>CM068824.1:50568026-51168026 GCA_028554795.2 Sinohyriopsis cumingii
AAATGTAGAACTATGTGTAAAGGCGAGTTTTATCATATTATCAAATGTCAAATTATATTTGTTTAATTTGTTCCTACTGTTAAAAAAAAACTCTTAGGATTTCCTGACATAATTTTCTGCTTCGCCTCAATATAACTGTCAAGTGCAACGATGAGCTGAAACGCACCGAAGAGTACTGTTCAGGTCTGGAAAAAGACATGATTAGATAGAATTCAGATATGTTTAATTTCCCGAGTTTGTAATATATCAAAGTAGAGCAGACTCAAAATAAATTGTGCTCAGTCAATTTATTGTTGTTGTTGTTGTTCTAGGGTTTAACGCCATTTTTCAGCACAAGATAGGCCATATATGGCGACCAGTATAACTGGTGGAGGAAGAACCCTGGAAAACCCAGGAAAGAACCACCGACCCACGAGAAGCTACTGGCAGGCTTTCCCACGTACCCACGTTAGCCGAGCCTTGGACTCGAACATACGCAGACAGAGGTGAGATGGCAGTGATCCGGAACGGTGAGCGCTTTAGACCACTCGGCCACTCGGGGCCCCTCTCAGTCAATTTATACGAAAATATTTGTTTGTACCGGCTTTTAAAAATAGATGGGTATATTAATTTCAATTTAGTATACTTCGGTTAATATGTACGCGCGTATGTATGTCCTTCTGTCACATACGGTGTAAAGGTAGAACCGTTTTGAAGGTTCGTTATTCATTCCAAACAGTCGACTTCCATATGACTTCCCTATGAAAGCAAATTTGACACAATGCCCCTATACTCGTTATTCTGTTAGTTATGCTTTTCATTTTCAGTTCGGTACATTTCTTAAATGACTCAAACTATTTGATAGGTGGAACATTGTTCATGATATGCCGCATAGGCCCCGGGGGTGTGGGATTAAAGGCGGTCAGTCTGATCATAAATGTGACATCATAAAGCCACGTCAAATCAAAGGCTTTTTTCTTCAGGTACTTTAGCATGGAATGGATTTTAATCCTCTCATTGACCTCTGCAGCCCCAGGACAGGGGTTAAAAGGTAAAGATGTAGAATAATATTGGTGTGGATACAAGTCCTGTAAGGCAGAAACCTTGCGCTGTTCACTTCACAGTTGTCCAACTAGTAAGTGGTCTCCTAGAAGCTGTATTATTGTAGGATGAAAGGAAGTTTAACAAGTTCAGCTCCAGTCTAACCGTAACCCCACCCCATTTAGTCAACATTTCCTTGGGGACACCGGGCAGGGTTACAAGGTCAAAATACATCTCTGGTCTTTTTATCTGTTTATTAAGCTTTCCATTGTTTCCTTTTGGTACCGTTACCCAAAAAATAAGGATGGCCCCGTCAGCCAGTTGGATTGGAAGTCAAAATGGGTAAATACACAATTGGATTTCATCCAAGTTTCGTGGGTGTCAAATCAAATGCCTTGGATAGTCTTTTAGGATGGAATACATTTGTCTGAAAACTTACAACGGGTGAAAAGCAGTGGTTGTGTCAGATTTAAAGAATCTGTTACAATGCAGTATGTACATGGTTTTATTGACATTAGTTTTAGGCATTGTTTTGTCCAAACGTCGTATTTTGGAATAATGAAAGCACGTCATATGTGAAATGGATTGTGGGTTCTGGCCCCAGAGTAACTGTCCTGTGGGGGAAGAGGGGATTGTGAGGATTTGATTGTTCTTCTGTGATGTGGGTAGCAGATGTGGGAATTTCCAATGACCCGCCATCAAAGTTGTACCAGGTCTATGGTTACTAACGGAGGCAAGCGAGGCGATACCTCAGTGTTTCGAGTGTCAGAAAATGTAAAGTGTTAAATACTATTACTGGACCGGTCCTGGTCGGCTATCTGGGCTTGTCCTTGGGCAATGCACTCTACTCGGTACTATATAACCTACATGCAATCACGTGCTGTAAAAAACACATATACAAACAAAACAATCTGACACCTATACGAATTTCAAGAAGCGGTAATTTTGCAATAGCGTGTCATCGACATTTTATCCAGTTTACTTAAGATTGTATCTTTCTTTTGAAATTAAAATATATTTTTTTATGTAAGTGCCTCCCACTCCGGTGACTTTATTAAAATTAGTTTGTTACAGCGTGATGTCGGTTTGTTAAGGGGTGGATATATAATTTGTGTACCGTAAAGGGGGAAACTGCAGCATTTGGTATAGGCCAGAAACATTGTTCACGTGATAATTCTGAAAAGGTTCGACCCATACAACATCATACTTGTAATTTATACATCAAATCTTGAAGTAAAGGACTTTTCTTCATCAGAACATTCCTACAAAAAATGCTGTGATTAATATACGGCACATCTTCATGTGTGTATAGTACGTTGTTCCATTGATAATGTTGTATTGATGATAAAATATTAATGGCGAAAATTTGTCTCTACTTTTCATTATAATGATTTGTGTTTCCTTTATAATATAATTTACTCACGTGTTTCTTTATTTGTATATACTTGTTTTCTTCATTTTCTTAAGGACACGTTCATGTTTGTTATGTTCAGCATATATTGCATTAATTTTCTACATTTTCCAGCTCAATATTTATTAGCCTTGATGCATAAAATGGTCTAAAATGCTATTAGGCACTAACTTCGAAACAACATATGGAAAACCAGCATCTGGCTTTTTATGGCATTTCAGTATTTTTCTATTTGGGCTTTAGAGCTGTTTTCTATTAAATGCAAGTAAAATTTTCAGTAGGTAGTAGATTTCAAACAAAAATCCGAGAAAAATAATTTTGTTTAGGGACTACAATACGATGCAAGAAAAATTGAATGACTGAAGTAATGTACTGATATATGATGCAGAATTTCATCTTATAAATCTTAGTCAAACAATTATTTTTAAATAATAATAATATTATCATTATTATCATTATTATTATTGTTATTAATATTATTATTATTATTAGTAGTAGTAGTAGTGTAGTAGTAGCAGTAATAGTAGTAGTAGTATCTGCTACCTAAGTTTTATTCTGAAGAATTAGCCAAGTCATCATACGGTAAGGCACCCAATATTGGTCACTCATACGTATGAAACTAAAAGGGTGATCGAAATAGACATAAACAACATAACACTAATTACCTGAAAGTGCCATAACCTATATTTCATCAGTGTTGACAATAGCGCGTTTTATCTCTGAATGGAGTTTAATGTTTCAAACCTAAAAGACCTGCTCAGTGCCTATCTTTTTTAATATACAGTAGGTATTTTAAAACTGTATGCACAGAACGTCCTATGTCATATTCGTGTGAATGGTGGACTAAAAATGATACATACAAAAAATAATGATGTTAAAATACTTGGTTCATTTCTTGATTGATATTGGGTCAATTTTTACTCTATCTTCTATTTTCTTTGAATCAGGTTTTTAATTTTCAACACACAAGAACATCTGAGTGCCTTTTGCTCAAACATATTATGCCAGGTTGACAGAACTGGCAGTGATACAACATATCACTCGGGAGGTATCCAATAAACATCGATAGATTCTCCAGGCTAATCAAATATTTGTTCAAATAATTATGTACGGAAAAGTGTTTTGAAAGAAAAAAAACATTTCATATCAATAGAGAAGAAATAATTGTGCATTAAATGTTTATGTGGTAACGAAAGCGGGACCTTACCCCAAACGCTATCCATATTTTGTAAACAGTCCTTTTTCGTTTTATACAAGTGTGAAAAGAGCAGTTTGACTGTTAGTGGTTTCTATCACAGGCTTTCGTGTGTGAAACTGGGACGTTTTATTAGAAAATATTGATAGATTTATTAATTTAGTGGATATTTCATAGCATTCAATATTTTGAATTTACACAGCTACAGAAAATAATGCAACATTGGAAAACAGGAAAAGGAAATACTTTTAGTAAAGTACGGGTAATTCAGCTAATGCAAATAGATACACATCTGTCAATGTTGCACAAGCAGCGAATTGCGGAATGAGAGAAGGGGGATATTCAAACAATTCATCTTCATGGACGAAGCTCTGTCCTTAACTTGTAATTTAGATTATTTTCTAGAAAATAACTGAATTGTTTCTAAAATAGGCCATAGTTAAAAACGGGATATATTGTAAAATGTTCCAAAACCAAGGATCTTGATAAAGATGCCACAAGCATATTTCAAAAGAAAAAAGGCCGTAAAGAAGAGAGAAGTAGATCATTTATAAAAAAAATTAGTAAATGTATTGGTTGAGGGACAAATGTACGATATTTTATTATTTCAGAGACGTAGATATTCTATTTGTTAGTGTCACCTTCACTGTGTCTGGCATTAGAGAAATATCAAGTATAGAAATTACAGCTGACGACAGGTGTGCAGTGACGAAAGATAACGCCTTACCTTTTGTATGACACACAGGTAAGTGATCAAATATATTTCTTGAAAGCCTAATAAGTGTTATGACCATTTGTGTTTGTTTACAAACGTGGCAAAGGTCATAAAGTCTTGGCTGAAAAAACGTGACATGATATTATTTAGAAGGCTTGAATTCTTTGTTGACATTGTGTGTACTTAATATAAACGACGAACGTATGATTCAGAGAGAATGAGAGAGAGATTGTATTTTTAAAAAAATCGTTGGCAGGAAAGGCAATATTGTTCTTATATCGCAGAACATCCATAATTACAAAAGCTGATTTTACTGTTGTTGTTATATTATTGGACATATATATTTACATCTATTTGATAATTGTTATCGTATTATTGGACATTACATTTAATAAATACAATTCATTTAATATTCCCCTTTAATAATTGAAAATCAATTTCACAACATGGATCTCTTTAAAAAAAAAGTATATTAAAACATCAGATATTTCAAAGGCAAATTATATTTTTATACGACTAGACCGTACTTTAAAAATAATGGATGAGAAAACTATGCCTGTGATTGCACATATAAAGGCACTACGTAAGAAAATTAAATGAAATAGAAATGAAATACAAGAGAAAATAGACACAGAAAAATGGCTGTCATGGGATAGCAAATTTGAACAATGGTTTGTAAATAATTTAAACCTGTCGTATGGACTTAAAGAATATAAACCTATCGTATTGACTTCAAAAAATAAACTAGCATCAACTTCAAAAATATATGCAAACTATACATTTTGATACATGTTCAAGATTTTCCTTCTATTAGGAATATGTTTGCTTTCGAATCGAGTTTAAAGACTTAAAGTATCAAAGATATGTATTAAAAAAAGGCACAAAACGTAGTTATTTCATTCATCAATTTATAACTTCTATCCTGATTATCGTCAGGGGGTCCCGAGCTCTGTCAGCTTATTTTTATTGGCGTTTCAAACCTAATGGAAGTTGTCGATGTAAAAGAACCAAGCAGGACTGCTCACAGACCTTTTCTGGTTTCTTAAATGTGTATTTCAATAAAAACCGTGTCGTCCGTGTCCGATATTTGCAAAGTCTAGTTTCAATATTTGTAAAATAACTGAACAAATAAAAAGGAAGAACACTTGTATACATGAGTGCAAAGAGATTAAGTCCTAAATTTATTGAATTATTTAGATCTTATTGAGCTACATCATATCTGTTGAGTGAAAACATAGACTCGCCAATATAAACAAACATCCGTTTCGTTTCAAACTCTAACACGTTTTTAGTATTAGGGACCCATAGCAGGCTTGAAATTATAAACTGTTTTTTAAGAGCCAGTTTCTTATCATCTGAGCATTGCAATTTATTTCATAAAAAGTGCGGATTTCTATGTTAGCTAACAAATAACCACAACAAATGGATTTTATAAAACTGAAAAATCACTCCATGTTGTTAAGAAACATTTAATTTTACCACAAGAAAATTTTGGGATCAAAATGAGTTTTTCTGAAGTTAGACCAAAAACTCCATATTCCTACCGGATAGTAATTCCTTTGATAAAACTTTTGCTTTAAAGGGTTTTCTTCTAACTGAGGAAGCTTATTTTTTAAACTTAATACGTAGTGTTGATCCGAAATTATTCTCAACTGTAGGAAAAACTGCCTTTAGAATAATGTATTTAATATTAGTGAAATAATTGTTAGGGTTTTAGAATGTTTGTCTCTCCTACAAATATCCTTATTTATTTTAGATTTATTGCGGTTCGCCGTATTATTTATGCTATTTTCAGTTAATTGTTTGAGTCTTATTTCGTTTGGTTTGATTTGATTTATTCATCATTTTCCAGGGTAATGGCAACCTCATTGTTTTAGTAAAATCTTCACGTGTGGACATCTCGTAGCTCCGTCCCAGCACACTCAACAGGTTGGACATTCAGGAATGACCCTTCATTTTTTTCTAATAATAAAGGTTTTTTAATAAATTATAATGAGATATTTTTGCTTTTATTTATTTATTTATTTATTTATTTATTTATTTATTTGTCCAATATGTATTTCTTTTGTCCCAAGTGTTTCCTACAGTTGGGGATAATTTCGGATCTACGTTACGTGTTAAGGTTCCTAGGTTGATATTCCCTTCCCTTAAGGCGTGCGATTCTGATGGGCCGGTTACCTTGCCTTTCAAATTTCAAATTTTGAATTTTGAAATGAAAGTCATTTGAGGTTGTTTTTTTTTCTCTTTTTTCTATCATTTTATTATTCCCATAGTGTGGGGTACCTTTTGATTGATTTTGTATTCTGTGCTTTAATCCCGTGTTCGTGTTTGAGGACGGGCTTATTTAGGTCAAATTCGTTTTCTTTCATTTCATCTACAGATAAAAATTGCTTATGTGCACTGTGTTTTTGTTTATACGTGCAAGTTTGCATATATTTTTGTTTTACTGAGATCGTTCGAGAAATACACAAGGGCGAAGGAGAACCGTCAAGAAGAGAGAATATCGTCTGCTTCAGTCAATTTATACTCCTCCAGGAATAGCAAAGGCATGGCGGTTGATAAGAAGACTTTCGCCTCGTCTGAAACATGTGAATATTCGTATGATCATCCGCAGCCAATCATTATCAGCCGAATAATTCTAAAAGCTCACTTGAAAGTTGAATTATTACATCATCGCTTGGTCCATTTTTTCCCACGTTGTAATATCGTTAGAAAAAAAAATGTGAAGAGCATCCTCTTGACTTTTCTTCAAGTACAGCAATCAAGACGGCTGAAGCCGTTATAAATTTACTTACATTTTACTGTCTGATAAGTGAATGCGAGAAAAGTTGTTGGTAGGTACGCGAGGAGAAGATTTATGGTGTAGTGTTGGAAATGTTTCAGGAAACACTATATGAATCTTATTATCAATGCAAACGATTGATCATATATGTCATCGGCATATGTGTCAAGGGTACTCAAAAAACCCAGACCATTTAGATAACAAGATAGATAGAATGACACACGAACGAATGAAAGGACAGGCGGCCTCCTTCACATGCGAGGTTTTCATAACTAAATTACTTCTGTCCATATGTTAACAAGGGAAAATCCTTCCATATTATTCAGAAGAAAAGAGGCGGGGAAAGGACCGACAGCATATACAGACTGTATTGTCTATTACCAAAAGTTCAAAAGTAGAACCTTAAATTTAACTATCAGTTTTGCTTGTCTTACATGGTTCTGACAGTCGTAGGCGGATAAATGAAACTTTACGAGAATTAATCAATAACGGCAAAGGGTCTGCAGCATGGTTTCGCGCTCAAGTTTACGATCGAGGTGCGGGAGATGGGGGTTGGGTGGGGTGGACCGGGGCTGGGAATCCACGTGTGCCAGAGTGCAAAATGTCACTAACAAGACAAACGCAAATCAAACTGTTTAGGTAAATAAATAAGTCATTTATTTATTATTTTTAAAAACAGCAATCCAAAACCAACACAAAAATTCCTGGCTCATATTGTTGTTTTTGTTGTTGTTTGTTGATATAATGTTTAACACCATTTTCAGCACAAGATAGGCTATACCTGGAGGCCAGTTTAAATGGTGGAGGAAGAACCCAGGAAAACCCCCAGAAAGAACCACCGACCCACGAGAAGCTACCGGCTAGCTTTATCACATACATTGGCTGAGCCCGAGACTCGAACCCACGCAGAGGTAAGATGGCAGTGATCCGTAACGGTGGGAGGTTTAGGCCACTCGGCAGTGCCAGATTACCAGAAAGGCAGAGTAGGTACCGGCCTCCTTCACATGCGAGGTGTCCCCGCGACGACGGATCAAAATAATATTGATAAAACGAATTAGTAGACAATTTGCGAGGGGGCCACAAGATTTCGACTGCCTATATATAGACAGGACAAACTTTGCTTTCATGACAGAACATCATTGGTAAAGATACAAGGAATGAAGTGAAATTGAAGTCTACAATAGCAATTAAAGCGATAAATGTTATACGTGTATTAAAGCAGCGACATTTAAAATTATTACTTTTCGTATTACATGCTAACCATAGTAAACCAAGATCAAACGTGACAAAGTTTACTTTATGTTTTCTTATACGGTGTAAGCTGACCCATTTTTCTTAATAATTTATCACACGGTATACTGTGATTCAGTTTTCTTTATATTTGTCATACGTTATTTAGTGACTCATGTTTTCTTGTACGGTATACTTTCATTCTTATTTCCTTATACTTTCTTGTACGGTATACTGCATCTATGTAAAATAGCAAGATATGTCAAGGACTTGTCCATTGTTTTGGCATATGTTCCTATTTCAAGAAATGTTAAACTTTTATGAACATAACTTTCTTTTTTTGGATCTGAAAACAGACTGTTGATGCGAAGAAGACACTTTTACCAGATATTGAACTGTATTTTATTAGTATACTATCTCTTACAAACGAACACACATACCCCTGCAATAATTCCTACCTTACTGTCCGTAACCGCTTCAATAGAACCAACTTTGTTGTCGTAACCCCTGCAATAGGTTATTCACTGCTGTCCAAAACCCCTGAAATAGGTTCTGCCATGCTGTCCATAACACCTGTAATAGGCCCTACCATGTTGTCCATAACACCTGCAATAGACCCTACCATGCTGTCCATAACCCCTGCAATAGGTTGTACGCTGCTGTCCATTACCCCTGAAATAGGTTCTACCATGCTGTCCATAACCCCTGCAATAGGTCCTACCATGCTGTCCATAACCCCTGCAATAGGTTGTACGCTGCTGTCCATTACCCCTGAAATAGGTTCTACCATGCTGTCCATAACACCTGCAATAGGTTCTACCATGCTGTCCATAACACCTGCAATAGGTTCTACCATGCTGTCCATAACACCTGCAATAGGTTCTACCATGCTGCCCATAACCCCTGCAATAGGTTGTACGCTGCTGTCCATTACCCCTGAAATAGGTTCTACCATGCTGTCCATAACACCTGCAATAGGTTCTACCATGCTGTCCATAACCCCTGCAATAGGTCCTACCATGCTGTCCATAATTCCTGCAATAGGTTGTACGCTGCTGTCCATTACCCCTGAAATAGGTTCTACCATGCTGTCCATAACACCTGCAATAGGTTCTACCATGCTGTCCATAACACCTGCAATAGGCCCTACCATGCTGTCCATAACCCCTGCAATAGGTCCTACCATGCTGTCCATAACCCCTTCAGTAGGTCCAACCATGCTGTCCATAACCCCTGCAATACGTCCTACCATGCTGTCCATAACCCCTTCAGTAGGTCCTACCATGATGTCCATAACCCCTGCAATAGGCCCTACCATGCTGTCCATACCCCCTGCAATACGTTATACCCTGCTGTCCCCAACTCCTACAGTAGGTCCTAACATGTTGTCCATAACACCTGCAAAAGGCCCTAAAATGCTGTGCATAACCCCTGCAATAGGCTATACCCTGCTGTCCATAACCCCTGCAATAGGTCCTACTATGCTGTCCATAACCCCTGCAATATGTTATACCCTGCTGTCCATAACCCCTGCAATAGGTCCTACCATGCTGTCCATAACCCCTGCAATAGGTCCTACCATACTGTCTATAACCTCTGCAATAGGCCCTACCATGCTGTCCATAACCCCTGCAATATGCTATACGCTACTGTCCCTAACCCCTACAGTAGGTCCTATCATGCTGTCCATAACCCCTGCAATAGGTCCTACCATGCTGTCCATAACCCCTAAAATATGTTACACTCTGCTGTCCATAACCCCTGCAAAAGGTCCTACCATGCTGTCCATAACACCTGCAATAGGTCCTACCATGCTGTCCATAACTCCTGCAATTGGTCCTACCATGCTGTTCATAACCTTTACAATACGCCCTACCATGCTGTCCATAACCTTTGCAATACGCCCTACCATGCTGTCCATAACCCCTGAAATATGTTCTACCATGCTGTCCATAACCCCTGCAATAGGCCCTACCATGCTGTCCATAACCCCTGCAATAGGTTATACCCTTCTGTCCATAGTCCATGCAATATGTCCTACTATGTATGCTGTCCAAAATCATTGCAATATGCCCTACTATGCTGTCCAAAACCCCTGCAATAGGCCCTACCATGCTGTTCATAACCCCTGCAATAGGTCATACCATGCTGTCCATAGCCCATGCAATATGTCCTAATATGCTGTCCATAACCCCTGCAATACGCCCTACCATGCTATTCATAACCCCTTCAATAGGTCCTACCATGCTGTCCAAAACCCCTGCAATATGCCCTACCATGCTGTCCTTAACCCTTGCAATAGGTCCTACCATGCTGTCCATAACCCCTGAAACAGGTCCTCCCATGCTGTCCATAGCCCATGGAATATGTCCTTTTATGCTGTCCATAACCCTTGCAATACGCCCTACCATGCTATTCATAACCCCTGTAAATAGATCCTACCACGCTGAACCTAACCCCTTCTATAGGCCATAACTTGCTGTTTGTAAAACCGCATTATTTAAGTCCACACATCTCAAAAACCGTTTTTCTGAAAAAGCATGCTTCTCACGAACCATTGAAAAAGTTATATTTAGTTAGAATGTGATTAGCTTCCTTTTGCTCTCACATAAAATAATAACAAGTTTGATGGCGTTGTTGTTTGATAAATTGTTAACTGTGTGTACTATTTTCTATATTCCTATCACTATCAAACCGTAACATTTTAGAAAGCTGTAGATAAATTTTTGAGAATGTCTTTATTATAATTTCTCTGGTATTTCTGAATTGTGCAAACATTAAATTATATGACCGCTCCAGTGGCCTAGTGGTTAAATCGTCCGCCTCTTATGTCGCGGGTTCGAAGCCCGGCCGAGTCATACCAAAGACTTATTTAAAAAATGGTACTTATTTTTTTTAAAAAATGCTTTACAACTGCCTCGCTAGGAGCTCATCATCAAGATGCTAGTGTTAGGACTGGTCAGCCTGGTGTCAGGATAATGTGATTGGGTAGGACATGAGACCACGTGTGAACGGCATGATGCCCCAGTGCTAGACATTACTATAAACTGCCACACTGCAGACATCGTAGCAATATGACTGAAAGATTGTTAAAGTTACGTTAAAAATCCATTCACACATCGCACACATTAAATTATATAACGGAAAAAATAGAAAGAAACAATTTATGTACACCCTCTTCGCTCTTTACATATTTCTTGTTATTAAATCATAAATCTTATTACTATTTCCACTATACAAGTACTACTACTACTACTACCACCACCACTAATACCAATAATACTAGTACTATTACCAGTACCTTTACTACATCGTAGCGATATGACTGAAATATTGTTAAAACCACACACACACACACACACACAATCACACACACAAAATATATATTTTGTAGCACGCATGATTTCAGGTTTTTAATAGTAGACTATATGTATTTCGTCGAATTATTTTATTGCTTAACTATACATGATAAGAATGCACTTATTTGCACCTTAAACTTTGCATACGTAGGTGAAATTGCTCTAGTCAGGAAGTATTACCGTGACCCTCTACAAGTTTATTGCCAAGAGACAAAGTATGTTCATCTGGATGGTCCACATGATGAGTCATCTGTTAATCAATTAATCTTCATGGCACTTTCAAAAATGACAAAACTTGACGGACAGGGCACGACCAAATTAACCATAATCAATTGCATTGTGACCTTACTCGTCAGTTTGTTACACAGTATGACCGTGTCATACTTACGTGATATATTGCTTTGTAGAAACTGTAATCAACTCATTAGTGGCCGTTTTTATTTGATTTTTTTGGGGGGGGGCGGGGGGGGGGATCCAACCTCTGCGCTAATAAGGTACCAAATTCGCTGTCAAGATAACGGTATTATTTTTCTACAATGACGTCTCCACGTAGTTTGGATGTCCTGTTGACGGTAAATGTGGTCCGTGAGGAAATGAAATAGCAAAGAAATCAGACAGAGCCTTCTAATTTAAGAAAGTACTAATTCGAGATTGAAATCTGTATAACTTCATTCAAATCTTTTTTTTAAAAAATGCATAACACATAAATCTACAATTTTAAACCAATATTCCACTTTGAGAAGTATTGAAAATTGTCAGTTGTACTCAGTGATATTCGTTAGGTCCTATGAAAGTAGCATTTCCAGCATCCTTTCTTTCTTTCCTGCAATAAACAGTGGCATATTATTGGCAACAATGATATATTTTCAACCCAGGAAGGTACATATTTGAATCGCAAACCATATTATAGCAATGTAAAGGAACTATATACATTATATTTTATATAACAAGTATTATTTAGAAAATAAAACCACTGACATATCATGTTCTGTACGATTCTACAGTAGTCTGCGGATAGGAATATTAACACGTTTTCTTTGTCTTTGATTCAATATTGCATATTTTCATTGCATACATTAAGATTGTTCTGACCGAATTGGGGAAAAACATATGAATATACATATTACATGTATGTATATGCTATTTATGAAAAGATGCTAAACTCTTCACAATTTAAACTTCCTATTATTGTCATCTGAACACTATCCTAATTTTAATTTCCTCTTAACACAATCCTAATTTTATATATCTGAATGATTTTATTTACTTTTGTTTAATAGTGTCTTCCAGTAATTTATTAGCTTTTGTACATTATAAATAGACCATCTGCTCTTCTATGATATTAAACTTCTAATTTTGAAATCTATAAATCTATATTTCATTTATCTTTCTATTACAACGATTCTATATTTTTTATATCACAAATCGAATCTCATACAAGCGTGTGCATTTTAGCATGACAAAACAAAATAAGAAAATAATAATTAGCACGTCTCACATTCCATCTTACTTAAATCATTATCATTATTAGCACCATCCACATGATATTCAGTCTTTATAAATTCGCCTAGTCACTATGTGATAAGGTAACTAAATTCCGTCCTCATACAACACTGTTAAAATGTCTATTTATCATGTTGTTTGTAGTTTACTGAAATAGATATACACAAAAGGGTAATGATATGTAAAAATAAGAAAAATAAATTATATGTGTCATATATCAGGTCAACGTTTCCACAACTTCTCTGTCTCCCTCTATACACTACATTTTAACCTTATTCACACCATTGTCGAAATACTTGTTCTAATTTAAGACATCAAAGTATGGACTTAAATTCTTCAATGCCCTTAACTAGACAAAGGTTCATGAAGTTAGGTCCAATGAAGAATTTAGCTTTGAAAGTAATTGTCATCAGTCCAAGTATGGTAAGGAAATGGAAAATACGGAATAAATATATCAAATAAATTTGATAATGTCTTCCTGTAAAACCTACCGTTTAAATGATCCAGATCTTCCATAGCATAATGCGCCTGCGGAGTTTGAAGTTAGACTGGGCTTTTAAGCGAGTACATACGGTACGCAGGTCGTCAATACACCTACATGATTTCGTTCATCCATCTATTTGGAAAGTTTCATCGTTTCATTCTGATAAAGGAATGGATTGACTTTATCTGAAGATGATAAAGAAAATCAATCTAAGTACGGAATGTCTTCTCGGCAGATATCAGTTCTGATATCATCGTTAACGTTTATCTCGGATGGCATGGATTAGAGTGATTTTGCATTTTCACAATGACTAAACAGATTTTAGAATTAAACTACAAGTGGTAAGTTGAATTTGTCGAATACATAGGAAACCGCTTAAAAGTTTGATCAGAAACTATAGTATATTTGAATTGAAACAATCATTTTGACGAGAGTTGTCCGGAAAGTTAACAATCCAATGTGTAATAAAGATTCCTATCGTATTTGGGAAATTTTCTAGAATGAAAAATCAAGTGGACTTAAAGAGAAATCCACTTGCGTAGCAACTGCCTACGCAATACCCTCAACTCCATATATGTTTTTCTTTTTGGGGTGGGGAGCAAAATTCCCATAAAATAAAATAAAAACCTTTTGATTGGGCGTGTCGACCATAAATAAGCTGTACGTGAGTAGGTGGGACAAATTTCATGTTGCGTAACTAGACAAATTCACAATTGACGATGAATCATTCCAAGGAAAATGAACACTTCTTTTCATTTTTTTTCTTGAATTAATATAGAAAGTGAATGGAAATAAAAACTATATGTTGCAAAAACGTTTGTTTTGGAATTCATGAAAACAAAAAAAATCACATTGAACAACGATGATAAACAATATAGTAAACGAAGCTACGTTATGGACAACATAAAAAAATAATATAAGGCTAAGTCAGATTTGTACTGTACAAGCTACCTCGTAAACCTGTCGCTTTTCACTATGGAAAAATAGTTATTATTGATTCCTTAATATTACTGAATCGTTACGTAACTCAAATTTGTATTTAGATTCCTCAAGATGCTGCTCAGATTTGTATTTAAAATATGAGATGAAACTATATCTACATTATATCAACATTCAGTCAAATGTACATATGTTCTGATTTGTTTTGTTCGAACAATTGACCGCTGGTCTCATGACCAGAGTAACTTATCAACGTTGTGGTACAGAATATTACTGATTTTAGGAGTAAAGAGCTCTACTAAATATGGTCACGTCCAAGAAGTCTGGAAAATTGTAAATCGTGGAAAAGAAAGCAAGAAGAAACCATCGCTTACCACAAAGCTAAACGGAAAGTTTTAGCAAATAACGATATTTTTCCTACGCATTTTACATTCAGTTACATCGGTTAGTTAGAAGCAATTATTTTCCTTTAAGACCTTATTTTATTGTACAGTTTTGCGATCATCACGCCTGCGAGAAACCAGCCCAAACAAAGTGGTATCGACCTTTACGTTTAAGTATCATCATTGACGAAAATTAAATTTTGTTTTCCTTCTTTTATTTCAGAAGAAATACACTCTAAATTAAAATAAATTAATGAGTTTTGGCTGCTTTGAGGGAATGTATCCAACGGCTGGCTAAACCGTTTTCACTTCAACGGCTTTTTCATTCAATATTTCTATATTAAACGTATTCGATTTACTGTGTAACAAACTATATTACTACAGATAGCTTCAAATACTATTTTTGCATTTTCATATTGACATAACGACTTTTGGGAATAAACTACAAAAGACATGTTCAATTCAGTGACTATTTTAGGAATCACTTTACAGAACATAGACAAACCCTGACTTTTAGCAGTACACATAAATATATATATATATATATATATATATATATATATATATATATATATATATATATATATATATATATATATATATATATATATATATATATATATATATACATATCTTGTTTGTTTTTTTTTATACAATACTATATACTGGAAGTCATTTACTTTAAGGGGAACGAATTCTTTGTCTCAAGGAATAATAAGCTTCGCCTTTGAAGGAAAACAAACCTATCAACAAAACGGGTATATTTCGGTTACCATCGGCACGCTTACCAAAGTTTTACTTTTAGCAACTCTATGGCTCTTCCGTGACGTCATTAATCAAGACCGGTTTCTTTAACATAGTCTTTTGTATGCGATTAAATTTTAGCAGTGCTGAAATATAACTTTATTCCTTGGTAAAAAGTGTCATGTCTGCTGATGTAACTTTCTATTTTAAATTTTAGCCTTTAACAATTTATTGGCTCAGTCATTACCCTCGTGTTTCTGTATCGGGTGGGAAAATAAAAGGAACGAATTTCCACGGGGCTTCACTTGATAATCGTTCCTTATTATGCAATGATCTTTTTGATGACAAGAGTAATTATGCTTTCAATCGTATTAAAAAAAGGTTTAATTGTGTATCGAAGTTGTGATATCCTTTTTTATTTATAGTTTTTTGTTCTTTGGATAGTTGTCCAATTATACATAAATGTAATGAGTAGCAAGATGGGCCCGTGCGTTGTGGGGTGGGGTGGGGTGAAAAGAGGTGTCAGTATTTATCAAAGATATCGGTCAATTTTTACGACAGCGATAAAGCAGAATTGAATTAGTGACGCCGCCAAAATGCCAACAAAGTAGCATCTCTCTCTCTCTCTCTCTCTCTCTCTCTCTCTCTGGCCTCTCCGGTGGCCTAAGTAGTCAGAGCATCCGCCTCGAATGAGGGAGGTTGCGAGTTCGAACCCTGGTCTAATCATACCAAAGACTTATAAATATCGTACCAGCAGCGGCCTCGCTATGCGCTCAGCATTAAGAGGTTACTATTATAACTGGATGGACTTGTGTTAGGATAATGTGACTGGGTGGGAAATGATGCGATGTGTCTGTGACATGAAGTCGCCGGTGCTAGACATACTATAAACTGCCACACTGTCGACACCGTAGCGATATGACTAAAAAATTGTTAAAACTACGTTAAAAATCCAAATCACTCTGAACCGCCTCTGTTAACAAATTAAGAATATTTTCAAATTAGTGGATACATTTCAAAGACAGGAGTCTTGCTTTCTTCATTTCCTGTATGTTTTACACTGAATCTAAACACAGTCTGCTGCGATAGCTCAGTTGGTGGAGCGTAGGTTTGATAATTCGAGGGTCGCCGGGTCGACACTTGCTCATGAAGGCACTTTGCTCCAATTTCCTAGGCATATAAATCCGATTGAAACGCTGATATTCATTCGAATCTGTGTATCATCAGCATGTGCAAAATATATAAAGACGTAAGCATGTATCAAAGTGACGTCTGATGCAAACATTTCAACAGTCATGAGAAGGAATTTAGCACACACACACACACACACACAAAGCACGAAAATAGGAAGTAGACTATTATCGAAGCAGATGCACACATTTAAAGGTTTTCAAATTGAATTTAAATGAATGATAACCAATTTTAAAACCATGACATTTCCAACCGTATGCATCATTTCAAAATATAACTCAAGATGAACTAAGTGACCCGCGACGGTCATTTCTTAACAAATTTTTGACCCTTTTCATTACATTATTGAGAACATTTTTGTACCTTTTACATGCAAAAAATGTATTTCACAGCTTTTCGTCTGTTTACAAAATACCTCCCTTTATGGTTGATGTTCATTGTCACAGGTTAACTAGAACACGTCATCTCTTACTTAGATTTAAAATCTTCAAATGAACATTTTACGTCTGTTGATCGATGATTTATTGAAACTGAAAAGCATTCTTTGCACACAAAAAAGTTCAAGGATAGCACAGCCTAGTTCTTAGGTCTAGTCATTTTGGTCTATTATTTTAAGTATCAAATCTCATCTAAACCAAAAATATATATTCGAAGATATCGATCAGAGGGTTTCGTTTATTCAACGAGGGCATGCAATAATGACATGTTGAAAAGCTTGGTCTTAATTTAGGAATTCGTACCAAATATTAAATATCCAGAGTAAATTCGTACCAAATATTAAATATCCAGAGTAAACAATTAGAAATTGATAATTAACGGTTTTGTGCATTATCGGTAAACGAGATGAAAGTAAGGATATCTTATAGTACGAGGTATAAATATATCTTATTTGAATCTAAGCAAGAATAGAAACATACCGTAGTAAACAAATTATAGTACCGGGATTACAGATATTTCGAAAATATGAGAGAGAGAGAGAGAGAGAGAGAGAGAGAGAGAGAAAGAGAGAGAGGGGTGCACATACTAAAATTTCGACCAGAGATGTATGGTGGCTACAAACTTCATATTGATTTTGAAGGAAATGCGACCGTGAAAATGTTCCCAGCACCCGAATGTTGATGCACAATTGGAAAACACAAGTCCATTTCTGTAGGCCAAATAATTGAAGTATTATATTTAGATCTGGTCACACAAGTTAGAACGAAATTGTTCAATTGTCCAAATCTTTTTCTCCCGTTTATATTTTATAATATCAGTTTATTCTTTAATTGCCAAAATCGAATTTCCAATGGCTGTTCATTGGTTGTTGATTTCTAATTAAAATGTTACATCTGATGAAAGTTTGAGGATTTCCTTAGACTCGAGAAATTCCTAAACTGGTTTATAATGTAATTATTCCTAGATGTACATTTTTTCTTTCTTCAAAATTCCCCTTTGTTTGTAATTCTTCCTATTTAACCTAGCTAATATTAACAAAATCCCAGTATTGTGAGAAATGTCGAAAGAATGGTCATGTCAAGTATCGATCTGAATATATAAATATATAGACTACGAGGTGAAAATTTAAAACAAATTATAGCATTGCGAACTAAATCTCAGATATTCCAAAACGTTGTATCACCAGTCCAAATGGATAAAGTTGTAATTAAATTCTAGTGGTGATCCAACACTTAAGGCGTCGATTTGCCTGTAGTCTTGAATGTACTAATGGACCAGTACCCTAAGTGTGATGAAGTGTCAATAGTCTTTCAGTTCATCACAACAATTTAATCCAAGATATCCTTGTCTAAATTCACAGTAATTCCAAATTATTGTTTCTGTCCAAGAATATTATTTAAGAGCACTTTGTATTTTCAGTGAATAAACAATTTGAATAAATAAATTCCACCTAGATGTAATACTGAAAACAAAGATTTCTGCTTCAGATAATGTTGCAAAAATGAGTAATTGTCCCAGTAAACAAGATTATATGAAGAAGAAAAAAAGTCACAAAAGAGCCAGGATGAAGGACAAAAGTTTATTTTTAGAACAATCTGTTACTAAAATTATAATAAGGAATGTGGTAAACATAATGTCCTTGACTTAAACTAAGATAAAGATCCTGATACTTCTTGTAGTGAAATAATAAGGATGTATTATTTGTTTGCAAAAATAAAAACTTTATCAATGTTTCTAGACAACTGTAGAGTCAAGTTGATTTTAGACAGTGTGTGTGTGTGTGTGTGTGTGTCCATCACAACTTTCGAAATATAAATCCTCAATACAAAACGGTTAACGACAGGTGCGTAGAGTTTAGCACCCTTAGGATGAAGGATACCGCCTTACCTGTTTGACACGCACATGTAATTCTTGAAAGTCTAATAAGTGATATAGCCATAGATGTCATTTGGAGAAAGCGGCAAAGGTCATACAGACATGGCTAGGTATATATGACATGGAATTATTCATTACAGAGCTAAAATTCCGGTTAAATAACACGAAGTAAGGGCTGAGGATTTCGAACTAACCAATCAATGAATAAGAAGAAAAAAATGTTATACATGCAGACAAAATATAAATATTTTCTTACTTAGTTTTGTTAAATACAATCCATTGTAAGGAAAACATCAGACAATTCAAGTCAGCAGGTAGAATTTAAAATTTTAGCAAATATTAAAATGACATATATTTAGGATTCTTTTAATAAAAAGGCTGTCCAGTTCATTCAGACCTTTCGAGTATTTTATATGGAAAAAAGGACTTATTTGAGTTTCATTTCTACATCATCAAGAAACGGATACATCTTTTGTTTTCTTTATGGAGGGGAGCGTCAATGAGTAGATGAGAGGTCTGTGAGAAGGAATATCGACGTGGGCCCTAAAGCTTTTGCATTTAAGCGCTTAAATGTTTAATCATCTCACTACAAAGGAAACTTACCCTTTGAAACATTATCGGTGTCTCCTGCTCATTTTAATGCTGGTTGGTTGAGGAAAGCGTTTAGTCCCCCCCCCCATCTCCCCCATGCCCACACAATCGCGCGCAAAAATTCCTGATTCCATTTTCACAGTTTGTTTTCCTAGTCAAACTTCAGATCGGCCATTCTTTTTTAACATTTCCAACGCTACAGCTAAAAACTATATATTTGTCCCCAGCTCTTTTGCTCTGCTTTTCCATTTCAAACTAATTTTTTCTTCTTCTTCTTCTAGTGTCCAGTGCTCTTGATATTATAGGCAGGAATACCAAGTCAGATCTGCATACACGTAATATTAGATTGTCATATTTAACAACTCGACAAGTCAATTCTAAAAACGCTGGAGGTTTAAGCGTGTTTAAGGAACGAGCTTTTCCTTCCGCGCTCGTCTATAGAGACTGTTTGATGCGTTGTCGTCTTGTTATCCTTTGTTTTTGTTGTCTCGATGCTCTAGTGTCGGGAATATTATGATTCCTCCGTCTCTCCGTAACTTTTCCTATTCAGCTGAGTGAATTCACTTAACCAAACTTGGTAGATACGTTGCTCACATGATAACCCTTTCCGAGAATGGGGTATCACTGTTTGCGCAATCCAGTGGTCATTGGAAGGGGGAACTATACAAAAGGTGCAATTTCAGGAAAACTGTGAGTAATTTGTGGCCAAAAATAAGCCACGCTACATTTTATGATTCCAAGTTTATTCTGATTGAAGTCGTAGACTTTTGGCTATGACCATTATTCCGACTCGTCCTAGTCATCGTTTTCATCTTATCTTGCTGACTAGCTAATTATCCGCCTGTCTGTTCGTGTCTGTCTTTCTATCTTTCATCTCTTTTTTACGCTGTTTTATGTAGGCTTAGTTTGCCATAGGTAGTTCTTGATGGTACGAATTAGTCACACTTTTCGAACACCCAATTACATCTAGTCTTTTCCAGTTCTGTATCATCGTATGGCTTGCTCTTTATTCATTACCTTGACAAACGGCCAGGGTCCGGTGTCTCGTAAATAAATGCACCCAGATATTTAATGCTAGTTCGGTTTAAAATTTTCAATCCAAGTAAAAGCAAGTAACTGGCTATGCAAGTAGGCTTGAAAGCAAGCAAGTAACTAGCTATGTAAGTAGGCGTGAAAGCAAGCAAGTAACTGGCTATGCAAGTAGGCGTGAAAGCAAACAAGTAACTGGCTATGCAAGTAGGCGTGAAAACAAGCGAGTAACTGGCTATGCAAATAGGCGTGAAAACAAGCAAGTAACTGGTTAAGAAAGTAGGCATGTAAACAAGCAAGTAACTGGTTAAGAAAGTAGGCATCAAAGCAAGCAAGGGGTTTTTATTTACAGGTTGGTTATTGCAGGCATATGCTGACATGAAAAATAACATACAAACATCAATAGGCAGATGATTCACTAGAAAAGGTAGATCAAACGCAAGTCGCCAACACAGTGAGGCATTTAACACATAAATATGTACAGGGTTACTATACTTCAAAAGAACGACATTGAGACATGGTAAACCTCTATAATGCCAGAGACCTAGTACTCGTTTAAAATTTATCCAGATGAATTAGAAGCCAACATATAATTATGAGTATACAAATCTACCGACAACCGTCATCAAGAAACTATACGCAGGGACAATACGGGTGAGGGTGCCCCTTGTTGCCGTGGATACAATTAGATGTGTTTAAATAAACCATATATAGTTCTAAACCGTTTAATACTTAGCCTATTTTAGCTATAGTAATTATAAACATATAAAGGAAAATTTAAGCATTGAATTCAAAGTGTATTGGAAGATCTATAAGACCCCAACCTCCTAAATGATTCGCCCCCCCCCCCCCGCCTTACTCCGGCCTTGATTATGCGTGTTTTAAACTTGTGAAGCTGTTTACATATTTAGCTTTATTTCGACTGAATCATGCTGGTGGTCATAAAAATTGCAATTCAAACGTTAATTGAAAATAAAATCGTCATTGTTATCTATTTTCCTTACATTGAAAAAAGTAATAATGTTTGTAACTGACTTCTCGTGCACGTGAAATGTATAAAACCTATTTAATTTTAAGCTTAATCCAACAAATTGATGAGACTTCTGATTAAATTTCATCCAACTTTTGCAATAATAGCTTACAATGGTTTGTGTGTGTGTGTGTGTGATCTGTTTTGGTAATGGACAGCTGCTGAGAAATGAACATGGCGGAGGATAAAAATTAAAGACAAAAATATATTCTGCTTCTTAATGTATTCTCCTTTACAAATAGTAGTGCATGCACATCGGTAAGAGAATTTCCTCTGGCCTGAAACTTCGTATGATTTATCTCAGCCAATATGATATTTCGATTTTTTTAAAAATGCACAGTATCAAAAGATGTTCACCTGTGTTTTCTTGTTCTTTCTGTCAACATATGTGCTTACAGGTAGACTATGATGTAGAGTTGTCTTACTTGTCTTATTAACTTTGTGTCATTATTTTTTTGGACATATCTTTTTCTATAGGTTGTTTTTAACACCTGGAGAAAGTACAGAATCCAAACGTCCAGGTTCCGGTGACAGCCGAGTTAGAACATCGCCGTGAAGTTTGGGGATTCCATATGACTATGCTGTAGAAAGTATACATGTGAAATTAGAACATATTAATTAAAACTGAAATGAATATGCGACAATATATTGGGAACTTGATTGTGTTCTCTCACAAGAGACCCAACAAGGTCTGAGATCGCTCACCTAACATCTGCCTAATAGACAAATGCATGAGCAGTTGCTTAATAAATCTGGGTCGGTAGGATGCTTTCTGATGAAATTTCTTCTAGCTTTATGGCGCTCACAGATATTACATACAACTGATAGAGTGACAGGTGTAAGGTGAAGTTGACTGCATTTGTAACTGCACAATGAAAAGAATGTTGGTATATTTTCATGTACTATAAATAAAATTTCTTTACATGTTGTAATTCTGGCAACTGCATGATGTTACCACACATCTGATTAAAATGACAGATCCATGTCCTCGAAAACGTAGCCTAAACAAGTCCAAAGTACAGTAACATTAACAGCTATTATAATAATGAAAAAGAATACTGCTAGAGTAGCCATTATCGGCTTCTGAAGGTGCAATTAATAAATTGCAAGGTATAAAAAAGTAAACAACAGTTACTGGAAAGATGTTTTTAACAATTTACCTTTGAGGTCCACGAAAATGACCAAGGGGAGTTAATACTGTTTTCACAGGTTCACATTTGAAGTAAGACCTAGCTGTGTACTCTACAACCTAAACTACATCCATTAATCATATACCAAAGTAAACGAATTAAAAGGTTTTAACAATACTTAAGTTATGCAAAGTCCTTTCTAAAGAGCCATGATAACCTGTTAGGAAAACCTAGGAAAATCTAGTTCTTTAAGAAGTAAAACATACAAAACTGTAGAACGCCACCTGCATCGATTATATGTGTTACTTAAACAAATTGAGATTTTACTTATGTTTGGATCTTCGTCCATATTTGATGGCACATTGTTATGATTTGTTAACTACTGAAAGGCGATCTATGGGTTCTGTCGAAATCGCTCAAAATTTTGTTAAGTGGAAGTCGCCATGATTGTTATGTGCTGATGTCACTTAGTCTTATCCGGTCGTTCACCAAAACATTGATCTACAGATTATGGAGATAAAGAAAGAATCTATTTTAATCACTACACTTTTCACTATGACAATCTATTTATATGGCTACATTATGACTTTTCACTATGGCAACCTATTTATATGGCTAAATTATGACTTTTCACTATGGCAACCTATTTATATGGCTACCTGTCAACTTTTCACTATGGCAACCTATTTTTATGGCCACATTACGGGTTTTGACTGGAGCAACCTATTTATATGACTACATTACGGCTTTTCAGTATGGCAACCTATGTATATGGCTACATTACGGCTTTTCACTATGGTAAGATAAATATGAATGGTTTATCACATGAATTACGATTTGTATGTTTTATATGGATACTCATTTTTGCACATAAAAATCAACCAAATTATATGCAAACTTTCTAATAGCTATCAAAATGTCGAGTCCCTTTCAATCAACCGCATCTTGTCACATAACGGAATGGATTAAACGAAGTAACAGATGTAGAAAATTACATCGGAAGAGTCGTCCGTTGCGGGAAGGAAATTGAACAATTATCTCTTACTACGGTTCACAAAGCAAAACGTGGGTAAATAACACATTCTCTGCACCTTTAACGAAAAACGGTATGAAACAAAGTTTTCCTTTAAAGTAACAAGTAATGAAGAGAGGTCAACGAATAAGCATATAACCTTTTCTGATAACGGCGACTTGTTCGTAAAGAAAATGGGCTAGGGGTCAGGGCAAAGTTTGGACTAGATATTTGAAGGTAGAGCATGGGCAAAGAGATATATCAATGAAAAGGATATTATGTAATTGCTATGAAAAATATTGTAAGCCGTACTTTTTATGTTTCATTAAAGTTCTTAAAGCTGAAAGGTCAAAAGGTCAAGATCACTAAAGTATAATAGGCATTCCATTTATTGTTTTTACACCATTTGAAAATACGGACACACTTAAAAGGATCAAAATTTTATTTTTAAATTTATTATTTCATCTAAAAGAGTGTCTGCAGATAAAATGTCAATGTCACGTTATCTTATTTAAAGCAATATAAATTAATCTTGTAAAAGCGATTGTTTCAATTGGCCACATGTCATAAAAATAAATGATGGTATAACCTGTTAATAGCATGACATTCTACTATGTATTGTTAGATTCATTTAATCAGCTGTGCGTTGATGAAGCATTAATGTTATGTATTTTAATTTGTATTATTTGTTTTCTTTTCTTAATGATTATATGTTATATACACCTCTATTTTGTACTTTTCTTTGTCCCAAATCAAATACCTGACCATTGACATTTATTATGTAAACAACATAATACATTGCTAATAGTTCCCTATCATTGTGGATAAAATATTCAGATCATTACCAGTAGTAAACATATTTATTTCAATCTGAGTTAAAGATAGAGTTTTGATCATGACCTTAGAGACTTAGAGAATGGAAATTTCCTATTTCAGTCAAGTACACGGTATATAATAGTGTTTATTTGAAAAATTAGTCATTCTTGCCTTGTCATCTGAAGCAGACTATGTGTTATTGTTGTGCTCAGATTTTAATTTGGGTGGATTTATTTATTCAAACTACACTGGACAACAAATTTTTACAAAAGTCATGTTACTGAAATAAAATTAGTCAATTCTTATCAATTTTTATGTGCTGAACACGAATATGACAGTCAAATTGCAAAATTGGCTCTAGTTTTTTTGTAATCTGCAAGAAATTAATGTTTACATAACGAAATGCATTCCAATAGTAAAAGGTCAACTGTAATAGCCTACCTATAAAAAATCAAGTCATTGACTACATCTTAGATTTCTTCGCCTGTCTCTTGTACAGCTGTTCGGGAGCATCTCTGAGGAGTGTCCAGCAGTAGTCAGCCAGCATTGTAGTGGACCATTTTCCCTGGTATCTTTGTTCCATTGTTGCGATATCTTGATGAAAACGTTCGCCGTGTTCATCACTAACAATACCACAGTTGCTAGGAAAGAAATCCAAATGGGAATGAAGGAAGTGAATCTTTAGAGACATATTGCAGCCAAGTTTCTTATACTTCATCAACATGTCTTCTACTAGTTCCTTATAGTTTTCTGCCCTAACATTTCCGAGGAAGTTTGTAGAAACTAGGCGAAAAGCATTCCATGCTTGTTTCGCGTCACCTTCCAGCAAGTTGTTGAACCGGTCATCTTTGAAAAGCTCTCGAATGTGAGGACCCACAAAAACTCCCTCTTTAATCTTTGCTTCGCTGAGTCGAGGGAATTTTTCATGCAGGTATCGGAATGCTGGCAAAGTCCGGTCAATGGCTTTCACGAAGTTCTTCATCAAACCTAGTTTGATGTGAAGGGGTGGTAGCAAGATTTTCTGAGCCTCAACCAGAGCTGGGTGTTGGATATTCTTCTCTCCAATGGCTACATTCTGCCTGTGAGTCCATTCCTTCCTCATGTAGTGCATTTCCCTTGCTCGGCTATCCCACTCGCATAAGAAACACATGTATTTTGTATATCCTTCCTGCAGTCCCATTAAAAGGGCAACTACCTTCAAATCACCACAGAGGTGCCAGCTGTACTTGTTATACTCAATGGAATTCAGTAGCTGCCTTAAGTTATCGTATGTCTCTTTCATGTGGACAGCATACGCTACTGGAATAGATGGAAGAATGTTTCCATTGTGCAAAAGCACAGCCTTGAGACTCAGTTTCGAAGAGTCCACAAATAGTCTCCATTCTTGTGGGTCATGAGTGATTTTTAAAGCATTCATGAGGCCCTCAATATCGGAACAGAATATCAGATTACTTTCCTTTCTGAAGAAAGGCTCCAATTGCTGGTGGCGCTTTCGATATGCAGTAATTGTGACATCTTCTTCTAGAAGATTCCATTGTTGGAGTCTTGATCCTAGCAATTCTGCCTTGTTCTTTGATAAGTCCAAATCACGAATCAGGTCATTTAGTTCTTCCTGTGTTATTCTGTGTGGGGTTGATGATGCACCACAGTGAAAATCTGGATCACTGCATGCTGATGGACCAGGAGAAGAACAGGTCGACTCACCTTTGTCTTCGTCAGATGAATCAAGAGAATATTCTGCTGGAGGTTCTGGAATAGGAAGTCCCTCACCATGTGGAACTGGTCTCAATGCAGACGGAATGTTTGGGTAGACTATTCTCGACTTCTTTCGCTTCGTTATTCCGCCGGAAAGAGGAGGAACCAAGCAGAAGTAACAGTCATTTAGGTGGTTGCTTGGCTCTCTCCACACCATTGGGACTGCAAACGGCATTGATGACCTTTTGCAATTCAACCACTGTGAAAGCTGTGTTGTACATGTAGCACAGCATATATGCGGAGCCCAAGGCTTGTTTTGGTCACCAACCTTGCATCCGAAGTAAAGATGATATGCCTTCTTCACTTGAGAATTGATACTTTTCTTCTGGTTGGCAAATGTCACTTCCCCACAAATATAGCAAAAATTGTCCGCGGTATTAACACACTTTCGAGGCATTACTGTTCTTTATTGTACGTAAATGGATAAAATAATAAGTTTTATGTAACAGTAGCTTGAACTGTCTCGCACAACGTCTAAAATATTTTAAATGCTGAACCTATCTGATTGGGCTTTATATAGTACACTGCTTACGTCAGCTTCAGCAGCCGCCTGGCATTAGTATAATAGGCCTACACATGTATAGTACACTGCTGACGTCAACTTACTTCAGCAGCCGCATGGCATTAGTATTGCATTGCATCAGAAAATGATGCAATCAACTGTGGATGATGTGAGCATGATGGTATTATGCAATGTTACATCATTATTCCGGATGTTGCTGCAGTCCTACTGGAGAAATTTACACAGTGAAACATAGAAAATGAGGTATATGAATATCTTCAAAACGAGAGCCAATACAAATTTTTCACGGTTATATTCGTGTTCGGCACACCAAAATACTACAGATTAGGGCCTTTTCAAGTCAGTAATGATTTCACTGTTGACCAGTGCTATTATTCACTAGAATTGAAAAGAGCTAAATTTCTTGGAAAGAAACGTTAATTTGGAATTATAGTGAATTCAGACAAGAACATTTTGTATTATATTATTGTGACTTAGCACATCACCACACTCAAGGCCATTGGCACATAAGCACATTCGATGTAACATGCAATTCAACACATTCAATATTGGAACTTCTTTGGAATACTATTGGAATTCAATCTGAGCTTTATACATTTGGAATTGTGATAGAACTTTTGGGCTATTTGGGATTTAATTCACAATACTGTAAGTTGATTTTAAATTTTCGCTTTTTATTTTAAGGAAATAAATAATTTGTTGAATTTTACAAAACTTGTAGGTCCTCGCTCTATTCTGCTACTTAGTTAAGACTATACAGTTGTAAAATTATCATGGCAAAATATTTCAATATCATTTAGCCCCCTCCCCTCCCCTCCTGTATGTAAAAACAAAATTGTCATCAAGTAGCACGTTTCGACAGTAATGCAAAACAATGACTATTCTGCCAAGAAATCATACCGGTGCGAATGCGCAGCTTGCAACATTAAATAATATACCTGTCTTTCAGGCAGATCTCATTATCCGAAAGCAATAAGAAGGCAACAACTGCCTCGGTGACATGTAATACGATACAAATTTAGATTCAGCTTCATTATTATAAAAAAGATACATACATACATAAATACATACATACATACATACATACATACATACATACATACATACATGCATACATACATACATACGATCGAACCTGCGTTCATTAGATTATTAGCCTGACACATTACCAACTGATCAAAAGCGGTTCCCTGGTAGTAAACTAATTCGTGTCATCACTACAAGGGCACGAAAATTTATTACACTCTGACATCACGTACTTATGTAAATACACAAACCCCCTTAAGCAATAGCCCCTGATGTTTCATTTGTTATTTAACCAAAAAGTACTGTCTGCAGCAAGGTCAAGCACTTTGTTATGTTGTGGATGTTGTCAGACTAAACATCAGAGGTTATTCGCGTCTTCAAAAGAGTCTTGTTAAGTGATGTAAATCAACTACCTCCCCCACGTGACCGATATACACTATCGTCAAATTTCTTTTTTGAAGGAAAGTTAAAATAGGTGCATTGAAAACAATCAAATTACTTACAGTGTCATGTAAATGTATTTTGCAAAATACTGGACACACACACATACACACACAGAAACACATTTTGGTAGATACAGATTCATTAATAAGACATATTGTCGTAAATTCTCTTTCATTTTTAGGAAGAATTGTGAACTTTTATTTTCTGTTGGAGATATATGGCAACCTAAAGTGACACTGAAGCACCTACATTTCACGCTTGACCATTACGGTTACAGTAGTCAATTGTTTCAGGTTAGTTTATCCCTGTCTCGTACACATTTTGTTGTCTTATGAGTGTCAGATTGTCAAGAAATTTGTTTTTCAGATAGACGTTAAATTAAGATTAGAATTCTTTAATACAAACTATATAGTCCATTAGAATTCTTTAATACAGACTATATAGTCCATACATCTAAATTATAACATGGATATACAATGCAAATATTTTGAACATAAAAGATCATAGATATCTTATGTACAAGTATACAGACACATACACAATACTGGACCATGACCGGCTTTGTTAAGAATTAAATTATGTAGCACATTTAAAGAGTAATTTGTTCCGTCTGCTAATAACACCAGAATTAATTAAATGAATGTCTAAGTTCCACAGAGATTTCAAGATACAGTTCGTACTGTTAGATATTCTTGTCATTATTGAGATCACAGACTTTCTCCATACTCCATCAAAACTGAATACGTATAATTTAAAAAAAGGTTGTAGGTACTGTTCCTTCTTGGAGCTTAATAGAAAACGAAGATTATAACCAATAACTAGTTTTCTTTTGAGTAGCAATAAGATTTGAATAATCTAATTTTGGTATTCAAAGTAATAATTCCTAAATTTACATAGAAGCATGTTTGTTCGAGTACACAAAAATTTGTTATGTTTCATCATATCTTTATCCTCTGACCAGTTGGATTTTCAAATGTGATCCAAATACATCTAGCTGGTGACATACGTAAGAACATGGCCGTTACGATACAGATGGGGAGCAGATGGTAATTTGAAAGAAGTTGACTGAAAGGCCATGCATACTGAATTATGTGTACTATAGATGACATAATTCTCAAAAGAATATTGTTCACATATCTTTCATTTCCTTAAATCTGCGATAGAAGGACTTAAATGAATTAAGTAAATATTTTTCTTTCAAACAATTACCGTAGTTGATTAACGTACGAGTGGTAATTTTAATTGAGATGTTTCAATCGCTCCATGCTTCGATAGCAATTACGATAGCGGAGTTTAGACTAGTCAAATGACATACTCTCGTCGCCAACGGTGAAATAGATATTGATGACTGAATATTACCCAGGCAGGAAATATCTCAAAAGAGTTGCCTTCCAACAATAACAGAAAAAAGTCGGTACTAATTTGTTATAAGCACAAATGCTTTGAATATCAAGACGCTTCTTTGCAGTTAGTTACTCTTCAAGTTTTGAAGAAAAAATAAATTATTATAGTAAACTCGGGTAATAAAGGACCGACCATTTAATTTTCAGTGTGGGAAACGGGTGGTGAATAGATAGCCTGCGATTTTGTTGAGAAAAAAAACCACCTCTGACAATCAGATAACTTGATTTAAATATTGATACTTTGGTTTTTAGAATAAATAGTATGTGATATGCATTGTGTTGGGTTTTTAAAAATTATCTGGAGGTAAAAGTTGTTTATTGTTTGCTCTTTCGTAGAATCAAAGTATACCCGATACAAAGTCCAATGCACAATTAAAATTTAGCTTTAGTTAGAAAATTTAACTTCGTATATGAGCCATACATTATTGTTAGTATTATAGGATGATGTGCCGTCAATTTTCCTGTAGTGTTAGCAAAATGCTAAATTCATATTAATCGGTTTAAAAAAATCAAAGCCAGTTATAGTCGTTGGTCGGTACAGCAGAACTACCAGCTCCCAGAGTACTGGCACTTGAGACTGTTGTATATATTTATTTATTTATTTATTTATTTATTTATTTATTTATTTATATTTTTGCATCGATTGTAACCAGATAAATTATACAATATTAAATAACACTAAACAACCGTATCTTCGTACTTGTAAGCGCTACAGAGTGCAAAATAGTTAGAAGCCTATAATTTTTGTTTAGTATTTACAAAGGCAGAATTAACCGCAATCCGTAAGCAAACTGCAGATAATAGAAATGCAGGGTACATAATTAAAGCTTTATCACTATTTTCGGTTTGAAAGGGTTCAAACCTAGTAGGAAAATGGTTGCTTAATATAATAACAATATATGTTTGGTTAAAATTGATGCAGGTTTTAAAACTGCATGTGCTATGCCCTAAAGTCACAGCACATGTCAAATTGCTGAGATCTGCTAAGTCTGCTGGAAATGTCTATGTATTTGACCTTTCCTCTGATGTCTAGGTGGCAGAATTTAATGCCGTGTCACACTGTCGCCGCGTCATAGCGATAAGATATGAAAATAACCACACGATTGCGCGAAAAATTGACAACGCACCAAGGCTACAACATGGTGCGTGAAAGTTAAAAATGGACGATACATAATTTGTTTCCAGTTTTCTCGCCTAGTTTAGGCTATTTTATCACCTAAAATTTGTCGTGTTGGTACATTGTCGCCTTGTCGATTTTGTCACGTTGGCCTTTTACCGCTTTTGTCGCGTTATAGCGTTCAGCTTTACTGACGCTTTACATATCTTCCAGTGTTGATGTAAACAAATTGTGTTTGCCACTGATACAGGTGAAAGTTCAAATTATTGAACAAATGACGGCACTGGCACCTTCAGTCACCATAGACACCACAGAGTCACCACCATGACATAATACCTGGGAATTTATAGAACTTAGATAACCTTCCAGTGCGCAAAAAAATTCAATTGCATAACGTAAAACATCAAGGACATAAAGCTGATTCTTAATTCAGGAAGACAACATAAACTACGAAACTCAACAATGACGCAAAATATTGAACTTCTATAATCTGTTGATAAGTAAGTCTGTCTCATAATTATCAACGTCCACACATATGCACACACTAAGCCTACAGTTGATTCTACTGTCCGCCATGCACGAATACAAAGCCTTACTGTGTAAATTGCTGTTTTCACCGTTATGTTGTAAGGCCTTTAAAGTATACATCTGGTTGCCAACAGGCCGTCAGCAAATGTTTCGTCTTTCGGAGCACTTCATATAGCTTATGAACGATACATTATGTGACAAACATGTCACGAAATGTAATAACAAGACACATTGATATGTGCTAAACCTGTCACGAAATGTAATAACAAGATACACTGATATGTGCTAAATCTATCACGAAATGTAACAATAAGACACACTAATATGTGTTAATTCTGTCACGAAATGTAACAATAAGACACACTGATACGTGCTAAATCTGTCACGAAATGTAATAATAAGACACTCTGATATGTGATAAATCTGTCACGAAATGTAATGGTTTTTGGGACACTATGAACAATGATCAGTCGGGGTGGGGTGGGGGCTTTTCTTTCTTTCTGCAAACAAAGCTAAAGGTTTTGGAAGATCCTGATATGTTCCGCTTTGTATTCATGCATCCGTCCGTTCTTGACGAGGAAGCTGTAACATGTACTCCACTGTACACAATAAGCCGCTTTTTGAGAGTCATTACAGAAATTTAGACGTCTGTCAAATTACTGATAGTTCAGATCTCTGTCAAATTGCTGAGAGTTCAGATCTCTGACAAACTGGTTGTAGTTAAGAGAGTATGGTTTATTCATCGTAAATGCTTTCTTCAACATTATTTTAAGTGAAATTTGAGTAACAGACATGTTAGTAATACAGACCGTGAGCATTCTGACTCACTATTTGTCAAAAATACACGTACCAGCAACATACTGACTTGCTTTTGACTTTTGTACTAGATATTTAGTAAACAAAACTTACAGTGCGCCAGAAACTTTTAGTCTGTACTAAATATTCTTCAGTCTATAAATGACTGAATAAAATGATCATGACATAATAGATGTTCTGACAGTATGTAATGAAAAAGAACACCACATAGAATGGTAAAAATTTTCATCTATTTAATAGAGCTATATTGTCATCAATATTATGTTTCATCCATTGTTAGTGCCGTGTCGTGTTAGTTTTTTTGCTTCGATATTGTGTTTGCTTTGCGATAATGTTGCTGTCGAAAGAATGAATAATTTTCATTTGTCCCTGATTAAGTCTAAGAAATTTTTACTCTGTGCATTGCCAATAACAAAGAGTTACCCAAAATGATACATCCATATTTGTAAAATTAAGCTTGATCAGTTGTTAATGGATATGTCTCACGTGTAGATGTCATGTTTTCCGCAGATTTAATTCTAACATTTTTTCAAAAGTTGAAATATTGAACAATTTATCTCAGTTTCGTTCAGTTTCATCTATGTTTTAAAAAATTTTAAAGTTGTCTTTTTTAATTAAAGATTTGGTATTTCAAATAATGTGGTATCAATCCTTGGTCAATATTATCACCGTTGACATATACTACCACCGACTGCTTCATTATTTGGTCTTTTATTATGCTTATTTTTGTTGCCGGGGGTGGGGCAACTTTGGTACTTTGCAAAGCAACGGCGGAATTAATATTTATTTATTTTTGGTTGTTGACGTACCTAAGGTGCGATGTCATCGCAAACTCTCTCCTGATTTTATAACATGCAACCCTTAAGAAACCAACATTTTTCCATTATATATGTGTGTGTGTGTGTGTGTGTTAGCTTCCACTAAGACCTTCAAAATTACAAAATTAACGATAGTTTGTGACTTTAAACAATTTATTTCGTGTTATACCATTCCAACACGAGTCCTTTTCAACAGAAACAGTTATATCTTGCAATATTTTATATTTATCTCCTTTAAATTCAACTGATTTCTAAAATGCCACTTTTGAAAATACCCATAAACAAGTTGTGTATGTTATGAAACAATTATTTTTCTCATCGTACGCTGATAAAGCCACTTCTGATTACATTTTAATGATATAAATCTCCTGATGATATGACCTGAATAGGTTCATTTCCTGATGATATGACATGAATAGGTTCATTTCCTGATGATATGACATGAATAGGTTCATTTCCTGATGATATGACCTAAATAAGTTCATTTCCTGATGATATGACCTGAATAGGTTCATTTCCTGATGATATGACCTGAATAGGTTCATTTTCTGATGATATGACATGAATAGGTTCATTTCCTGATGATATGACCTGAATAGGTTCATTTCCTGATGATATGACCTGAATAGGTTCATTTCCTGACGATTTTCATCATGCTTAAATAAGAAAGTCATATCGATAAAAACGAAGGTCAACTTTTATCACACATTTTTTCTTGCACTTTCTTCTCTTCATTGGTAATCCTAGATGAGATGGGCTTGTATCGTAAACAACAAAATTATTTTATCTGATACCGTTTAGTTCATTATTGAGTAAGACAGTTGTGGTTTTGTTTCCTTGTATTTTGACAAAGTTGTCCTTCGAGTAATCACTGGTGTCATGGAGTCATACAACCTAATGTTGTCCTTCATGTCCCTGTATAAGTTGTTAGTGTCGGTCATAATGATTCTATTGTCATACGAGTTTTTAAAACTTTATGTCGTAACGTGTGTATATTATCCACTTCGATACCTTTATCAGTTTGGCTAATTTTGTTCTATTTAATGTTTTTCTCGTTTGTTTTTATAATAACTAAACTAAAGCCTCTTCTCTTGAATAATTTAGCTCTACCTTTTTAAAAATGTGATGCCACTAAAATATATTTGTTGTTGTTTTCCATGCGTTTTTCATGTGTTTGCCCAATTTAAAAATCATTTTCGAAATCATGGTTATTTTATATATAAAAATTGTAGGATTTTAGCCACGGTTGTTGATCAAATAGGACTACCATAGGTGCCTTTTCCTGTTGTTGATCAAATAGGACTACCATAGGTGCCTTTTCCTGTTGTTGATCAAATAGGACTACCATAGGTGCCTTTTCCTGTTGTTGATCAAATAGGACTACCATAGGTGACTTTTCCTGTTGTTGATCAAATAGGACTACCATATGTGCCTTTTCCTGTTGTTGATAAAAAATAGGACTACGATGTGTTCCTTTTCCTTTTGTTGATCAAAAAGGACTACCATGCGTGCCTTTTCCTGCTTGAAACCTAATCAAAATTATAACTCTAGACAGAAATGACATATGTTGGTTTATTTTAAATGTTTTTCTTCTTCCTCTATAGATATACATTTTTGGGTGTAATTTTAAATGCACTAGTTTGCAATTTCACGTAATGTATCGTACAACATACTAATGAAATCAGAAAATCAGTAAAAATGGGTTTATAACAGCTGTACACTAACTTTAGATATAGACAGAAGCCATATTTGGATATATTTTGATTTTTTCAATAAAATCCCTTATTTGTTAGACAAAACGTATTCAAACGCGCAGTAAATAGCGAAGTAAGACTTTAGCGGATGTTTGAAGTTTCATACCACTATTGATATGACTCTTTCTAACATGATGCATATCGTGTTGCACACACTGAAACAATAATTTGCTCAGTTATTTTTGGGGTTGTTGAAAACAATTAAATGAACTTCATAATTCGATATTCGATCCTGCTAGTATCCCTATTGTGCTATCAGTGATCATTTTGTGAAATAAATTTGGCATAATTTCATCTGATAGAGTGTTGATGATAACATGTATCCACTAGTTTAGTATGGATGGCTTTGAAATGATTTGCGTAATAAAATGCATGTGTTTCTTTTCGTTAAATCTCTCGTCTAGTGAAAATAGTCGTCTCAATCGAACAAACAGTATCAGCCGAATAAATTTTTGAGCATGATTCCAAAATGATTCGTCGCGTGTGGATCTACCTGGCTAAAGAATATGTGTAAGTAGTATAGATCATTCCCACCGGAAATATGCATTCGTTTTATCTTTTACAAGCTGATCCTCTTGTTGATACTGTAATCAGACTTTGTTCAAATATGTGAGTAGAACGTTATCTAGATCGTTGCTACGAAGATTTTGCTGTTGTACTTTGTATGGGAACTACTTTTCTTCGTTCCTTTCTTTAACGCTTAATTGTCCCTTTGGTCTTGTAGCTTAATTTAGTATATGACACCAGTTTTCGATGGATTGCTTTGTAAATTGCACTTTTTGAGGCTTCATAGATTATTGTGAAAATATGTTATGGTCATCATCAGAAGATATGCATCTTGACTAATCGTTGTCGTCTCACTATTTTCACGAGAGTTATGTCTTTTTTTTCACTATGGACTCCTTTCAATTAGGTGGGTATGTGTGGAGTACGTGAGAAACGGTGTACATGTATGTGAGCAGATTGCTCACCAGTCCTTTTCTGTACTTTGTTACTGATATAGTGTATCTGAATACTGAAATAAATACCATATTTGGCAACAACTAACATGAGCTGTTATGCAAAATCTGAATAAAATCACAGCTCTTCAGTTTGTCAGTTTGCTATAATTGTGTTTATCAGTTGCTGTATTTGTGCATATCACAGCATCTTCGTCGCCAATTTTTTTTATAATACTGTATATGGTTCCATAGTCATAAACTAAATCCTGGGTTTTAATATAACGTTAATTAAGCTTTGATATGTGTTGTTGTTGTTGTTCTTGTAGGGTTTAACGCCATTTTTCAGCACACGATAGGCTATACATGGCGGCCAGTATTAATGGTGGAGGAAGAACCCGGAAAAAAACCGGAAAGAACCACCGACCCACGAGGAGCTACTGGCAAGCTTTCTCACATACCCACATTAGACGAATCCGAGACTCGAACCCACGCAGACAGAGGTGAGATGGCAGTGATCCGTAACGGAGAGCGCTTTAGACCACTCGGCCACTCGGGGCCCCTTTGATATGTGAAAAAGGAAATAAATAAATACCTCGCAACAATCAAGACGATATTGAAAATTCTGTAAAATTATTTATAGATAAATCTGAATCAACCACATTGCTCATGTACTTTTTGGGTTGCTGTTAAGGTTCAAAAGTTTAAGTAGGGACGTAAATTATGTTATTAAAATACAGTCACGGTTGTGTAATATTCAAATAGTAAACCAAACAAACAAACAAACTTGGGTGCCTCTTTACTTCTCGAGCACTTCACCGACATATATGATTATCGACCTATATCTCTTTAACATATCCATTTGCTTCATTTGGACGGTTGTACATCAACACTATTTAGGTCTTTGGCAGAAACGTGGATCAAAGAATATGCACGTCATAGCTTAGTTACGCTTATTTCAACAAATTTGAACAAAAATTTTACATTACTGTTAATGCTGACTCTTTGAGACAAGAAAACGTAAAGTTACTCTTATTCCTCTAATATGAACAAAAATACGAAACTTTTAAGTTACTTTTATTCAGCTAATATAAATGAAGAATTAATATTTCTGATATGATGACTCCTTGAAATGCCGAAACTTGAAAGTACAAATCTTGTCATATTGAAAGCAGATTTTGATTTGCTTTGAGCTGCAGACATGAACATACCATTATACTTACGTAAGGGAGGGGCGGGGGGGGGGGGCCGGATTCCCGAGTGGTTCAAAGCGCTCGCCTTTACCGATCACTGCCATATCGCCTCTGTCTGCGTGAGTTCAAGTCTCGAGTTCGGTCAGTGTGGGTGTGCAAGAAAGTTTGCCAGTAGCTTCCCGTGGATCCATGGGATCTGACCGGGGTTCTTCCAGGGCTCTTCCTTCACCAGTTATACTGGCCGCTTTGTATAGCCTATCATGCACTGAAAATGACTTTAAGCCCGAAACAAAAACAACTACAAATGTGAAACGTACTCGTTTAACACCATCGGCTGAAAGTTTCAGATAATTCGCTTAAATTTATGAACAAATACATTCTCTTCCACTTAAAGAACTATAATTATGTTTGTTAGGGAAAATTGAAATATGTAAGACATTATTGCGCAGACGTCATCCCATTAGACTACCGTTTTTAAAGCGTCCGAATATAATGCACGTGAACATTAATTTGATTCAGATAAGTAATTTTGCTTCTACTGCATTCCATCTGCCTTTTATATCTTTCGCCAGAGGGTATAGACATGACTGATGGGGCAAGTATTTTCATTTCTAGTACATCAATGGCGATAGCCCTATGCTCTATAGCCTGAGTTATACCAGCTGACACTCCTAGCCGGTTTGTGCAATACAAGCTAAAAGATATATATGTCTTTTAACAGCTGCTAATGTTTTGTATTAAAACTTATCTTCCAGATGAGATAAGTCTCCTCAGCTAAATTTGCTCCCATGTTGTAAATAAACGGCTGACACAACAGTATGGCGGGTTTTGGAACCACTGGAGATGACTCTTTCATATACAAATCTACAAATTAGAGAACCTATTACTTGGCTGTCAGGCTATGCCTGTATATTTATCAACAGTTACGTGTCATGTAACACGTATCCTTTATAACGATACAGGTTTTCAGCGTGCATTTACAGCAAACAATCTCGCTGTATGGTATTGCATCATAATATTGTTTTCAATGGGATATTTTCTGGGGAAGGGGGCACATCGAATTTAAACCTACTGTATATATCCAATACATAATTTGTTCCTACTGTGCGTTGGGAATTTTTATTGACACTGGTATGTCAAGACCCTTACGGAGTGATGGTCAGAAGACTTATAATAATATTCAACACGCCAGACTGTCACAGACTGTGGGTGAAAACACTTATATTATTACTCTATACAAGCTAGACTACAAATGATATGATTAGTCTTTCATTTTCATGCAATCATCATTGAAGCTAAACAGCGTGATGAAGAGAATTAACCTTATACGCCCAATGCGCTGTTTGTGTGTAAATTATACTATCATCTGCAAGACGTAACATTTTCCAGTACACATAAAAACTTCCGTTTTCATTTAAAATAATGGGCTTATGTACATATGTGAAATATTGACGATTGGGATTAAATAGTAGTTTAGTGACCGTGTCCTAGAAACGCCTTGATAAGAGAAAAAAAAATAAACTGAATACATTCATGCACTCGTATAAAACATATTTTAAATGGGATTTCATCTTGAACTGATTAACACGATGTTCCATGAATGTAACGTTTTATCACCCCCCCCCCAAAAAAAAAGACGTATAGTTGCTGTGAAAATCGAAAACCTTGATATAGTTTTGTCATCAATTTACATTTAAGCTTAGGCCTCCTGCCTTTTTTATTTATGAATGTCATACAATATTCATTGATATGAATGGTTTCGGATTTAGTGGTTTGCATGTAACATAAATCATGTATTGTATGAATTTCATGCGCTACCATGATATGAATTTTGAGAATTAATTTATCTGTCTCAAATGATGTATATCACGTATGCTACGAATTTATTTTACCATGTCAGTGAATCACTAATTAGCAAGTAAATGTAGTTAAGACAAGATGTGAAGTCCATTACTTCATTTGTGTATTTTGTTGTGAATTATCTTAACCGATGAAAAAATCGGCTGGTGTCGACAGACATCGTTCAGTCAGTAATTCACAACCCACGGGGGCTCAGTACTATTGACCAAGATGCATAATTATCTCATGGTTCTAGTAGGAATCCGACTAGCAGCTGAGGGAATATACTTCAATTTATGATAAAAGGGTTGTGTGTATCGGTATCAGGTTGCGAACTGACAATAGTTTAGTTCGGTTGAATTACAATAAGACGATATCTGAAATAACAAGAGTGGGAGTATTATTCGACGCTAGAAAAGAAAAGAAAACCTGACAAATATTTAGGTTCTGTATTTTATGTATTTGAGGGAAAATAGCTCCATACATGTGCACAACATAGCGGGAAAAGACAGCAGACAGCTAAGATACGGTTGACGATCTGAGAGAGGAAATGAAAAGAAATACGGCAATGTTGACCTGTCACCAACAGTAATTTGGAATAGATCCGAAGCAATCCGGTAATGACGAAATGCCGGCAAGATGAGTTCGATCATTCACTCTGTACTCTAATGAAATTTGTTTTATTGCCATAACAGAACAGTAAATTGCATTTCGCGTAAACTGTGATCTTCTATTTCTAAGAGAAATTATTTCATTCTAATGTCATGTTCATTTTTATTTTGTTTATGTAGGTGATTAAACTGTTATATTTTACATACGGTAACTCGTGTTTTTCTAATCTATATCTTGGCTAAAATCTCTGCTACTCCATCCATTAAATTTTATATTTTATTTTATTATTTGCTCTGTCCGGGTAATAACACCGTGGTTGATCTTCTCCTACATAACGATAACCAAGGCACCATAACGGGGGGGGGGGGGAGGTATCACATATCACCCCACACACCTAACAAACATTAAGCATAAATTAGGAACATAACTTTCTCAGAAATGAATGTCACAGATGTTAGTTATTGTACTATTACAGTGGCGGATTAGGGGTGGGGATGTGTGCGCCCCAGGTGAGCGCGAAAGAACCGGGAATTTTTACTAGAGTCATTTTCCTTACAGTTAGATAGTTAGTTATTCCCTATTAAAGTCTAAAGCGCAGTAGATTCCTGGGCCCCCACCATTTGTTCCATCCCATAGACCCCTGCCTACTTGTTTATGCCCCCCCCCCCAAAAAAAAAAACAAAAGCCATATTTCCTATCCGCCCCTGTCTGATCTTCGTTCTCAAATACAATTTGTTAAAGTAAATAAAATTTTATTTGTAATTATTTCGTTTTAAGATTTCGTAGATGAGAGATAAGTTGTATGGAAATAAATGAAGCAATACAAATTGAATTTAGCATAGGTACCGATCGTTTTACAAACTGACACAAACTACATGATTTCAAAACTACAGTTTTTAATTTTAGCTGAATGTTATGCTTAGAATTTCCTGTATCGATTTCAATGGTAATTAAATTTCATATTAGTGGCTATTTGATTCTTCAGATGATAACTCTATAAAGATCATTCCCAGTCGATCAGGCCTCTTTTTGAACCCCCTTTGGCTGATAAAAATACATCGCTTCTGTAAAATGCAGAGTTCTTTGCCATTTTTAGTCGGTGACCGTGAATAGAAGTTAAGAAGCCCGTTGTACCCAATTCAGTAGGTTATTTAAAAATGGTCTCTTTAACGATCTTTTGTGATTCCTCAGAATTAGACAGATTTTAACTTTGACGACATTCTTCTGTTCTTGGCATATCTACTGGCATTAATAAGGTGAACCTTGGTACATGGACAAATAGCCTTAAACTTATCGGCAATGTTGATCTCTCGTTACCAGTGTTGTATGCCAATGACAACCGCTAACGAGGTAATGGTGTTCCGTCAACATATACCCCCCTCTAAAAATGTAGACAAATTAACAAATATGCGACACGGTCAGTCCATTTGTTAAACTGACGGATAAGGACAGAAAGTCATCAATGGTGAGTTGTAAGTTGTGCACTCTGTGACAGGGTTTCCAACTTTCCCTTTATGCTGAAGACATCAGTGAGATTTGTGTCAATACGGATGAAATAGAGTATCTAAACCGAGACTGTTTACATTCTGTACTTTAGTCAGAATAAAGCTGTGTAATACTATTTAACAAGTCATGTCAAAAAGTCCCAAAATTAGTTTGTAAATATCACAAAAATAGTTTAAAATATTACTTAAGTAGTTTTAAAAGTGGATTTTCATTTATTGTTTTACGACACAATAACAAGTAAAGGTTTCTTCGAGCCTAAGCAACAGGAAAGAAAAGTGTTTTTCCCCGGGACATCGCAAGGTAGCGGACCCGGGCCCCTAACCTGAAAAAGCACACGATTAATGAAGCTGTTTTATGTTTTTACGGCATTATATTCGGATTCTTATTGTACACGAAATCTTACCACTGAAACTTACTTTGCTTGATCCATTAAATGCAAGAAAGTTTGCCTTTATAATTATTTAGTTGGCTTACCTTCAGTCTCTACATGCGGCGTTCTTAACGGAGAGCAGTAGAGTTGAGACCGGTCAGGGAACCAGACTATAGGGTCTAAGCTTAAAAAAGTCTGCCATGCTCTTATTCAATGATCAGAACTTGAATATATTGCTATAGTTTTTATTTTAAAAAAAAAACAATTAGTAAATCCTGAAGCCAAAACGTTTATTGAGTTACTAAATAATAAGACAGCTAAGTTCTAGGGTCTTGGTATCGGAAGCAGCCTGTAACTGTTGGATTCGCAAATACCTATCAATGACTTGAACGTTGAGCTATGATATTCTACTTGTAAAATACTAGTTAGTTATAAATATAGGAGTTCTGCATAGTATTTTTTAAAATCTATCCTCAGCAATTTCAACTTGAATATTTGCGGCCAGCCGTATTTTGTAACATCCACTAACAAGGGGATAACGACTTCTATTGGATTGCTGGACTTCGAAAGACATACATTTTACAATGAGGCAACAGGAACATGGCATACATGTTTAAATGTAAAATGAGAGATATAGAACACAAACATGTCTTTCTCTGTAATAAACAAGACACATATAGTGTTTCTTGCAGTAATAAGGTTGCTTTCAAGAAATGTTCGTTTACACGTTCGAGGTTATCTTGTGGCGGATAAAGTCAGCTCGTTTATACATGGCTTTATTGAAAACAATTACACCAGGATAAAAAAAAAGAACAAAAATCTTGATTCAAATTTTTTTAACGATCTAAAAAATGAAGTAAGAATGAGAGCAGCTTGCCATCTTTGTGACCATTAGACACGTTCTAAAGTGCTGATTTAAAAAACGGGACATTTTCTCCAAATAGTCTGAAATCATAATAATAATATAAAAAAAATCTGAGTTAAAATGAACGACGACTAACTTAAAAAAACAGAGACAACTACTGCTTTAGGTTGGAAATTTTATTTAAATTTCGGTTCAATGTTTCTTTGCAGGAGACGAAATCCAACGAGATGGAAATTCTTGAACAAATCGATGTCATCTTCAGAAGAAAGTGTGGGTCATTGTCTGCGATGCATTGTGGGTATGACTAGAATTAAGTTATTCTTTAAAATGTTTTAATTGATTTTGTTGACACAATGGGGTAGTAGTTATACCCATAATACAAACTAACGAAACTGCAATTCACGCTCGAAATATTTAGAATCATCAGTGGGCATTATTGTTTAATTTGGTCATGTATTTTTGTCCACCGGAAAATGGGAGGATGCCACTACCTGACAAAATTAAATTCGACCTTAGACTATATGAACCATATATATATATATATATATATATATATATATATATATATATATATATATATATATATATATATATATATAAAAGCTTTGATATACGGTTCACATGTATCAGCGTCACCCCGTGTCAGTTGGCACTCTAGAAACATTAATTAGCACTGTAACGGATGACGACAGGTGCACAGAGTTTAACACGCTTGGAATGAAGGATACCGCCTAACCTGTTATACATCAAACATATGACACTCAGGTAAGTGCACATATGTATTTTTGAAAACGTTATAAGCGTTATGGCCATTTATGTCTGTTTGGAAATGCGGCAAATGTCCTAAAGACTGGAGTAAGCATGACATGGTATTATTGATTAGAAGGTTAGAATTATTTCTTAGAGTTAACAAGAAAAGGCCGAGTATGTAGCAGAGAGAGGAGGAAGAAGAAGAAGAAGAAGAAGAAGAAGAAGTAAACACAAGAAGACGAAATGAACGGAAACAAACAAGCAGCGAAACCCATATGTGACAGTGAAAAACTAATAGGGGAGATAAGAACGAAATATCTAATGCAATTATCATAATTTCCCCGTCGGAAACAATTTAGTCATTTCATACAAAGGAATCATCATGGTTTTATTACGTAACAAGGGGTGCATAACAGACGTATTGCGTACCCAAGGGAACATTGTAGTCGCATTACCTACCAAGGGCACTTCACAGACATAGTGTGTACCTAAGGGAACATCATAGTCGCATTATGTACCAAGAGGCACATCACAGACATAGTGTGTACCTAAGGGAACATCATAGTTGCATTACCTACCAAGAGGCACATCACAGAGATAGTGTGTACCTAAGGGAACATCATAGTTGCATTACCTACCAAGAGGCACATCACAGACATAGTGTGTACCTAAGGAAACATCATAGTTGCATTACCTACCAAGAGGCACATCACAGACATAGTGTGTACCTAAGGGAACATCATAGTTGCATTACCTACCAAGAGGCACATCACAGACATAGTGTGTACCTAAGGGAACATCATAGTTGCATTACCTACCAAGGGGCACATCACATACATATTGGTACCCAAAGAAACATCACAGACATGTTCTGCTGGAAATCTGCATCCATGAGTCCAAAATGAACAGAAACGTTTAGGTACTGATCCGTGAACCGATGATTTGTGCTTAAATTATATCTGTACTTAAACTTCAGGTACCCAATTTACCAAATAGTGTTTCACAGCGATGCGCTTATCTCAAATATTTATGCAAATAAATGACATTCAGTAAATGTGCACGAATACAGTAAGTTTCTATAGTACTGAACGTTGTGTGATATGCTGTAATGGCAGAATGTTACGTGATGCGAACATGGCTGGGCCCTTTAAAACATATTGGAAAGGAAGACACTTCAAAAGATTTACCTTGTGTATCATATAACCACAGACCTCGTTTCTAGAACAGTGTTCTACTAACATGCTAACACTTTTATTCAATTTTTTAAAAAACTGTTTATCTTCTCGATATTCCTGTGATTTGCGGCAGAAACTACACTTTTCAGGAATTTCAGAAAATATTTGCAAATTTTAAAATTTAAACCCGCTTTGCCATGCATTATATATATATATATATATATATATATATATATATATATATATATATATATATATATATATATATATATATATATATATATATATATATATATATGATGTGGGGCAACTGGAGCCGGAAATAAGGACGGGCGGGGGATGTTCGTTGTTCGTGAAGGACTTAAATATCGTCTGCTTCACTCAATTTATACTATTCCACGAATAGCACTGACTGCAGAGCATGACCGTCGATAAGGAAAAACTTTTCACTGGTCTTGAAGTCCGTATGATTTAGTGCAGCCAATCGTCTGATTTGTCCTCTTTACATAAATATATACTCATTACATCATCGCCTGGTGTCATTCTTTTTCTACATGGAAAATACGATAGTAAAAATCCGAAAAAAACATCCACTTTACATTCATTCAAGTACAGTTCTCGAGAGGGCTGGAGCTGTGTTATAGTTTACTAGTAAATGGCATGCTGCTATACGATACATACCATGAACAGAATTTTGTGATGCACACTCGAGTCAAGAGTTATATAATGGCGTGTCTGAAATATATCTGAAAAGATCTCAGCGGCAATACAGTTATCAGCCATATATTTCCTCTTGGGAACATGATTCCAGGTTAAAATACTAAAACTAAGCTTCAGAAAAATTACGATCTGTAACAACCAGATAAAGCGTGGATTAAAAACTCAATACGGAACGTAAAATGTGCTAATTATTGATACAAATAATTTTTCATTTATATCATGGTTATATTACATAGTAAACTACCGCCCCCCCCCCCCGAATATTTATTACGAAAGACCGACAGACAAAAAATAAACTTGACAGACCGGCGAACATCTTGTTGGTTAATTAAATGACGTCGCTCATTTGAAGAAAATATGGATATTAAATGTTTCCTTGCAATCAGAAAAGGTGTATATCGGTCAAAATCAGTAGAGAGACTCTTCATTGTAAAAAAAGGATTAATTTGTTTATGTATGCTTTACCAATCTCGAACAAGATTATAATGACGTTTTTGTTTAATGTCAAGTACTGAAAACATGAATAGGCTCGTATCTACAAATTTTAATAGATTAAAAAGCAACAAAAAGTTGTTTATTGCAGCTGCTCTAAGGAGCAATAAAATGTGATTGAAAGTCTGGGTCCTGATGCTGCTAGTTAAACGTGCACGGTATTAACCGGTATACCGTATCACGTATGGCAAAGTAGTTGCCAAGTGGTCCCAGTTCAACATTTTGAAAATTTTCCTATTTAGAAAAGAGAAAGTAATTTTTTATTTGTTTACTAGCGTATGTTCATATGTTAAGTATATGCATTCTTTTTGTGAGACTGGGAATCATGCAAAGATGTTTAGGAGAACAGTTGTTTTCTGTTTGAAAAATATGCATTTTCTGAAGTCTACCAAATATTTCCTCGTTTGTTGAGTAAGTGTGTTTTATGTTAACTTGATGTTTACTCTCTCTCTCTCTCTCTCTCTCTCTCTCTCTCTCTCGCACACGCGGGCCCGGGTGCTGACATTCCACTCATTTATCAATAGTTTAGTTAGCAACTTGTAAGCTTCAGTAGGCAATTCCTGTTTTTGACAACAAGCTCTCTGATGTCAGCGAAGTGCCTTTCACAGGAAGTCGGCAATATTGTAAACTGAATCATCCCACTTTAGGACTCAACGGTACTAATTCAGTTGCCTTAATAAATCTATGCAAACATCATGATATTAAGAATTCAATAACTTTAAATTTCTGAGTGCTCATGATCAAACCTATATTTATCAGAATGCATCGTGGATGACAGCTTCTGCGTAGAGGAAAAGATATGAGCTGAGACATTTTCTGGACTACATGTGTTTGAAACAAGTGCTTTCATTTCCGCTTCAAAGAGTCAGGTGATAATTTCAGAAATGAGTGTTCCATACTCAAAACTGTTAAATGACTGAAATTCCATCAATAAAACAATGTATCTTTTTTCTGCTATAACTAGATTAAGCTCTCGAAAGATTATTTTTTTACTAAAAATCTAACTTTCATTATCAACCAGTCCTGACTAGCCAAATCCACATATACTCTATTTTATCTTCGCCCATTTTCCAGGCTGGTTCACATTTTTCCATACCATTAGTACTGTGTGTCCTATAATTACACTGTTTATATTACAACTGATATAACTACTAATATACACTATACAAATTCTTCTTCTGTTGTGTAATGGGGGAGGGGGCTGTGATTTTCTTTTCGGCTGTGATATTTTTTCTTTTATCTTCTGATAATTAATTTTGGTCCCCATTATAATTGTGGCATATCGTGGCACGTTCAGAAATAACGCGGTATAAACAACGTGGTAAAAATTGTACTTGTGATTCAAAGCTGTACTAATAGTATAACGCATTATCTCCACACAGCATTCATGCGAAAAACATGTTTGGCAATAGCACTGCAGGAATAATTACAATAAATTAAGTCTCTTTAATAAAATTCATCATCGAAATCTCCAAGTTACGTAGATGAAATGTTGGCAGCTTATAAACAGCATGTAAAATTACATTCCATGCGCGTTGTTGAAACTGTATATTCCACATCAAGGACATGTCAGTAGGAAACAGCTTTTTATCACCAACAATTGAACTTTGGAATGCTGTTGATGAAGAAACCCTTGAACATACATCCTCCTTGCACTACTTTAAGAGGCAGAGTCGTCGTAAGAATCGAAGTAAGAAACATAAATTTCAAGCAAATGATAATACTATATATAGTAATACTGGTAATACTATATATAGTCATGTTGGCAATATGATATATAGTCATGTTGGTAATACTAGATATAGTCATGTTCGTAATACTATAATATAGTCATGCTGGCAATACTAGATATAGTCGTGTTGGCAATACTATATATAGTCCTGTTGGTAATACTATATATAGTCATATTGGTAATACTATAATACAGTCATGTAGGCAATATTATATATAGACATGTTGGTAATACTATATTTAGTCATGTTCGTAATACTATATATGGTAATGTTGGTAATACTATATATAATCATGTTGGCAATACTATAATATAGTCATGTTGGTAATACTAATTACAGTCATGTTGGTAATACTATAATATAGTCATTTTGGCAATACTAGATATAGTCGTGTTGCAAATATTATATATAGTCCTGTTGGTAATACTATATATAGTCATGCTGGTAATACTATAATATAGTTATGTAGGCAATACTGTATATAGACATGTTGTTAATACTATATTTAGTCATGTTCGTAATACTATATATAGTAATGTTGGTAATACTATATATAGTCATGCTGGTAATACTATAATATAGTCATGTTGGTAATACTATATATAGGCATGTTGGTAATACTATAATATAGTCATGTTGGCAGTACTAGATATAGTCATGTTGGTAATACTAGATATAGTCATGTTGGCAATACTATATATAGTCATGTTGGCAATACTATATATAGTCATTTTGGTATTAATAACTGCTGACTTCTTCATAACTGCTGACCTCTTCTAGGGTAACTTAAAAGTAACAACAAATTGTAATTGATAATTCATTTTGCAGACATAAATGATGTCGTCTTGATCACATATGAATATAGGATGACTACTCTTTAAAGAAAACGTTCATTTTGTTGTTATTATATAGTTTAAATCAAAAGCTGTCGAATTCCATGGAATGTGTTTCCATTCTTTTCCATTCTGTGCCAAAGCAATTAACAAGGAAGAGAGTTCAGAAAATTTACAATAATTTTAGGGCAGTGACTTTTTACAAGTTTAGCTCTTACGTATCCTTCTCCAAAATTGTATATTTTGTTAATGAATGACATTTTTCATTTTAAAAATTAAGAGATGTTTACGTTAGTTAACACATCCCTTGCACGGTTTGATGCAATGAACATTGTTGTGTTGAGCATTGTGTCGAAACATCAAAGAGCGGTCGGACTGGATATACTTCAGTTCGTCACCTCTTTACCAAAATATTTTAATGGATGTGAGTTTACTTATCGTGGTTTTGTTTTGTGTCTGCATTCAAAGGTGAATTGTGTGGTCTTGGCAATCTAAGACGAAACAGACTTTGCACCAAAATTTCGATTATCACTTAATTTCACTTTGCAATCAACACTCATCTATCCCCGATTTTTCTATCGTTTTTAAACATGATTAAAATCACTACTTAAACTATTTTATTCCTATATTTAATCAAGAGTTTATCCCCGAACAGTCAAATACTGCATGGGTGACTGAGTGTTTATTACGAACATGTCATGGAGGTTCAGTCCCTGAGAATTTACACGATTCATGCAGAAAACTATTTTTGAACAGATGAATTGATACTTGCAGGCTACTTTTAGTTGTTGGATTCATTTTAATGGTTTTTATGGCGCATTCTAATTGATAAAATAAATGGATGCTACAGTCTCAACATTTTAAATTCCGTTCATCTTAATGCATGGGGGGGGGGATAATAATAATAATGAGGACTTTGTATAGCGCCTAATCTTTAGAAGCTCTAAGCGCTTTACAACATTAGACAACACCTATAAGATAAAAAACATATAATGACATGACTACAAAAACAAACACCATGAAATTAGAAAACATTAAAAAAAACATGCTGAGAATATTTAAGGTAGGAAACATTATTAGGTCTTTAAGTTTGTTCTTGCAGTCGAAATAAGTGAGTTATGAGAGCACTCTTGAATGGGATCACGGTGTCTTTGTGTCTAAATTCAGTGGGCAATTCATTCCACGTTGCTGGGCCCTGGTATGCAAACGAATGCTGTCCATATGACTTTGTTTTCATAGTGGGAATAATGAGTATACGATTGTCAGAAGAGGAGCGTAAGTATCTTGCTGGTGTGTACACTTGGGTGAGGTCGGATAGGTATGTTAGACTCGAGTCCGACAGTGAAACGTAGCACAGAGAACAAATTTTGTGTTTGATTTTGGATCGACTGGATAGCCAGTGTAGGGTACAGAGCAGTGGGGAGGTGTGCTCTGATCGTGGTACTTTAAGTATGATCCAAGTAGCTGTGTTTTTTTAACTTTTTGAAGTATCTGGAGCAGATATTGAGATGAACCAGACAGAATTGAGTTACAATAGTCCAGTCTTGAAAGTACTAATGAACACACAAGTGTTTTAGTGGCATCAACTGAAAGATATTTGCGAATTGAGCTGATGCGGCTCAGCTCAAGATATGCAGCCTTGCATATGTTCATGACATGTTGGTGCAATGAGAGAGTACTGTCCAGAGTAACACCTAGGTTTCGTACTGATTGTGTGAATTTAATGTTGGTGTTGCTGATATTTATTGTTTTGAGGTAAAAGATGTGAATGAGAAAGTCTTTGTGTTGTGATCAGAATGGCCTCAGTTTTATCATCATTCATCTGCAGCTTGTTACATGTCACCCATGATTTCACATCAGAAATGCACCTCTCTACACCTTGGATGGTAGCATCAACTTCAATTGGGTGGCTAGATTTGTATATTTGGGTGTCATCAGCGTACAATTGGTGAGACACCGAATGATGATCTATGACACTTGAGAGCGACTGAGTGTACAGAATGAAGAGAACAGGTCCAAGAACAGACCCTTGTAGAACACCACAACATAGATCAACTGGGCTGGAGTGTATTCCCTTTGCAGATAGAATTTGTGTCCTGTTGACCAAGTAGGACTTGAACCACAGTAAGGCTGTATCATGAATACCAAATACGTGCGGTGAAGTAATATATCATGGTCTATTGTGTCAAATGCTGCAGACAAATCAAGGAGGGTGAGGACTGTAATCTTTCCGCTATCCAACGCAGAGAGAATGTCATTAACTACTTCTAGAAGAGTAGTTTCAGTACCGTGGCAAGGGCGATATGAAGATTATACAGTGCTAAAAAGACTGTTTGAATTTAGATGAGATACTTGCTGGGATAGAACAACCTTTTCTAGGATTTCTGATATGAATGGAAGATTAGAAACTGGGCGGTAGTTCTTTAAATCGTTATGGTCTAGTGTTGGTTTCTTCAGCAGAGGCTTTACAATGGCAGTTTTGAAAAATGATGGGAATTCCCCGGATGAGAGAGAGGTATTAATAAAATCAGTTAGTGAAGGCAATACTGGATCTAAGCACTCAAGCAGCAGTAATGTTGGAATTGGATCAAGTTCACATGACTTTGGTGCACTCTTCATCAGGACTGTACGTACGAAATCCATAGAGACAGGTTCAAATGCTGCTAATGGTTGCCGCTCAAATTCTGTATCCCAACTGTATGGTGACGACGAGTCAACTCAAATTGTGGTGTCAAGCTTATCTCTAATGGTTTGTACTTTGTCACTGAAGAAATTTGCAAACATGTCTGGAAGGTCGACTGGAGAGAAGGTAGTTGGAAGTGGTGTAGATTTGTTCCTTGACATTAGCTTGTTAGTAATCTCGAAGAGCTCTTTGCAGCTGGAACTTTCCATGATCTTAGTAGTATAGTGGGCTGATTTCGCTGCATGGACTATATTTGTGACATTCTTCTTAGCGGCTTCGTAGATTTGCTTATGAATAGTGAGTCTGGTGGAATACCAAAGCCTCTCAGCTTTACGGCGGTCTCTTTTAGCAGTGTGAAGCTGGTCCCTAACACTGCTATGCCATGGAGGACACTTTTGAATTGATACTCTGGACTTGGTAGCTGGGGCATGTTTGTCAAGCAATGAACGCAGGCAGTTATCAAGTTGTTCTCCGGTAGGAGGTAAGCAAGTTGTTAGGTTAGCTTGGATGTCGTGCATTAGTTTGGTTCTAATTATCATACTGAGATTTCTCTTAATAGCAGATAAAGGTGGAGGGTTAGGGACTGATACGTCAAGATGGCATATAATGCAGAGGTGATCTGATGCCAGGTCATGGGATACCAGGGAGGACCGTAGAATGTTATCATTAGGTCTATGAAGAATCCAGTCTAACATGTGACCATGTTTATGGGTGGGTTGGTTAACTGATTGTTTGAGGTTGAAAACATTAATGGAATCTATGAGTTTTTATGTATTTGGGTTTCCGGAACAGTCAAAGTGAAAGTTGAAATCTCCAAGAATAATCAGGTTGCCACCTATCGAATTTCCATAGTCCAGGAGATTCGGAAACTGCACCAAAAAGAGAGAGTCAGCCAGCTTGTTTTTTCTACTAGGAGGAGGGCGGTATAGGCATAAAAATGGACTGACTTTTGCTACAGTGTGAGTGTGGTTTGGACTAGTTCAAACGATGTGTGGTCGAAAATGAATGTTGTGATGTGGTTAAGACGTTTTATCATGGAGTTCTTTGTGATGACAGCAATTCCACCTCGAGAATTACGGGGGAACGACTTGATGGAGTAACCAGTGGGTGTTAGATCCACACACTTGGGCTCATCACCTGATGTTTATTGATATTGAGATACAAGATTGAAAAACGTACATAAAGGCAGATAAATTTCCTAAATATGAAAAGAATGTAGTGCCAACATAAATAGGAATATCACCGTTGTTGTGGTAACAGTGGAATCGCCACTTTGGCGATATCAACTTTTATCCCGCTGATACATTTCAATATCTCTGTATGAAGTATATAACTAAAATAGAAATATCTCGTCTTATCAATGTAATATGTAGCAGCTTACAAAAAGAAGAGTGCTATCAGCCCCCCCCCCGCATGTGTCAAAACCTTAAAAATTCAAGTTGTATACGTCCTTAAATCCCAAATTAGGATATAAGTTTCATGATACGGTTATCTTCTTTTTCAGGGTGCCGTTTCCTGCATATTTGCTTACAATCACGTAAGTCACATCCGGTCATGGATAATGCTTCATTCATCAAAGCGCAAACGGATATAAGACGCTGTTCTTGAAACGGTACATACACTACAAGTACCAAATTCCATTTATACATAAACCGGACATAGTATACTAATACGAAAGAAATATAAAACATCGTGCTTTATAATATTCAAATCGATAGATGATTTAATAGTCTGCTTCAATTTTCACGATTATAAATTTTTGTTGGTGTTGTTATTATTATTTTTATTATTATTATTATCATTATTAGTAATAGTAGTAGTTGTAGTAGTAGTAGTATCTCTCGCGAGATGAACATATTATCATCATCGTGTTACGTTGGGTTATTGATGTATATTAGAAATACACAGATAACCCTGGCTAGTTTGGACTTAGCTTTTATCTATTTCGCATAAAAGTCTGTTTCGTTATTATTCCTCCTTTACTACTACTCGGGTGGTTTAGTTTTAAAAGACCTTATGAAGTTCCAACAGCAACTACTATTATAAATTTATTATATATGTTCTGCGCAAAATCAATGCATCATGGGTAGGGAGTGGACACATAATTCTCGACATGCTGTTCGATCCCGACCCTGTTGTCCGATCTAGAGTGATGTCATTTTTTTTTTTTATATTTTGCTTTCCAGACACAAACCCAGGCAAAATGATGTGAGGCATCTTGAAAATGGCGTATTGACACATTTGTTATATGCTTATATCTCTGTCTTCAAATTTACACTTTTGCCTGATGTTTCTATTTCTGTCTTCAAATTTACACTTTTGCCTATGCTTATATCTCTGTCTTCAAATTTACACTTTTGCCTATGCTTATATTTCTGTCTTCAAATTTACACTTTTGCCGTGTGCTTATATTTCTGTCTTCAAATTGACACTTTTGCCCGATACTTATATTTTTGTCTTATAAAACAATTCAGCTTGAGCTATAATACTCGATTATTTCGCAGACTTGTAAAATATATACATATCGTCTCAAAACATGTCACAGGCTCGGATTTGCAGCTTTATGGTTGAATGATATGAAAAGGTATTATACCGATGGTTTTATGAAAATATTAATAATATCCTGGTTCCTAATTTTTCTTTTTTAATGTTGAGATCAGTATAGTAGTAGCAGTAGTCAAATATAATTTTTTCTGTAATTGGCAAATTGACTGTTGAACATTATTATTATTATTATCATTATTATTATTATTATTATTATTATTATTATTATTATTATTATAAAATAGATGTATACCTGTTTCGCTGTAATTTACATTCGTTTAACTTTGTCGTGGACCGTGTTTAGAACGTCCACAAATCATGCATGTTCTCAAGGGAATAATCGATTTTCTCTTAAGTCTTTTTATTTATTTTTATTTTTTGGGGGATGCTGGGGCAATTGTTACAAGATAAAATATAAATATTTAATAGACATATATGTCTAAATTTATTACCATCTTGAAATCTCAGGTATTTTATTTTATTTTATTTTATTTTTATTTTTTGTAAGCTGTCAAAATTTGCCTTTAAATATGCACCGAAGGACCTATGGTTATTCACCAGCGTACTTTAGAAGTACAATAGTTTGCAAAGATTAATTTGGTGTAACAACTACTGAACTTGAAACGACGGGTGAATGGTTCAATATATCAATTTTCAAAGATAGTATCTATCCTTTATTCTCATGACGGCGACAAGTCAATCTTGATCAAGGTACGCAATTAAAATAACTGTAACTTTTTACGGTGGATGGAATTTACACTTTATAATGGAAACAACTGAAGTGTTCTTTATTAGTTATGACACTGGTACATATCATCGTTAGTTTTTGTCTTACAGTTTAAAAACTGTTCACATATGGTCACCAATTTTCTTTTTATTTTCACATTTTATTTTAACTTCAAAAATATCAACACAAAGACGCTTACAGCACTTTACATCCCATTATTTTATATGTTTTTCTTTACATATAGAAAAAATATATAGCTCATTTGTTGGAAAGCTAATTTTCCACCCTTCTGTTTCTATTCATTCATTTCATATGTGGATTAGTTAGGTTTTTGTGTATCATGTATAAAGTATATATTTGGGAACTTTTCTGAATTTTGAATTAATTGTCTGTTTTGTATTTGTATTCCCCACACCACCCATTTTTCCCCATGGCGGATCGTCAAACCTGAAACATTCGGAAAGCCCTCAGCATCCGCACTGTCATCAATGTTAGTGTCACTGAGCATATATATGCATGTATGTATGTATGTATGTATGCATGTATGCATGTATGTATGTATGTAGGTATGTAGGTAGGTAGGTAGGTAGGTAGGTAGGTGGGTAGGTAGGTAGGTAGGTGTGTGTATATGTATGTATGTATGTATGTATGTATGTATGTATGTATGTATGTGTGTGTGTATATGTATGTATGTATGTATGTATGTATGTATGTATGTATGTATCTATCTATGTATCTATGCTTGTATCTATGTATGTATCTATGTATGTGTGTGCGTGTGTATATGTATGTATGTATGTATGTATGTATGTATGTATGTATGTATGTATGTATGTATGTATGTGTGTGTATGTATGTATGTATGTATGTGTGTGCGTGTGTATGTGTGTGTGTGTGTGTGTGTGTGTGTGTGTGTACACAGTTATTGATACAGAATTTTTCCCTCAAATTGCTTTAATTTTCTCACGTTCTTGAAAGAAAAACTATTTCTTCAACCTTCCCAAAGATAGATAAAATGTTGGCATAACCGAGGGTGTTATATTTCATTTCACGATATTAGACCCATAAGAAGCATTTAAACAGTGTCAAAAGAAATTACTCAATTATATTGCGAAATTTTCCCCAATAAATGCGTCCGCTCAAAAAAACATTATTAAGAAAGTACTTTAAATATTTCTATTCTAACCTTTAGTTCATCAATTCCTGCGATGATAAATAAATATTTTTCCCCTTCCAATCTCTGGCAAAAAATAATTTGCCAAGTTGAGTCACTATTAAATGCACAATCAACTTAGAACTTATTAGCAAATGTGGACATAAAAAGTTGTTTGACTTTAAATGTCATCGCTTTGATGCAAGTAAGCGAACGAACAATGTAGTGGTTTTTCATTTAACAGGACGTTACGAAATTTACTGTGTCTTAAACAAGGTGTGTTCAGTTCATCTTAGATATTACGAATATTTCACATTTGTATGGGAAGCCATCGCGGTCATAAAGAAGAAACTCAATTTAGAGCCAATCAGAAGATACTTTTCAAGCACACAACCTCTCTAACTCACTTCATCTAGCCCTCGAGTTCGCATAATCGATCATTATGATGGTGAAGCGTTCCCAGATTATAGCTTCAGAGGCTTGTCGTTGTTACGAGTCTATGCTCTTAAAATAAGTAACAGAAAAAGTAAAAGACAACAAGATTTCTAAAATTTAGCAAATATTTATTTCCCTAGAATACAAAGTGAAAATGAGAAAAAAGAACTTGCGATATCGCTAATTAAATCCCAAAATAATCCAAGAATTTCAGACACAAGTCCTAGTTATTTAAAATGTAGTAAAAGTCCAGAAAATATCCCAAAACTGAAGTCGATGATGTGTCTGTGGTAGCTATGAAAGTGTTGATGTGTCAACAATCTTTTGTTGAATCACATAAATATAATTCCAGGTTTGAATATACTATAAATTCCAGTGAATGTCTCTATCCAAGAATTTTAACACAGCACTTTCGTATTTCTAGAGAAAATACTCACTTGAATTTAGTAATTTGAACAAAAAAGATTCCAGCCCAAAAGTACTGGTCACAACATATAATATACAACTTGAAGTGCTAGATGTTAAAGCACGAAAGACCAAGTATTCACAATTACAAGATTATATAGTTCTCAACTCGACCTCAGGTCACAATTAGCATTTTCTCTAAAACAAAAAACAAAAAATTACCTAACGGAAAATAACCTTCTAGAATTATCCTGATGTTTACAAAACAATAACCTGGATTATATACAATTCACTTAGGAAACTCCAGAACATTGACCCAAATAAACGTATGTACCTCTTCTGTTAATAAAGATTCTGATGTTAAGCCCATACACATAGAGAATAATTTAATTATGTATTAGTTGTTTACATAAAATGAAATAATAAAAAAATCAATCAGGTCAAGCAGAAATTAAATCAGTTTTGGACAAGGTCAAGTCCAGCATACAATGTCACATTACAATAGCATGTAATGAAATAAATAAATGTAACAACGAACAAACAAAAAATAATATATAACACTATGCAAATAACTATACCGTCGATAAAAGGATTTTAACTTAAAGCAGTGGAAGCGAGATGTACCTCTATATAACGTATTGACTCATATATGATGGACATTAATTATATTGCGAACAACACTGAGATCAGCTATCAAATGATCCATCTGCACGAGAGGATCTATACCTTATTTGCTGAGGAAATCAGGAGAGGTACTAAACGCGCAAACCATGATTGGATAGGACATTACGAAACAGGTGATTTGGGGTCAACGGTGGTCGCAGTTTTGTGTAGCAGTTAGAAGCGGGCAGCAAATGGAAATTCACCTACCGGGTGAAAAGATTACTGACAAAAATAATAATAATAATAATAATAATAATAATATTATTATTATTATTATTATTATTATTATTATTATTATTATTATCGTTATTGTTTACAACATATATCTACTAATTTCGCTGTAAACCTCGTACCTATAACGTTGTCTTGAGGTACTCAAGAATGTACTTTAGAAGTACAATGGTTTCAAGAGAATAATTCAGTGTAATCATAGTAGCAACCAATGGACATGAAAAAATTGATGTATAGATATGTGTATTGTTTTTTTCGAAGATCATATTTAGCCATTGTTTTCTTGACGACAAAATTGCTTTAACATGCAAGATAAGCCGCTAAAATAACTGTAACTCTTTACGGTAGATCAAATCATAAGTTGATAATGACACTGTTTGACAGTAACAATAAAGCCATGTGCGTATATTATATCATTGATGTATAGACTTGGTAGATTGTATTCCTTTAACCATCAGCAAAATATGATCCCATTTTAGCCATTTCTTTATTTTTGTTGGCGTACTTTCTACACAAAGGAGTATACTCATATTGCGTTATTATCTACTTTAATGATAACGTATTATTCCCGGATAAAGAGTCCACACTCATATTCAGGTAATTTAAGACGAGTGAAACCTTCAGTAAAAATTAAATTAACTGACCCAAATATAACTGCTTTGTAAAGGTAAAATAAAGAAAATTTTACCAGAGATTGCAATATACATACATACATACGTACGTACGTACATACACACACACACACACACACACACACACACACACAACATATATATATATATATATATATATATATATATATATATATATATATATATATATATATATATATATATATATATATATATATATATATATATATATATATATATATATGTGTGTGTGTGTGTGTGTGTGTGTGTGTGTGTGTGTGTGTAATCAGTCAATTAACAATTGGGTGATTTTAAATGAAGAGGAAATATTTTGGTCGAGGACAAGGCATCACTATTTCTGTTGGAGATTACGCCAAGTCAACACAATGTTTGACTGTATCGTGGAGCAGACTATCCAACAAGGAGCAATTGAAACAAAAAGAAATGTCTGTTTTATTAGTCGGCACATACATGTGTCAAATACCATAAAAGGTGGCCTTTTAATAGAGAAATATAGCTCCTGACAGACTCTGTGTTGATCTCTCTGATGATGACGTTCTACTAAATGTCTTTGAGGTTATATATGCCAGAATAGAAGATTGAAATAATCTAGGTATCATATGACAGGCATAGTGGACATGTCCTGTTAATGTTTATACCTAATGTCCCATTCTAACTAACCATTCTACTCAGTTATTGTTAGCTGGCATTCGTAAATATGCACAAGAATGTTTTGAAGAAGAAATTTTTTTTATTAGGTACATACATAAACAGGAGTTCCGGTCAGCATTCAAGCTCGCGTTGTTTCTAATACAAGTACAGACGTCATAGGTTTCTTTAATTTTCAAAGATCACAGTGCTCGAATGACATCAAGGGCAGGGAAAAGATTAAACTCTAGACAGTGACACTAAATATGTAAACCGCTGAGCGTGCACTGACGTGACTCTTCGTCCTCAAAATATACGAGTTCTTTTAGAAATACATTTGTTAGATTATGTTCAGTAATTTACAGATTACTAGTAAATACCTAATGAGAATGACGCTCATAAAGGCAATGGGAGTGAGGCAAAGAATGTTTGGTTATTTGCGTAACAATTAGTACATATCATTATACAGGAAGGTTGAGAGGGACAATTTACTAAAGTACATGATATTACGATAAGCAAGCTATTTCATACGCAAATAACATTTCCGAATCTGCAGTAGGTACGGATAGATATTATATACCTTCAACTAGAATGAAAATCTGTTCCTCACAATTCTAAACAAGGATGGCCATTTTCCTGTGGGATATGTTACCTTCTGCCTATTAAGATCAGTTTTAAAAATTTAATCCAACTGATTTATTTTCCTTAAAACATTCTTGTGTATATTTACGAATGTCAGTTAACAATAATTCAGTAGAATCATTCGTTAGAATGTGACAGTAAGTACTGTTACAGTGCTCCCTCAGTTATATCAATATCTCAATCAAACTTTGCAATACAATGTAAATGAACGTCTCCAGATGGAACTTACTTCATTTATACCTACATCCAATGTAATAAGACCAGGAGAACATATATTTCATACATTTCAAAATGACCACCTAGTAGACAAACTGAGTGGGCTGTACTATAGAGTCGCAATCGCCATCATCTTATTAAATTAATGTGCAATAAATATATCACTTTACTTCATGGTGATACAACTATATCATGCATGGCTGGCAGTGTTTTAAAATAAAATTGATTCATCTTGATTTTCAATTTAAAAAAATTCTTTAAAACAAACATTTTTTTTTACAATTTTGAAACAATATGCAAAAAGTGTGGCAGTTTTCAGGTTTGCAGTTTCAGTAGCGTGCAGTGTGCCCAAAATGAAAGATATAAGAGACATTTGGGCTGTATCCCTTCCCGCCACCGACCTAATATAAACCACTGAGAGGATTTAGTACAAAATTATTTTACTGTATACTCGACCACTCCGGTGGCCTAGTGGTTAGAGCGTCCGCCTCGGATGCGGGAGTTCGTGGGTTCGATCCCCGGCCGAGTTATACCAAAGACTTACAAAAATGGTACTAGCAGCTGCCTCGCTTGGCGCTCAGCATTAACAGGTTATTTTAGGACCGGTCAGGATATTGTGACTGGGTGGGACATCATGCTATATGCCTGCGGCATGATGCTCCAGTACTAGACATCACTATAAACTGTCACACTGCAGACATCGTAGCGATATCACTGAAAAATTGTTAAAGCTGCGTTAAAAAATCCAAATCATACACACTCACACACTCTCTCCCTGTCTGTCAACGTTGGTACGATATGAACACGCCTCGTTCACTCCGCGGGCTACGTTAAAAATCCAAATCACACACACACAAACACACACACTGTATGCTTAAGATTTGCTTTTCAGTACTGATGTTTTCAATGTGTCCTTGCCAGACAAACAAGAAGTTAATCGAATTCGTAGAGAAACTTACAGTGAAACTCTCGTAATTTTTTTGAGAGGCAATACCAGAAACAGCAAGTGCCATGGATTATAAATTCACTTCCAGCACAGCTTCAGACCTTGAATATTCACTGTAGCAAAACTATAAATAGAATCATGCCATAATCATATTCAGTACCAAGATTACCGCTCCGGTGGCCCAGAGGTTAGAGCGTCCGCCTCGGAAGCGGTAGGTCGTGGGTTCGAACCCCGGCCGAGTCATACCAAAGACTTACAAAAACGGTACTAGCAGCTGCCTCGCTTGGCGCTCAGCATTAAGAAGTTAGTGTTAGGACTGGTTGGCCTGGTGTCAGGATAATGTGACTGGGTGGGACATCATGCTACATGTATGCGACATGATGCCACAGTGCTAGACATCACTATAAACTGCCACACTGCAGACATCGTAGCGATGTGACTGAAATTAGTTTTTACAAGCTAAAGCTTGAAATCCTAATCACACACACACACACACACACACACACACTCTCTCTCTCTCTCTCTCTCTCTCTCTCACACACACACACACACACACACACACACACAGAGTACCAAGACTGAGTCAAGGGTTATCGGTGCAGGGCCTGACCCGGAAGCAATCAATGTGATTTGAGAACAAATGGCCTTATTTCTTTTTCTGCGCATGCAATGGCGTCGCAAGAAAAATCTGCTTGCAAACGGAGAATAAGCTTCGGTGGTTGCTACGTCACTTACGCATGGTTTCCGTCCTTTGTTTTTAGCTCGGAATGAAGTCAAAGAAATTTTATTTTACTTACGGATAACATTTATCAAGCAGATCACATTAACTTTTATTATTCTGACATACCTTTGCTATTTTAAATTGAAATGTTGTTTGCACATTTTGATATTTAGCTGTTTCTGTAGATTGCCCGTGCCATTCAAACAAGTAAATAATTTCTCTCTTTTCATTCTCTTTTTTATGTAAGCTAACTCTTCCCCTCAAAAACAGCTTGATTAGCACGAGACTCTTGTGTAACTGAGTGTTCTCACGATCGAATTCTTAGGAAAACTGAAATCCCCTGGAGACTGTAACAGCTGAATCAAGAATAAATTAAATATCATTTAACAGATATCATTTATAGTATATTTATCTATCTCGGTTTTATGTACTCGTGCACTCTGCATGCTGCTTTAAAGCGTTTACTTTGTCGGTAGCCATGTTTTAATCTTTCGATCTTCTGTTCTTTCACGTCATTACATTATTATTAAATACCTTTTGATTGTATATAGTACCAACGAATTTCAGTGTCAGAGTGAGTCAAATTCGTTCACACTGAAATTGTCAAACTACCTAAGAACTTTGACAGAGTGATCCACTCTAGTCAGCACTGAACCTATTGTCCATTGTCCATAAAAACTCCTTTGTCACGACACAATTTTGGACTTAGGACCTTACGGTAGCCAATGTTCTTCCACACCCCATTTGTCACAGCACAATTTTAGACTTGGGATCATGCCGTATCCAGTGTCCTTCCACACCCCATTTATCACAAGACAATTTGAGACTTGGGATCTTGCCGTAGCCAATGTCCTTCCACATCCCATTTGTCACAACACAATGTTAGACTTGGGATCTTGCCGTAGCCGATGTTCTTCCACACCCTATTTGTCACTACACAATTTTAGACTTGGGATCTTGCTGTAACCAATGTCCTTCCACCCCCTATTTGTCACAACACAAATTTAGACTTGTGATCTTGCCGTAACCAATGTCCTTTCACAGTTCCCTTGTTATACTACGGTGCTGACTATAGTGGGTCATTAGGTCAGTACATTAGAATGTTATGTCGCCAAAATAATATTTGGTAATGATATAGTTTCTGAATATTAAATTTATATAATCAATGTTGGACTGTAGCATTGCTGCAACTGAAAATATAGAAAATTATATATTTTAAACAAATGCACGCGTTCTGAAGCACGTATATTTGAGAATATATATATCAAGAAATAGCAAGTTATTCCAGTAAAGCTGATAAAGCTGGTACCATGATATCACAATTTTGCACTGGATGAATATTAGTATCTGCAGCCTTTGACGTCATACTTGGCTAGAGAATCGAGCGTTTTTTCTTGATCTTAAAACCTGACCCAATCAGCATTCTGTGATCATATCACTGAGATTTCCAACACTTCTTATCCTAGTGTGAATCGTAAATTTTGGGGGTGAATAATTTTCATATATTTATTACTTGTGAGTGTGTTGTTGTTGTTGTTATTGTTACCGTTCTCAGTTCCTGTATAATGTTCAAAACTTAAAAGAGAACTCTTTTCGAAAGATGTGCTGATCAAGGACACGATTCGTAATGTAACCTTAAGGGAAAGATCGTTGAACCTCTTTGGGGGTAAATATGCCTATATTAATTTTGCACTTGACACGATTAATAGCTGTAAAACTGTTATAATTTCGAACTTTTTGTATCAGCAATATCTCGGACTTGAAGAAAATGATATTACATTTTTTCAAGGTTAAGCCCATTGATTACTTTTTTAATATGATTTTGTAATCGTGAAAAGATACATGTGCATGTCATTTTAGTGAGGTTTCATTGATTAAATATGTCATCTCTTTCTCATGCACGCGCGCTCGCTCGCTGACGTGCACCATTCAATTTACTGTGTTGTATTTCCGAGCTAATTACCTGAAATAATCAGACATTAAATATGAAACAATTTTTTTTAACTAGTAATGATTTTAGACGATAGTATGCGACTTTCGTCCCTAAAGAAAAAGAAAAGAAAAGAGAAACAAAAATGGAATTAAGAAAATCGTTTGCAAAGAAAGGATGCAGTCCTCAAAGTTTGAAATGGAACAAGGGTTTATCTTTCTGTAATTATCGAAAGAGGTTTCTGATATTTGTTTTCAAACATAAATACAGTACTGCCTAGTCTTAGTTTCGCGTGACCTTTCTTATCCCGTTTACATATTTTCAAATACAAATAATGTAAGTACAACACGGTTCGAGTTTCCTCTGAACTTTCCTATCACAGTTTACATACTTTCAACCATAAATACAGTACTGTGTAGTCTGAGTTTCCTCTGACCTTTCCTAACCCGGTTTAAACACTGGTATTTAAGAACGTTATATTTGGATGTACATATAACTCTTCAAATATCTTAATATGTTTTTTATTAAAACATATTTTATTCAATAAATGTTAACAAGTAGGGACGCGTTGCAAGTTCTCACAACTTAAAATAAGCATTCCTTAACAATCGATTAGAGCTTTATATGGATAGTGACACAAAATAAACATGGTTTCAGATAATTGTATGCAAACACACATGATTCGTGAGGGGGGAGGGGTACACGAATGAAGTCATAAACAAATAAATTAATGATCGTGGCAGATACTGGATAGGCATACATCTACCAAAAAGAATACATAAAAAATTAATATCAAGGAATGAAAAACGTCATATCTTTGTTTTTGGATATGACACCAGCTAACTGAATGGAGAAGAAAATTTTGAATACTCATTAATTATAAAAAGAATTTCTTACTTTAAATATATCATGGAAAAATCAAACAAACGTATATTAACATTGACATTAAAATCAAATATCCACATAGCTAAATGTTACTAGTCGCTAGGACACATGAATGAATTTGAATTTTGGTGTATATAGTATTTTCAAATAAATAGAAAATGATACGTATTTGCTATATTATCATCTCATGCAGACGACGGATTAACCTTAAAACAAAAGATAAATCCCAAATTAAATCACTACAATTGTTTCCAACGGTAGTCTAGAGAACAGAGAATCTGTCGTATTATACTTCACAATCGTGTATTTCTTAATGAATTAAAGAGTGTAAGAACGAATCTCAATATATTTCGAATCTAACATTCATTTGAATAAAATTATTCCTATTTCAAAGATTGTATATGTTTGTCTCACCAACCAGTTGCAGGTCAGGAATACGAGAAGCAGATACGCCTTGTGCAATTCTATGAAAGCAACATTGTTTATGAAATTTTCACCAACCATTTTTTTTAATGTTGCACAATATACACTTTTAAAAAGACCAGTCATTTTCCTCTGTGCTCCTATTTGTCTTCTGTATAAAAGTCGTCCAATACAACAACAGCAAATTTAAGTAAAGGGCAGATGTATGTCAAATGTATTTTTTTCCCAATGTTTCTTGGCTAAATTTGCATTGAAGCATTTCCAAGGCATTTATCACTTTTGAGGTCGACCTTAAATATGTTATACATATGTTTAGTACAGTTGCTTGGACTTCTAAACGTTACCTAAGATGTTTGTGTTAGTCTGCAAAAGATAGAATTTCGATTTTTGACTTTTACTTAAGGAAATATGAGTCCTAACTTATTCAAAATTTACATTACCTCAGTTTTTTTGGATTAAAGTCAACCGACCACTGTCATGACCTAAGTTTTGGTTGGATTAGAGTCAACCGACCACTGTAATGACCTATGTTTTGGTTGGATTAGAGTCAACCGACCACTGTAATGACCTATGTTTTGGTTGGATTAGAGTCAACCGACCACTGTAATGACCTATGTTTTGGTTGGATTAGAGTCAACCGACCACTGTAATGACCTATGTTTTGGTTGGATTAGAGTCAACCGACCACTGTAATGACCTCAATTTTGGTTGGATTTGAGTCAACCGACCACTGTCGTGACCACAGTTTTGGTTAGATCAGAGTCAACCGACCACTGTCATGACCTACGTTTTGGTTGGATTAGAGTCAGCCGACCACTGTCCTGAGCTCATTTTGGTTGGTTTAGAGTCAACCGACCACTGTCCTGACCAGTAGTCAATGGATTATAAATCTGTATTCAGTTCATATTCAATTTCGTACGTATCATCAGTGAGCTATAATAATAATAATAATAATAATAATAATAATAATGAGGACTTTGTATAGCGCCTAATCTTTAGAAGCTCAAAGCGCTTTACAACATTAGACAACACCTATAAGATGAAAAAAGACATATAATAATATTATTACAAAAACAAACACCATGAAATTAGGAAACAAAACATTAAAAAATAAAAAAACATGCTGAGAATATTTAAGGTAGGAAACATCATTAGGTCTTTAAGTTTGTTCTTGCAGTCGAAATAAGTGAGTTTTGAGAGCACTCTTGAATGAGGTCACTGTGTCTTTGTGTCTAAGTTCAGTGGGCAATTCATCCCACGTTGCTGGGCCCTGGTATGCAAAAGAACGCTGTCCATATGACTTTGTTTTCATAGTGGGAATAATGAGTATACGATTGTCAGAAGAGGAGCGTAAGTATCTTGCTGGTGTGTACACTTGGGTGAGGTCGGATAGGTATGTTAGACTCGAGTCCGACAGTGAAACGTACCACAGAGAACAAATTTTGTGTTTGATTCTGGATCGACTGGATAGCCAGCGTAGGGTACAGAGCAGTGGGGAGGTGTGCTCTGATCGTGGTACTCAACGTATGATCCAAGCAGCTGTGTTTTGAACTTTTTGAAATTTCTGGAGTAGATATTGAGATGAACCAGACATAATTGAGTTACAATAGTCCAGTCTTGAAAGTACTAATGAACACACAAGTGTTTTAGTGGCATCAACTGAAAGATATTTGCGAACTGAGCTGATCCGTCTCAGCTCAAGATATACAGCCTTGCATATGTTCATGACATGTTGGTGCAATGTGAGAGTACTGTCCAGAGTATCACCTAGGTTTCGTACTGATTGTGTGAATTTAATGTTGGCGTTGCTGATATTTATTGTTTTGAGGTAAATGATGTGAATGAGGAAGTCTTTGTATTGTGATCAGAATGGCCTCAGTTTTATCATCATTCATCTGCAGCTTGTTACATGTCATCCATGATTTCACATCAGAAATGCACCTCTCTACACCTTGGATGGTAGCATCAACTTCAGTTGGGTGGCTAGATTTGTACATTTGGGTGTCATCATATTTGGATGATGATCTATGACACTTGAGAGCGACTGAGTGTACAGAATGAAGAGAACAGGTCCAAGAACAGACCCCTGTGGAACACCACAACATAGATCAACTGGGCTGGAGTGTATTCCCTTTGCAGATAGAATTTGTGTCCTGTTGACCAAGTAGGACCTGAACCACAGTAAGGCTGTATCATGAATGCCAAATACATGCTGGAGACGGTGAAGTAATATATCATGGTCTATTGTGTCAAATGCTGCAGACAAATCAAGGAGGGTGAGGACTGTAATCTTTCCGCTATCCAACGCAGAGAGAATGTCATTAACTACTTCTAGAAGAGTAGTTTCAGTACTATGGCAAGGGCGATATGCAGATTGTACATTGCTAAAAAAGACTGTTTGAATTTAGATGAGATACAAGCTGGGATAGAACAACCTTTTCTAAGATTTTTGATATGAATGGGAGATTATAAACTGGGTGGTAGTTCTTAAATCGTTATGGTCTAGTGTTGGTTTCTTCAGCAGAGGCTTTACAATGGCAGTTTTGAAAAATGATGGGAATTCCCCGGATGAGAGAGAGGTATTAATAAAATCAGTTAGTGAAGGCAATACTGGATCTAAGCACTCAAGCAGCAGTGACGTTGGAATTGGATCAAGTTCACATGACTTTGGTGCATTCTTCATCAGGACTGTACGTACGAAATCCATAGAGACAGGTTCAAATGCTGCTAATGGTTGCCGCTCAAATTCTGTATCCCAACTGTATGGTGACGACGAGTCAATTGAAATTGTGGTGTCAAGCTTATCTCTAATGGTTTGTGCTTTGTCACGGAAGAAATTTGCAAACATGTCCGGATCGTCGACTGGAGAGAAATTAGTTGGAAGTGGTGTTGATTTGTTCCTTGACATTAGCTTGTTAGTAATCTCGAAGAGCTCTTTGCAGCTGAAACTTTCCATGATCTTAATAGTGTAGTGGGCTGATTTCCCTGCATGGACTATATTTGTGACATTCTTCTTAGCGACTTCATAGATTAAGCTATCATCAGCAAAGAGTCCAGTTATGCTCAAGAGTTGTCGCCTATCTCCTATGTGCGCATTTATTAGTAAGGAACCTAAAAAGACGCTTGAGTTACTCCAGTTGAGATATTTTGGCTACTGGCTTCATCATTATTTATAAAAACTGTTTGGAGTCCTTTAGATAGGTGGTCAGGAAACCAATTAACAAAGAGCTATCAACAGCATGACACTTTACTTTATGTATTAAACATTTTTGCCAAGCACGCTCAAAAGCTTTAGAGACAGCGGGAGAAAAACGAGAAACAAACATCATCATTGTTATCATGCGCAGTGCATATAATACGATGCATACGTACTAGCTGAAATAATGATGCGGTGTTGTGAAGGAAACCGGATTGATATTTGAATATAGAGCATATGAATGTACGGATGTTTCAGAAGAAGAAATAAATTCATAACTTTTCGAAACACCCCAATAGCGAAATAGGCCTGTAATTTGAATGATCAGTGGCATTACTTTTACCATTTTCCACAAGGCTGGAACGCTTTTTTAAAAAGAGACGTGCTAAATAAAATACAGAGTGGTTTAACGATGGGTGGTACATCGGAGCACATGACGACTTATTTTATCAACAACACTACATGCACTGTGGGTGGACAATGTGAAGGTGCTGATTGTTTTTTAAAAATAAATATACTAGTAACTTTGTATTAGATCTCAAGTCGACCACTCGTGTTGCCTAAGTGGTTAGAGCGTATGCCCGGATGCGGGAGGTCGCTGGTTCGAACCTCGGTTGAGTCATACCAGAAACTTATTAAAATGGTACTAGCAACTGCCTCGCTTGGCGCTCGGCCTTAAATAGTTAGTGTTGGGACTGGAGGGCCTGTTGTCAGGATAATGAGACGGGGGGGGGGGTAGTGCTAGAAATAACTATAAACTGCCATACTGCAGACATCGTAGCGATACGACTAATGTAGTGTTAAAGCTACGTTAAAAACTCAACACACACACACACACACACACACACACACACACATACAGAGTTCTCAAATGTATAATCATGTCAATTGACATTGGCTTCATCGACTCTCACTGTCGCAGTAAGATGATGAATGACAACATTGCTTTTTTTATTATTATTACCATTTTTCGATATGGACAAATGCTACTTACAACAAAGAATCTTTCGCATTAGTGACCGGCAATTTTTACTTTTCAGAGGTGGGGAGAAATATCCGGCCCACAAAAACTTGAAAAACAAACAAAGAAATAATTATGTCCAGTATCCATTATATCAGTTGCAAAAATGATAATTAAAGTGAATAAATCAATAAATAAATAAATAAAACGAAAGAAAGAAATTATCATTGATGACAGAAAATTTCAGTTCTTTTCCCCGTTAAAAAATGAGTACATTTTACAAATTTCACATTGTTTACAATTGTCTCTTATAACAGGATGAAAATTCATAATTTAGCCGTGCAACGAAATAGGAAACATTGGGATCACTTAATTTGCATCAACAGAGATAGGAGACCGACCGCCTAATATTTTCTTTATGGGGTGGTTAGAGGCAGATGCTGGGATTTCGTTTCGAAATAAAATTCCTGATCTCGTTTAACTTAAAAAAAATATTCTTATTCTGATTTTGTAGAAATAAATAACTAATTGTAACGACCATATTAGTTGGGGGAAAAAAATCAAATGCTCTTAACGTGACAAAAATATCCTGCTTCCAAGAAAATTCATATCACCCGCACCTTCTAAAAATAAAATCGTCGGTCCCTAACCGCGAGAATGGAGAAAATCTATCGTTGGAGAAGTAAAATAGTGTCTAACAGAGTCGCTCCTCGCTCTGTTATAATAAGGTTGGGTTGGGAAAAGTGAGGTAGAAAAAAAAACAAGAGCATTTACTGCCTACATAATATTCTTTTGTAGATAAAGTTTGAAATGATAGCTTGAATCTTCAAAGATACAGCTGAAACAGTTCAAAGGTAGTACCGACCCAACATTACGCCAACACCTGGTGGATGGATAGGCTCACCGCTCTTTCATATTAGGATTGTATAAATAGCCGTTACGGTTATGTCCAAGTATACATGAATGTGGATAAAATATAAAAATTCTTGTCTGGCTAAGCATAAAATATTTTGTGACATCTTGAAATTTATTCACTACTGCAGATATATCTTAATTATATTTTCATGCATATTTTTTATAATATGCTATTTCTTTTCTCGTTTCCGGAAGCTCATATGTATAGAAATATTCGGAATTAACCAGTAAAAATCAATTTTACCTTATAAGAAGATGCGGCACGGGAGAGTCAATCTTTCGTATCCTTTTGGGTACCAAACCCAATCTGCCTATTTGCTTACCACATGATGCTTCATCTGCCTGTAGAAAAGTGACTGAGAAAGACAGCGTGGGTTCGAGTCTCCGATTCGGCCAATGTGGGTATATGAGAAAGCTAACCAGTAGCTTCTCGTGGGTCGGTGGTTCTTTCCGGGATTTTTCCGGGTTCTTCGATCACCATTAATACTGGCCGCCATGTATAGCCCCTATCGTGTGCTGAAAAATGGCGTTAAACCCAACAACAATAACAACTGAGAAGGAATAGACAATCGTAATTGTTCATAATTCCCAAAGCGTGTCTTCACTGACTTACGAAAGCTGCCAGTGCAGACATTCGAGTTTATTTAGCCCAAATTTCAATCATTTCTGGTACAAATGTTTTTGTTATATTTTTTTTTACATTTTATAAATTTGTATTTGTTGTTTTTCTTTCTAGAATGGTAAAAGTCTTAACTATTTCGGCTGCCAATGTGTATTAATTGCAAACTATTTTATGGATATTTTTTAAAACAATATCCTTAAACTCTAAAGAAAAACGAATTCTTTTAAACTAGTTCAGTACACCTAAATAGTAATTAGGTATGACGATTATTCATTTTCTTGTTTCACATAAACTTACAGGTAATTAAATTAAAAAATTAAAGTGTGTTTCCTTTCATGTCCTTAATAAAATTGGACTATTCATTCTAGTTCCGGTTTGAGTCGTTATATTCCCAGTTTAAGTCATTCTAGTCACGGTTTAGGTCGTGCTAGTTCTAGTTTAAGTCATTCTAGTCTCAGTTTAAGTAATTCTAGTCCCAGCTTAAGTCATTCGATTTCCAGCTTAAGTCATGCTAGTCCCAGTTTAAGTCATGTTAGTTGCAGTTTAAGTCATGATAGTCCCAGTTTAAGTCATGCTAGTCACAGTTTAAAAATCATTCTGGTCTCATTTTAAGTTATTTTAGTCCCAGTTTAAGTCATGCTAGTCACAGTTTAAAAATCATTCTGGTCTCATTTTAAGTTATTTTAGTCCCAGTTTATTAATGAAAAAAATACTAAATTGTAAATGGCATCATATCCAACAAAATGTAAAATAGTGACTATATGGGAATTTTGATAACAGTGAAACCATATAGTAAAATCAAGGCTGCCTGCAATATAACTTAAAGTGAAATAGGAGGCACTAAGCTGGTTAATACGCTCAGTGGGTGCAGTATTTGATGACGGGGGTGGTAAACTATAACGTACAAACAAAACATGCGTCAAATGCTTAGGATGTGCTTGTTACCTGTGCAACATGACTTGACAGAAAATCTGCATCGGAAACGCTGATCTTAGTGTCATTTAGTGTCACATATGAAAGGGATCGAAAGCTAAAGCTCTCTCTCTCTCTCTCTCTCTCTCTCACCTACACACACACACACACACACACACACACACACACACACGGCGATAAAACATACACAGGTATGCAGCATGTACATAAACATCGCCAAATCTCGAATTCTACTCGTAGTGCTAAACGATCAGTGTCTCATATGAGTGACACATTGCAACTAACAAGACGTCGCTTTTAGTGCATTATAGATTCAACTTTGGTCAGGTATTATCTTGAATTTAAATGACTTTAGAAGGCGGGGGTTATCGTTAGCTAAAAGGTAAATCGGCTCTTTCTTGGCACGCAAGGTGCACGTTATGTATATTGTAATATAATACTGAATTTTAATATTAATTAATTAAAATATTCTTAGTTTCATTCAGTACAGTTTTGCAATCCGTGCTCTTCTGTTGCCTGAACATCAAAATTTTTACTTAGAAATATTTTTGCTTTACTATAATAGATATGTAAAGTAAAGACACTTGACGGTGAAATAGAGAAGACAATGGTTTCGCAGAAGGCTATGTCTCGCCTGCTAGCAGCGTTAGGTTGTATGTTCTATGACTTCCAGAAATTTAAACACAAAATCTCGTTTCTGTTCATGCTCGTCACCGTAAAAGCGACACACACATCCCATTATATATTAGCCTTTGTAAGACAATATAATAATTGTGATACGCTCATAAACATCAAAATCATTCAGTTATGATGCACACACTGAACAGAATATAATAAGGTTTCAAGAAAATATTTACCTAGTCTGTATGCTAAATGCAGTGACATGCTTTTATCGGAATTACAAAATTGAGGGATACGTTTAGCCTCATGACTACATAAAATAAAGGGACCGAAACCAAGAGAGGCAAAACATATATTCCACACGGATCTGCAATTCATGTGATAAGATAGGCAATTCAATATATTTTGCATGTTTTCAGGCAAAAGAACTGATTAAAAACGGATATTTGACCATTTTTAATAAGCTGCTAAAGTTTTCAACAATCGAACTGGCAAAGACATTAGGAACATGTTTTAATCGATGCTTACAATGAACGCAGGATTTGAAGGGGAAAAAAACTTAGTTCATTGCAACTTGTAACCATTTAAAATTGTATCCGCTATACTATACTATACTATACTATATTATATTATATTATGTTATATTATATATACTATATTATACTATATCATATTATATTATATTATATTATATTATATTATATTATAAGTCATTAAACTGTGCCAAGTAATTTAAAATACAGCTGGTTTATCTTCACTTTATCACAATTTATAGCCGTATACCATCACCAGAAGCTATAATGCAAACATGTCTCAAAAATGTGTGTGATCAGTGAGCGAAACTGGGTCAAAAGCCATTATACTTTGGAACAAGTGCTTGGGGGAATGTGGCTGGGACTAGACTACGCTAACCAAGGACTATAATGTACGTCAACCAAGGGGCCAATTGCAGGGTCTCTTTAGTAGTAAAACATTTTGTCTTCTTCTAGATATCGGAAATTTACGCTCTTTATGCTTAAATATGTATGTATTAACTTGAATGTAAAATGTCAACCGTCTAAATTATTTAAAATTTACGACCATATGATCCTAGTAGTATCGACGTTTTTCTCAATGCAAGCTGATCCATAGATTTTAAAGAATCGGGATAATAATCATTAAACTAACAATAATCCTAATGGCTGAATACGAAATTTATGGCAGAAATCAGAAGCCTGTTGAACCATGCTCAAAATATGAAGTTTAAATCTTCTATACTTATATAATGGATGATGGATAAATAACGCTAAGGTTAAAACTGCTTTTCCCTAAAATTTCAGAATCCATCAGATGATAACCATTTATCTTTCACAGAAATTAAAAAAAAGCAACACTTCAAATTAGTTTCTTATATTTTTGTTGTTGCTAGTTGACAAACTCTGTTATTCATATTACATTCTCGCATATAGGAACATAGTCCGCTATATCAGCCCCCCCCCCCACTTCAATGAAATACATAAGCAGTTCTATAACACCGACCCACGTGAAGTTACTATCAACCTTTCTCATATACCCATATTGGCTGTCTTGATCTAGACTATGGGCAAATAACAATGACTATCGTCACATTGGTTGTCTTGATCTAGAATATGGGCAAATGACTATCTTCACATTGGCTGGCTTGATCTAGACCTTGGGCAACTGACTATCTTCACACTGGCTGTCTTGATCTGGACCATGGGCACTTGACTATACTCACATTGGCTGGCTTGATCTAGACCATGGGCACTTGACTATATTCACATTGGCTGTCTTGATCTAGGCTATGGGCAATTGACTATCTTCGCGTTGGCTGGCTTGATCTAGACCATGGGCACTTGACTATATTCACATTGGCTGTCTTGATCTAGGCTATGGGCTATTGACTATTTGGCTGGCTTGATCTAGACCATGGGCACTTGACTATATTCACATTGGCTGTCTTGATCTAGGCTATGGGCTATTGACTATTTTGACATTGGCTGGCTTGATCTAGACCATGGGCAATCGACTATCTTAATATTGGCTATCTTGATCTACAACATGGACAGTCTGGCTAGCTATGGTGAAGCATATTCGATAAGTCACTCTTGTGTCGTGATCTATGGGTGCTTGTCGTCTTGTTATCTATGCTAACAAACTTTTTTCATTCAGGAGTTGCATCCATTTGCAAATTACATATAAATTGAACTCAGTGGAAATACCAGAAAACTGATCTTCTTGATAAAGCTAAAATCAAGCTAAAAATTTAGACAATACCTATTATATGAAATAAAATGTCAACTAGAAATAGAAGGATGGTCTCTTTTTGGGGATGATCTCACAAACGAATGTTATCTTCTTCGTTCGTGGTTCATAATAAAAAAGTAAAGGAAATGAAGTAGAAAGTGACAGCCGAAAAATACACCTTCACTTTTATTATTAGATATCCCGAGAGTAGCCCCATTATGAAACTCTTTAAATCTACCTTTATAGCTAACATGAAAGGAATGTTGATTGTGTGCACAGGTAATACTCAGGTAAACATCAGCTCCACTCCGGGTCAAGTTGGGGGAGTATTTACATGGATATAAGTAGCAACGAACTTGTTCCGGAAATAAAAACGCACCGCGTTTGTGAGAAACAAAATGATGTGCATTCAAAAGCAAAATTATGCTTATGTTATAAATGTCATGTCAAATCGATCACTCAAATCTGTCTTCTCCTTGTTTATATTGTCTTGTTAATGGCCGTAAACATTAGCTAACAAATGGTATAAATTAAATAAAACACCAAACCCTTTTAAAGAGCGCGTCAAATTTTAACAATTCGAAGTTGTGAGTAAAGCTGATGGTGGAGTCGGGATGTGGCTTGAATACACTGAAAATCACAAAATTGGAAATTTTGCTTTTGATGACAATCTAGAAACGATATGATATTTTCACTGGCTCCAAACTGTATCCCAATTAGTCTAGGACAACCTAGAGTATCTTATTAAAATGCGATTAAGAAATATAATTCAAAAAGGTATAAGACAGGCTGTACATCACATGAAGACAAAACCGTCTCCAACAATCAAAATGTGCAGCATTGCAAGTTGTACGCTTCTGACAGAACGCCAGTTTACCTTATTCCTTCAGTTCTTCTTAACCCAAAGCAAATACTTGTATTTCACCAAGTTTTCATGCATTTGAAATTTGTGAACTGACGCGCAGGTGTGTATGTCCTTTTTTACAACATTTTGCTTATGATACAACCTTTTATGTAAACGAGATATCTGAACATTGCGATTTTGTAAACGTGACGACAAAATCTTCACCCCAGTGCAATAAGGCGAATCACCTCATAATACCCGTGTGTAAAAAAAAATATTATATGACCTGTATAATAATAGCACTCATTCCTGAAGTATCTGTTTGGACGGAATACACACATCCTATTTAACTTGTTGATTAGAGAACACTGAGTAACTATGGTACAGGTCTCTGATTACCGCTGTTAAGATAAATCAGCGTACATTTATTTAGTATACCATCATGAAATTGAAACCATAGAAGGAGATACAAAAATTGATTAGTATGTGCTCTTGAAATAATAACGTCATGATATTATCTCTATGTTTTTTTGCAATTTTGTTTTCTTTAGAATTTTGACGAAGCTTTCCCTAGAAAATGAGTTTCATTATGATCGTGTATCCACCAAAGAAATGACGACAAATTAGGTAAAAGAAGCCAGCTATATTCACGTACGCCTAATTGTGAGAGTAAGAAATAATTGCACTGTTGCCTTGTTTTGTTTTTGCAAAGCCAATTTATTAAAGTGTGTGTGTGTGTGTGTGTGAATTTGCAGCAGTGAAACATTTATTCGATGGCTAATATGACTGTTGCCTTCCCCACCTCCTCCGCTGCATAATACAACCTTTCTTACTGATTAACCATATTGGTACAGTAAGCCACACTCCAGACCTTCTCATCACCACCCCACCCACCACTCCCGAATCTACCTATGTAACGAATATTGCACCTGCAGTCTTTGTACATCTTTGGTAAGGAGACATTTCTACCGATTCCTAATGTCTAAAATACACAATATAGAGCTAAATTATCATGAAAAGTAACATAATTTTTTGTAAATTTTAGCGACTGTACTTGTAGATATCCGCATAACACTTTAAAGTCGCTCTGCCTTGACTTTCAAAGTTGCATATGTGTAGCTTCTTAGCTTCCCTACTCCGGGAGCCGCATTAACTCAGGTTGTACGTCAGATTTGTAATCGAAGGGTCACGGGTTCGATACACGCCCAAGCCAGCCTGGACTGGTTTGTCTTTTGAAAAGGCATTTAGCTCTCCTTTACTTCATGATGATACAGCAAAATAATATGTTCAACTACTGTTAACTAACCCATCCACCCACCACCACCAACAACAATTCCATACCTATCCTTTCATTGCAATTTGTTGGGTGGATCTGGAAATTATAGGCAAATTGCATTATAAATGACACTCTTCTAGATTAACAAAAGAAAACCGAAACGAACTGAAAATCTTTTCATGCAATTAGCATTATTTTCTTAATTACTTTTTTCTCTCTGGCAACATACATCTTAATTTTGAACTTAAGTATGGATTTATTTTTGTTATTATATATATATATATATATATATATATATATATATATATATATATATATATATATATATATATATATATATATATATGGTAGTTACAGGTAAGTGTCAGTTACTTTAATCCTAGCTACGAGTTTCAAATAGTATTGCCAGGGACATTGTGTTTACGGATGTGTTAAACCTCTTCAATGAAACACAGCGATAAAATATTATATATGACTTCTTATTTACTCCCGTAACTTCCTATCTCTCAGGAAAATAGATATTAAGTCAATGAACTTTACGAACATGAGAAGACGAATGACAAATCCCAGTGCCTTGGTCAAGGTCATATATATATATATATATATATATATATATATATATATATATATATATATATATATATATATATAAAGAGAGAGAGAGAGACAGAGACAAACAGTTAGACAGAAACAGACAGACGAGGAAGAAAGAGATATGTGTGTATAAATAAAATATTAGTTTTCTGTTATTTAATATTTTCCTGCCTTATCTAGTTTAACAAACATATATTTACAAAGACATTAAATGCTTATGTTATGCATGTCACTTGTAATTACATTTTTGCAGCCATCAATTAGTTGGCCTTACGTAAATGAATACATTACATCGCTAAAAACAATGACATGTGTTCAGTGTTCTGGTACATTTTCGGGGCACACGAAAACATACATGTGTGCGTCTGATCATCATATTTTGCTCTCTTTTAACCTAACGCTTCATTTTTGCTTGCTTCTATATCTCCAACAGGTAAATGTCGATAAGTTTAAATGGAAATATTTATTACAAGAAAATTTTCTGTCAGTGCTACTATTTAAGGTGATTTACCTAAATTTTCTAAATGTTTAAACCTCATATATAATTTAGTACGTAGGAAAATTGATGTAATTCTTGTAAGGTAAAAGAAATCACTGTTTTCACCTGTTTACTTCATCGGTCACAGCCTTTCATCTTTGTCTTTCCTCGGGTGTGTTGTCATGCGTCTCGCTTTTCGCTGGAATGTGGCAACCTGTTACGCACTCACATGCCAACACATGGACACGATTTTCAGCCAGTATTACGCATTTTCACTTTAATAAACACTGCCTTATAAGGTATAAGTAACATCGAAAGTTATTATTATTATTATTATTATGCAGAGCACAAAGAAAGAGTGGAGGGTTAGAAAGTGAATTGGTATGAATGTTTAATGAGAAACCATTAATTTTTGTGATGTGTGTGATTTTGATTTTTAACGTAGCTTTAACAATTTTTTCAGTCATATCGCTACGATGTCTGCAGTGTGACAGTTTATAGTGATGTCTAGCACTGGGGCATCATGCCGCGGACATGTAGCATGATGTCCCACCCAGTCACATTATCTTGACACCCAGGCCGACCAGTCCTAACACTAACCTATTAATGCTGAACGCCAAGCGAGGCAGATGTTAGTACCATTTTTGTAAATCTCTGGTATGACTCAGCCGGGGATCGAACCCACGACCTCCCGCATCCGAGGCGGACGCTCTAACTACTATTATAGGTTCACTAGGCCACCGGAGCGGAATGATTATTTTTTGTAAACGGAATAACAATATGAAGAAGGAAAAGATAAGTTTGGGATAAGAGACTTAGAAGAGTGAGTTATAAAAAATACAGCAAGTAGTTACTGGGTCGTCAACTACATAATACACTCAGACATACAAAACAATACAACTTTATCGAGCCTGTCCGTCCATAAATGATCCAACATATGAACGACACAATATATACACGAAAGAAGGAAGCAAGAGAGAGAGAGAGAGAGGCTGTGTTGTTCAGTTCAGTGTATGTACATACAGACAGTCTCGATCAAGATATGTTTGGGATAAGATACACTCTAGTTATAATAGATGATTTAATTTTTAAATGGATCACTTTCAGTAGTTTCATCAAGTGAGGGGTATTTAAAAAAAAATTAAGCTGCCAATAAATGTAATGCAAATTGATGGAAAAAATAACATTTTATAAAACGATCTACAGCTGCACGTGCTGCTTGCCGGACACGTGCATACATATATGCGGATGACGTAGCATATGTCTATGACAGTGACGTAATTTTCAGTCATATCGCTACGATATCTGCAGTGTGGCAGTTTATAGTGATGTCTAGCGCTGTCGCATCATGCCGCAGACATGTAGCAGCATGTCCCACCCAGTCACATTATCCTAACACCAGGCCAAACAGTCCTAACACTAAACCATGTAATGCTGAGCGCCAAGCGAGGCAGCTGTTGCTACCATTTTTATAAGTATTTGGTATGACTCGGCCGTGGTTCGAACCCGCAACCACCCGCACCCGAGGCCACTAGGCCACCATGTCGGAGAAGAAGAACCAATTCTGCTACTGAGCAATTTGCACACTGTAAAATCCCGGCGCTCTTAGTGTACTCTCTGACTGAAATCAAGGCCAACTTCTTACAATTTTGATGTGGTTTCATCATTTTAAACAAGGTCGCGAATCCATGGAAGATGACCCACATTCTGAAAGATCATTGGATGCGATTGGTAAGCGAGAAGTGGTTGCTCTGCGATCGATGAACATCCTAGATACAGTGAAAGATATTTCGATAATCACGGGCAATAATTCGTCGGATGTTTGAAATATACTGAAGAATCATTTGAAGCTCAGAAAGATTTGTGCAAGATGGATCCCACATTGCTGACGCTGATCAAAAACAGACTCGCGTTGAAATCGCCAAATAACTACTAGCCAAATTTGAAAACAGTTGCAAAATGCTTTCGAATGAGATTGTTTATGTAGATTATTCTTGGATTTACTGTTTGCTTTTTACCCCGTCTTGAGAGAAAATATCAAGTTTGGAACGGAAAATACAGGCAGAAACCACAAATCGCTCGACGTAATCAGACTGTCAAGGGAATTTAATACGCTTTATTTTCCGATGCAAAAGGTCCGGTCGTCCATGTATTCGTGCCTACTCTACTGGTTTGACTGGACTCTATAATAACGCAATGGCTCATAAATCAGCCATCATGACGGACATTGTGAAGGGGCACAACATCCAAACTTTGTCACAATCTCCGAACAGCCATGATTTTATGTTTAAGTGAGTTTGGGTCTGAATCCCGTTATGAAAGATTCGCTGAGGGACAGACGTGACTTTATGCGAGAAGTGAAGTTTTCCAGTGTATGAACAACATATATCAAAATCTGAATAAAAAATTAATTTAATAATTGGACAATTCGATTGAGAAAGTGTGTAGAAGTGCATGGGCATACTTTGAGTAGACGCACTGACCTACTGTTCACCAATAAAGAACGTTTATCATCTCCTTAAGTTGGTAATGTCTGCGCCAACGTTGTTTGAGGTCGATGCGGTATTTATTTAAAATTGCAAAGATATTCATATTTCGTTCTATACCAGGTATAAAATATTTAAAACTTTGATTAAACAGAAACCTCCCTATTTTCCCTTCTTAATGCACACATAAGGAAAGTTAAATGTCGCGCAACCAAAATCAGCTTAAATCAAGTCATGGTTGCACATTTATTCTTTGAATGCCTGTTTCGGTCGCTTATGTAATACGATAGCTTCACTTTTCACTTCGAGGACCGGGAAAAGTCAAGTAAGTGCGTTATGTTTAAGTCTTGTGAGAAAGGCAAACTATTGACACTGCCTTAAAAGAGCTATTTTAGCATTACAACTGCAATGAAAGAAGTAATGAATATGCTCGAATAAACAAAGTAAATTATATATATATATATATATATATATATATATATATATATATATATATATATATATATATATATATATATATATGTGTGTGTGTGTGTGTGTGTGTGTGTGTGTGTGTGTATATACACCTCGGTGATCAATAATAATATTATTATTATTATTTTAGGTCCCACATACATACATACATACATACATACATTTTGACTTTTCATCAAATGCTGGAAAATGTCGATTTTAGGGTTAATTCAGCTTCAATCGCATTTTGAGATTAGTGAGCAACATGATGACCATCGTGTGTGTGTGTGTGTGTGTGTGTGTGTGTCTGTGTGTGTGTGTGTGTGTGTGTAAATTACGTACAGAACAAAACTGACATTGTAAGACAACAGAGCAATATCTGGGTCAAGCATTTTTAACTTTCAAAATAAGTCTTCACTGTGTGTCTGTCGTGTGATAGCTCTAAGTAGACCGCACAGTACCTAACTGACTCGTGGTTACTACAGAAATGAAACAGATATTTTCCGCCATACTTCAGTATATATAGTGGCTAATTATATCTTTCTATATTTAGACCCGAGGGGATACCTGTCGGATTCATCCGGCTCGCCATCTGGTCACGTGACATAAACGAACTCTGGGATAAATAATGTTGACAGCTGCGCTCCACTAGTTACAAAAATAAACAAACGCCAACGTACGACAGCGGTCTAATTTAGTCCCAGTCGATAGAAACAACTTTTCGTTTGTTTTGCTTTGTTTTGTTTTTTTAAATCCGAGTACAAAGTAACCAATACAAGATTCACTGGAACGTTAGTGAACCTAATTATATGCTTATTGGAAACTTTAATTAAAACAGAATGTTGCTAAGCCGATAGGCAGTCTAGGGCATTCAGAAAATATAATACACAGACCAAGTAAGAGCACACAAAAAAACAACTGATGAATAGCCGACTAAATTAATGCAAAACGCTGAAAATCTGACAGACAACCGAAGAAAAATATTAAAAGATTAAGCAAAACAAGGATGTATTCTGACATAAGCATCAACACAATGAAGGCTGTTATACTAGGTAAAATGGTCGCGATAAAATACTGAAAATCCGATAGTCATACCAAGACCAAATACTGAAACACCGTTAAGCAGAGTAAACAATGCACTCATTCTGAAAACCAAAGCAAAATGCTGAAAAGGTATTAGAAATATAAATGTTTTGAGTTTAAAACTGGTGAAAAACAAAGCGAATAAAAAGACAAGAAAGCTAACACACCTAAAAAGGACAAACGCTGAAATTCTGAAAGAGGAAGTATAACAAATGATGCAAACTTGATAGGTATTACCAAGACCAAGTGCTCGAGAGCTAATAAAGCACATGTAAAACATAATAGGTTGAAAAGTAGCCGTATTCAAAAATCTAATTTTTAATCGTTTCATGGTAATAAAGATTTAAATTGAGCATGCGTGATTGTGTTTGTTTTGTGTGTATATAGCACAGCAGACTTTATGGAGAGCATTGGATATTCTATCTGACCCTGCGGGTAATATTTAAATTGTCCTATTAAAAGACAAATAAAGTTCGTTTTCCGGTTTCATTCATTCATTCATTCATTCATTCGTTCGTTCGTTCGTTCGTTCGTTCATTCATTCATTCATCCTATATTTCCTTTTGTCAGAATTGTGAATTTTATTTGAAAACTCAGCGCCAGAAGCTGAAAATTCTGTATTAAAAAAAAGAAATGGGTAAATTATGTTACCCACCGTAAGACCTAAATGCACGTACATTGATGATGTTTCCTAACTAAAACTCAAAGTGAAATCTCTAAACCCTAATACACAGGTTGCACATTATACATTTGCTATTTTAAGTGTTTTCTAAATGTAATATTTATAAGTCAAAGTCATATTGAAATTTAAATAAAGTTAAGGAATTGTGAGAAATTTGCTCATGAAATTATTCCCGCCCCTAGCTCACGATGAAGAAAAATCTATAGTAAAACCAAAACAAAACCCTACAGCTCACCTGAAAATAGTGTGACTACAATGATTTTTCAACACAATGATTTTTCAACACAATGAACCAAATATACATTAAGTTTCACAGCCATCCAATAAAATTGCAAAAGTAGTTGCATTCACAAAAGACATTATACCCAGGTGTAAGTAAATAAAAAGAACATTAACTCTTACAAAAATCACTGAAGCAATTGTATGGTTAATATGTGTATCATTCAATAACAATAGTAATATACCAAGTTTCACTTCTATCCATACAAAATTGCACTGACCTTTCCACTGTGTGACAATCAACACAAATCATATGTTAATCTAAAATACCTTCAAAGATGACTTCACTGTGAAGTTCGTGTCAAAAGTTGACCTGCATTTTTTTGAGAGGCTGGACTGTCAACAGAGCAGCATGTAAATAGAACACAGATTTCAGTTCCGGATCATCACCAAGGCCTTATTACTCATTGTGCACTGTCGCCGAAATACACACGGAACACCACCCTGAGTTCATATTCTCAAGAATAAACAATTAACTTTAAATCCTTCCATAAATGCATAAATATAACTCTTCTATCACCACCTAAATGAGAAAGGTTATGACATAAACTGCATTTAGACACAAAACAAAAAATGCGATCATTTTAAAAAAAATTACATACCAGAAAGGCCAATAACTCTAATTAAATTTGCTGGAACATATCAATAAAAGCAAACTCGTGAGACTAGTTACGAAAAGGAGTGTGTCAAACACGGCTACAAGACGAAAAAAATATTTGACACGAAAGTCCAAAAGCTGTCAAATAAATTACTGAGCAAATTCGTCTGTTCATATTCACATCTTCAGGTGATAACCATATATTTACTAAGCTTCATGAAAATCCATTAAAATTGCGGCGCTCCGTGGGCTAACGAATGCCGGATGGAAGAACGTACAGGCGGTTAGACGGACGCAAGGAGTACTTTAAATTCCTGCTTAAGAAACGGGGTTACACTGAACAGATGAACCTAATTAGCTGAAGAAGAAACGCCTTCCGTTTTCTTTTTCTTTTCAAGATTTCAAAAGGTTCCCAAAAACAAGTTGTTTTCAAAATTGATCAATTCATGACTTGTGTAGAAAGTACAAATTATAACCATAGGTTGATTAATTTCCAGAAATAGAGACACCTTTATCTAACGCAGACGCTACAATGTAGACAGTTCATAAATGCATTTGATATATCCCTGTCACTGTTAAGTATTTTATTTCTTTCTTCTTGAGCAGTATTCAAAACTCTGCCGCAGATCCGATGTGTAGGAACTCCGCTCCGAATGCATGGTTATATCTGTTTTTTAAATGGCAATTGGACAGAACGCAAGACGTTCGCTTTTGACACGTTTTTTCTTGATGAGACGATTATCTGTTTCTATTTTACTCCCAAAACTGAGATATTACAGTCTATTCAAAAAAAGATAGACTGTTGCAGTCACGTTAACAAAAAAAAGAAACGCCCCAAAAGCAAACACGACGCGTAAATTGTATTCACAGAGTTTAAGATTCAAAAGAGCAATCAACTTTAAAATCTGATTTTTTCAAATTATGTTCCATAATAGTTAGCTGCGAAATAATACGCATCGTCTTTTAATGTAGCTGAACGCCGAAAATATTTTAATTATGCAAATCTTACGAAATTGTATTTCTTGCCATGTTGTTCTTTTCCTTTAGTTTATATCTTGGCATTATCATTACTAGATTTTATTCTTTGTGGCCAAAAATGTAAATATTTATCGTTTGACACATGCCACCTTTTCTTGTGTGTTTTGTGTTTTGTCTCTGTAGAAGTATTCATTATCCGCTGTGTGTTTTGTCTCTATGGAAGTATGCATAGCCCGCTGAGGAACACCTTTGCTTTACGTCGCAACATTAACATTTTTCCCGCGAAGTTTTCTAAGTTAAGTTTAAATAGCAATACTCGTTTGCATTCACCGTTTTTATTTTCAGTGGAAATCTTTCTGAATTATGAATATTGTAAAGTCTCTCTCTCTTTATATATATATATATATATATATATATATATATATATATATATATATATATATATATATATATATATATATATATATATATATGTATATATATATATATATATATATATATATATATATATATATATATATATATATGGTGGGTAGGGGTGTTTATCTGACTCAGAAAAATAAAATGTTACAATTATAATTGTCACGAAATTGTACAGAAAACGATGACCTCATGAAGTCTGTTCTATATCCATGTGATGCCATTTTTTTCTGAGGCTTAAATATCATACGAAGTCTGTATATAGATAGGAGCTTAGTTGCAAACATCCCGATACTGCCATGTTTTCTATTGCGTTTTTTTTATATTATATATATAAACAGAGCTATCTTTCATTTCGGACATTAATGTTACTCATTATTATCCCAGTATGCTAAAGTCTCACCGTTTACGCTGCTTTTATGTATAAATGTATTACGAACATGAATGTAACCATGTTAGGCAACTTTATTTCGAACACAATCTTTTTTTATAAAAAATGTATGAAATTTTAAGTTAAATTTTATAATGTTATCTTTATCTCAGTTTTGAAGCAAAAATTCCCACGTACCAACTAGGACATCATTTGTCCAAGAATTTTTGACAAGATCCAGTCCAGTAAACAATGTTACATTACAATATCATGTAAGGAAATAAAAATAATGTAAAACTAACAAACAATTAAATTAAATACACATAATTATATATATATATATATATATATATATATATATATATATATATATATATATATATATATATAATAAGTCCGGAAAGTATTAAATGGTAAATATTATAAAAATTTAAAACAGTTACTTGGGAATTAAAAAAATAAGTTGAAATTGGTGAAACAAAGTGCTGCCACCAATATTTTCGTTTTACTCTTTTGTCTACAACTTGAGTGTCAGTTTTACTTATTTCTGACCAAAAATATCAATATATTAATATAAGACATTTTTATTTTTTATTTTGATTTTGACTTCTCAATTCCAAATCCTACGAATATCATTTTTGTTTAACGTAAAAAATTAAATCTATGGCAATCTCTCTACAACAAACTTTGAACATCATATTATATAAGAAACTCTCGTCTACCCATTTAACAATAAAAAATGTACAATAATATTTTCTTTATAGTGACATGTAAAAATAAGCCTTCTTGCTCGTTTGAAATAGTTTTTTAGCCAGTGTATCCGCTTCACCATTTTTAACGTTCAAACATTTATCGTAATAAAATTGTCAATCTTACTTCTGATAGTGTAAATTAGGCAGCCATCATCTCACTCCTGGTGCCATTTTTATTTAACACCTTTATTTTATTCCTCAATTTGATATGTTTAAAATATTGTTCTTATTGATTTGTATCATTTAATTTTGACCTTAAAATTGAGCACGTAGCAAAGATTAAATAACAGTCATATTATCTAATATTTACCTGCAAAAATTATTATTTTGTCTCCAAAGAATAATTTGAGGATTTCATCAAATATGATTACAGCTTTAACTCTTTCTGCAATAATGAAAAATTGCATAAAGTTATTTTTCATTATACCTACTAGTAACTAGCAACATTATATCATAAGCCACCCTCACCCCCATGTATAATTTCGGTCTGAGGAAAATTTGTGAAAAGCTAATGGTGCCTTTTGTGGACTTTCTTCTTATTTTCCACTTCTGACACCAAATTTTCGATTTGAAATCTCCAAAGCGATTTTCCTTATCAAATTCAATTTGCGCCTGTTTGATCACTTTATTCACGTAACGTTTCTTTCTTTCCATATTTAAACATGTTAAGAGTATATCAAAGAGAAATCTATTCGGTAGAACTTTTTCTTATTCACTTTCTGACTCTACTTTTACAGAACAATGAAAGTAGTTTTGACTTTGCAGTACAAACTTTTCGAAATGCATCTTATCAACTTGAATTACGCATGCATTCAAACACTTTTGACTGTATTCATTTATATACTGTTTGTTGATTGACACAATTTAAGCTTGTATATCAGCACATAAAGAAGACACGTGCAACCCTCTATTCGCAATTTAACCCAAATCTTGTTACATCTTATCGTAAAATCAAATAAACATATCGAAAATATCGAGTGAAATTCACGGGGTAATCAGTATAGTCATATTGACACAAAGTTTTGCATACACCAATCTGCGTAAAAGTCGAGATCTGCTTGTAATCTCCATCGCGTCGGAGATTTCAGTTGTAATTACACTGCACTTATCATGCTTACATTAAGTTCATCCAACCTAATGTCTTTGACTAAAGGTGTCGTAAACATGTATCTTTTCACTTTCATGTCATGTACGAATTCAGTCAAATTTTTATACTGATTTACTAGTACATCTTTTTTTTTTAAAAAAATGGCAAAAATAATTCAACAACAATTCTGGACCTTTTTCGAACAAAATTCACACACACCTTCATGATATTAGACAGATTCTACGAATAGACGGGATATTGTTGTACACTGCACATGGAACATATTTGATTTATCAAATTAATGACTTTGTGCAAGTTTGTCATTTAAAATTATGTACATATTTCCATACATGACATTTAATTTTTAATCTGCTGATCGTATTAACCCCTCGACCCGTCAAAAAAGTACACACTAAAACGTAGTCACTTGTTAGTTGAAACTTGACTGTCGTTTTATTCTTCCGCACATTTATTGGGTATTGTGCACAGCTTAAATAAGTAGACACAAATAATTTTACTTTGGCGCCCTTTCGAGGAAAGTCATGATTTTTGTTGTTGAAATTTTGGAAACACACCACCACCATCATTTGACCTGATGAGGCCTCATAAATAGTTGTCCAACGATGAATGCACATTCAAGTAAAATTAGTGCATACTATATATTGACATTTATCTATAAAAAATGGTCTGAAATTTTCTGTCATGGCAATGGTAAAAAATAAATATGGCTGGCACATCCAGCCATGCATACAGCATGATCTTTGTAACAAGAGGCAAGCGGTCAGTCCTTAGATTCAGTAAATTCACAGATGATTAACAGTGGTTTGTTTTTAAAGTTATTCGATTGCTAGTCGGGAGCAGGTTAGGTTCTGCATGCAGTGAATTATGTTTTAAGAGGTTGGTCTTTCTAAATGTCAACGTAGACACCACAAAGATCTAACACATCTTTATATTCATCGACTAAAAGGGATTATAGATGTTAACTGATCATTAAACACTGAAGTGGGCCTAAACTCTTCAGAAAAAAAAATCTATACATTTAAAGACTAAACTGGACAATATCATTATTAAAAATTTAATAGTAAAGTGAAGACTTTGTAATGGATAAAATACAATGTGAGCATTTTATTTAAAATAGGGCAACGTCTAAGAACGATGTTTTAATAACTAGAAAACGACAAAATGTAAGCGTACAATTTGCATGCTTGTACAAGGTCCTAATCTGGTATGTTGTGATATAATACGAGGCCCCATTTACAACGGCGGTTTTAGAGTTAGTAACCTGAGCCGTTTATATTTTTTTCCTATCGGTAATAACGTCATTACACAATCCCCGTTCTAAATGAGTAATAGTGCAGCCCACATTTTCCTTCACATCTATGAGCGCGCACTATCAGCATACGGTCGTGACGATCAACAGTTACTGTATGCAGTAAATATGTAGACTGGGCAACATTATATAGGCGTCTATTTTTAGAGCATTTCGAGCAGCCAATAGCGTTCCTCTATAGCTGTAAAGATAATTTGTACGTGTTTCACATTTATTTAGCATACTGTAGATAGATTTTGATTCATACTACATTAGAATTCCATGGAGTGAAAATATCGAATGATATAATATTTTTTATGTACATTTTGTGTTATATTCTCCACGTAAAGTGCAATTAAGAACAATGATCACCGCTATGGACACGATGATGGATCCTGTATTTCAGACAGCACAGAATAGCATGTCACCTAAATTTGATGAAAATGAACTTCAAAATGTAAGTATTTTTATAATTATTTGTGTTTTTATTGGTCGTACATATTTTATGCCTACATATCTCCATATACGAGTCTTTATCTTTGGTTAAGGTTAAAAACAATTTTACATATGTTATCTACACACGTTGTATATAAGGGATAACTTTCGGTAGCATTAACACATTCCTTAAAAATGGCAATATGACTTAAATTATGAAATTTTACTTGAATATGTATGTGTAAGTATCAAATGCGTTTTATTGCATCTATAAAAAAAAACGGCCGTCGTTAAGAACTTTCCGACAGAAATAATATTTTCCTCGATATAAGTCACTCGGATGAAAAATATAAGCTGGTGAACGTTCTTCCCTGTTTAATAAAATCGTTTGGGAACATAAACATTTTAAATGTACACGGTATTGTCCCAGCTGTGCTTAATCGAGCGCGTTGTTGACAGTTCACGAAATTACTTATTAAATCATAAGACTGTTTGCTTCTTGAATCTACCTTGTGATAGATTTACTACTAAGCTGTCTGTGTATGTATGAAGTGTGGGTCAGGCGCTGTCACTTTCAAAACATATTAGTCGGTTTTATTAATGAAATCGACATAGACAAGTACTATTTATCACTGGCTTCAAATGATGCAAGCCGATTACAAGATCACGTGCCAATTAGGCCAAATGGATGAGGCAGATGTCAATCCGTCTCGTGGGTGAAAGGTCATTAGTTTCGGACTGCGCGCGTACAGGTATATAAAGCCCATACTAACCTTGTGAGACAGTCATACCTATCTTGTTGGTGTAATGAAAGGTTGGTTTGTATTAGGAAGGGATAAAGTGCAATAATATTGGACACGGAAATGTATTTGCATTACTTCGTCAGTGGGGAAAAGGTAATTCGGCTTAATTTTTCACAATCTTAAGATTTCCTCCGACTGAATTCATAGACCATTTCTAATATATTAATGCAATAATTACTTTATCTTTTTACTGTTATTTTATATTTTAGAGCCGTTTTGTATACTAATGTGAATTAAGATACATGCAGTAGGCACTGCTAAATAAAACAAAAATTTATTTGAAAAAATTCATCCATTTTCAGGCATGGCAAGATGTTGAGAACTTGTTGTACCAAGACAATCCGTACGAGAACAGCATGATGAGTATGATGGACCAGATGAGAAGCAACGTCTCCCAGAGTCTGGGATCTCCTGATAGCCCCATGATGGGGAGTCCAGTTCAGTCTCCGGCACAAGCGGGGAACAATCTGATGAGCATGAGCATGGTCCCGAGTCCCGCTGCACAGCAGCTTTCTCCCCGTCACAATGGCAACAGCTCTCCAAATCAGCAATACACTGCATATGACGATCTGTTGGACTTGGACTTCATTCTGTCAAACACTGTAGACAATTCTTCAATGTATCCCGAGGATGCTGGGATGAAAGTAAAACAGGAACCTCTTGCAGGACAAGAGACGCTGCCAGATTTTCATTCCACGTTTTTGGATATTCCTGACATTAAATTTGATAGTGATATTGCAAACATGAGTGAACTTAGTCCTATTGTGGAAACGTCAAAATCGGACTTTAAAAATGTTACACCCAAACAGGAGTGCAACCCAGTTATCTCCAGTTCGTGTTCTTCTTATAGCATGAACACTAACCCAATAATGACCATGACCAGAATACACTGCAATCCGATCCCAAACCAGGGACATCTTCACTATATTCAACACATTCCAGGTCATCTATCACCACCAGCTTCCCCAGAGCTACGAGAAACTTCGCCAAAATGCCAGATGCAATTGCCTTCCATGATGCCACCTCATTCCGTGTGTTCACCTCATCAGCACCAGACATCGCCACAGCCACATCAGCAATCTCTCACAATGCAGCATCCGCATCATGTGCATCAGCAACAGCAACAACATTATCAGCAATTTCTCATGTCACATCATATGATGTCCAAGATGAATGCCCAACAGAGTCATATGGTGCCAGTTTCTCATCACATGATCACTCCGCCTTCATCTCCAGAGCTTGTCGACCTACTTTTGCCTCAGTCCACGCTTGATCCAACTGTGTCGCAGCCCAAGAAACGCGGCCGACGAACCTGGGGCCGCAAACGCCAAACAAGCCACACATGCACCCATCCAGGATGTAGCAAAACGTACACGAAAAGTTCGCACCTGAAGGCGCATCTTAGAACACACACTGGGGAAAAACCATATCACTGTACTTGGAAGGGTTGCGGCTGGAAATTCGCACGGTCGGACGAACTCACGCGCCATTACAGAAAACACACGGGAGATCGACCATTCCAGTGCCATCTCTGCGAGCGAGCATTTTCTAGGAGCGACCATCTGTCCTTGCACATGAAGCGCCATATATGAACTGTTCGAAAAGACAAAGAACTTGGAACAAATATGACTCGAAGCCCATTTTCGGGCTCTAAAGGCATGAATATTGTGGTTCATTCAGATTTCAGTTCAGTGCATTTAGGTCATGTTAGAAACATTGCAATTTACCGTTGATTGCCATGTGGACATTATCAAATGCAGAAATTGTTACAATCTGATCTTGAAGAGCCACATGTTTGGTACCTTCGATAAATCGTGGCGCCACCCGGCAGTTGACACGAGTTGGAACTAATGGCGGGACCATTGGTTGCTATGATGGTGGGTCACGTGGTTTGCGCTGGCCGCCCCATGTTGGCTCACGAATTGGAAGGAGGGAAAAGTTGTAAAACGTTTGAGATAAATTTACATATAAAACATTAATATATATGCATTAATATATATATGAAAAGTTATTTTGTAATATCAAAATTTTATCATCGTTACCGGTGCTTGTGGCCAGTCGTGAGATATCTGTGGGGACATTTCTTGGAAAAGCTGATATTCTTTTGGTACTTAAATCATTCGTCTTTCATTCAACCCTCAAAATTCATACAAAATAAATTCAACATTTTAGTATACTCAAGCCATAAGTGGTGCCTAATTTTCACATGATATAAAAGAAATAATAGTGTGCAATCAATACAGGTCGGTGTATGTTTCTTTGTGTTCAGCAGCACGTTCTGATATTTTTCTTTCATCATGGTTGTTTTCATATTTTTTCGACCACACTCATGACTGGTCCCTAAATTGTAGACCACTTGGTCCTAAAGTGTACAAGCTTTCTGACTCGTTTGCTTTATAGTGCTATAAGTTTGCTGTTATATGTATTTTAAAATATAATCTTACGCAATGTATCTAAAAAAGGAGTGCTTGAATCAAATTAATTCTTGTGTTAAATTCTCAAAAATATAAAAAAAGATTATTTAGATCTGAATCAGATTAGTTTCTTTTTTTAAGTATGTTGTAACTTGTTTGAAGGGACTGGTTCCTAAGTTGTGTACAGGTGTATTTAAAATATATATGTTATATCTATCTGTTGGTGCTTATCCATTGCACATCGAATTCATGTTAATGTGTTATACTAGTCAAACTATATATATATATATATATATATATATATATATATATATATATATATATATATATATATATATATCAACAATGTGCCATATTCTTGATATTACATGCATGCTATATTATTTTATTCCACTTGTCCCAGCTAGACTGGGATGAGCACTGCATATGAGATTGTAAAATTAAAAAGATAACGAAGTATACTTTTGCTTCCGTTTATCTGTTATTGCCTACATTCACATACATGCTACTATGCACACGTACATGGGATACAAACTTCATTGTTATGAAATTCACCCAATTTATGAACTCTTAATAGTCTCTCTCTCTCTCTCTCTCATGCACACATATATATAGACACAAATGCCCTAACATAAAATTTTGCAAAATTTAGTAATCACATAAAATATAATAGATACACATTCCAATGCACCATTATTAACATTTACATACATGTCGCCACACGACAAAGTAAATTTTATTTTCCCTTATCGTCTTTACTTGATGTCCATTTTCTTCCATCCATCTTAACTTCCTTGTTACCTTCATTTCATTTATATACTGATGAAATGATCCATCCTCAAGTACATACATACGCACGCACGCACGCACACACACACATACATAGATACATACGTACATACATACATACATTCATGCATGCATGCATCCCTACATACATACATACATACGTACGTAAGTACTTTCAAGAACATGTAGACATAAAATGTTGCGTCGTTGTATCAATAGGCTTAACGTATCGATTGTATCAATAGGATTAACGTATCGGTTAATATCTTGACTTAATCCAGTTTCTTTTACACGCATTCAAGTTTGGCTGAAAGTTCTCGAGTGACCACAGTATATTATCAGCTAATTGTCATCAAGGATGGCAGTGGTAATTACAAGAGAAAATTTTCTTCTACAAGTCACTGTAATTGCTGCGCCAAAGTGTAAAATTGGGTGTAAAATCAAGATAGATTATATTTTTCTCATTCAAGAACCTAATGTCTGGTATGTCTCTTAATTTACATTTTTATACCTGAAATAACTTTCGCAAACTTAAAGATGTCTTCCAATAATTCATCTTAGAGGAACTTAAATATGTGAAAATAGAAAATAAAACTTCCATCCAACCCTACTCCCAATGGATAAATGAAATCTCCACACTCGTTGGTTGTAGCTACAAAGATTTTAACACATGAAATTTCCCAAACCTAATAACCCAAATCGACCCTTTTCAAAATATTGCATATTATCAACGGCTTTAAATAGGCTTGGTGACGCTTCCAAGCCATTGCACATTCCTTTTTTAATTTTTAAAGGAGAGTCAATTATATTGAAGTTATATGTTAGCAATGCAAATAGTAAGCAAATTTCTATTTTAAAAATAACTACAAAAAAAAAACAACAAAAAAACAAACGTCGTCATATATTTGTTCAAGACCTGTACTCTGGAACATTTTGGTTAAATAAACTTAAGCACGGGCTCAAACCTACAAAAGATACGGTACTTTGAGAAAGTCAATATGATGAAAATTTGGCAAGAAGAGGAATATAAGTTTAGAATGTGCTAAACATTCTATGATTCTACCTTCATTCTAATGAAAGTTAGAAGAAGCCAAACCATTTTGGAACCTTTAGCTTGACCTTGACTTTCTCCAAAAGTTTCCTCAGTACGCATGATCCAAAAATCTAACATTAATACTACTATCAACACGTTTTACCCCAACGTACCGTCCATAGACAATTATAGGATGTAATTAAATGTTGGGGATAAATAGCAAGAGGCCCCTTCATTTATCTGATTATCTAGAGTAGACAAGGGCTGTTGTGGCACGTGATCACTGATGAAAGTTGACATGTGTCATTACATTATTTTTTGCACGGTAACCCAAGCAACAGTAACTTCATGTCGATTTTTATTACACTTTATACTGGTGGGGTGGGGTGAGATTGTGTTCCATCGGCATCATTTTTGTTACATTGTTTCCTATTCGTCATCATCATCTCTCTTCTTATTCGCTTTCTCTTTGTAGTTCCTCTTAATGTACGCATGCGCACTTCCATATACAAACATCTGAAAACAGGTGTCGCTGATACATACATACATACATACATATGTATACTCGCTTATAAATCGAATCCAACTGCAAAATGTACTGACCCAGATCTGCCGTCGCATAATGCGCAGGCGGATCTGGACAGGTGTAAGTTGTAAGGAGATTTATACCTGATATTGACAGAATAACTAAGAAATATGGTATGGGAAGTGTTCTTTTAGACTATGCAGAAAGAGTACAAACTGAAGAAAAACTCTTCTGGAATCGACATATTATTGATATTATCCAAAACCATGAAGAAACTACCTGGAGAGCAAATATGGAACTAAGGGGTGATTTAATTCACTTCAGAAACATTCATTTGGACTTAAAACCAAGTAATATATGGTTTCTTGGGCGTAAATTTCCATCCATGTTATGGCCTCTCTCTGAAGTAATGAAACTATATATCATGCCTGTTGATAAAGTTATGGTATGCAAACTCTGTGGAAAAGAGACTGACGGCAGAGCGAAACATCTTATTTTAGGCTGCGAAATGCTGCTTGAGGAACGAAACGCTTTCTTTGAGAGAGTGATTGACTCTTTAGAAGTGAGAGACGGGGTTAACTTATTCAATCAAGAAGACGATATATTGTTGGAGACACTTCTTGAAAGCAGGGTTGACTGCATGTCGTCTATTGACGATGACGTATCAGATAGGCTCATGCTGGTGACCGCAAACAGCATAGCTTCATTCTTCAATAAAATGTGTGCCCTACTATCAACTAACATGCCCTAACATGATATTAAAAGTAAGTAGTAAATTAACATTAAATATAAATAATTAAAGGCCAAAGTCTTCTTGTCAAATCCGCAAATTTTGTTGTATGACAGCTGTTTGTGTGTGTGTTTATGTATTTGTTTATGTATTTATTTATGTTTATTTCCAAGAGATCTCTATATGGTTTTCTGTATTTATATATCTCATTTTGTAAATGCATTAGTTGACGATGTATATATCATGCTTGCGTTCTCGTCTATGATGTGTCTCATAATCCTATGATATGTATAATATGTATCTTAGCAACCTGATATACTCTTTGTTGAAGAGGTAACTAAGTCATTTAGACAGTCAGTCATAGATAAATGCATGCACGCACGCATACGCGCAAACAAGTATATATATGCATAAATACATGCGTCATATGAAGAAAAAAAATACATATAGAATTACACTGTTATAAGTTTTTCATTTCATTTTCGTTACTATCTCGAACTTAATGTTAAGCACATAACACTACAGACGTATTAACTTTTCGAAATATCATCATCAAGCAACTGTTAAAAGATTAGTGCCTTGCTCCGCCAAATGATTGCAGATTTGCATAATTGCAGGCATTGAGATATTTCGTTTTGTCAATACGGTAGCTGACACAGTATTACTATTGTATTTTTGTCAATTTTCTGTTTTATTTTATGATCTTGTATTATCATGAATTTGTTTATTCTGATGTAATCTCTTTTTTAAGAGGAAATAAAGTCAGTCAGTCAGTCAGTCAGTCAGTCATACATACATGCATACATGTAATTTTTGCTGAAAATACCTACATATAAATTTTATTTTTTAATATAATAACCAGGGAAGGAAACTTTGCATCAATTTATTGGTCCATTATTCTTTATTGACATCTAACTGAGATAGTACAATAATTTCTTAAGATATGGTTTCAATATCACGTCAATTAATTTTAATAAATAGTGTTATTGTGCAAATGAAAATGTCATTTCGTGTTTTAGCATCACGTGTAACCTTTGGATAAAAAATTTTCGACACGCGAAACCTCCGATTCTCAAATTCCCGATAACTGCGACATTTTCTCAGTTCTAACCATCCTCATATTTTGTTAACAAATAACTGACTCACACATGGATCAGTTGTATTATTAATCGTCATGACACTGTCACGCTCCGTGCACCTGTCCTGTGCTTGATGTCGTGCTGTCTTTTCGTTTTTAAGCTATATATATATATATATATATATATATATATATATATATATATATATATATATATATATATATATATATATATATAATAATAATAATAATAATAATAATTGCAAGGGTCTTTCCAAGTGTATTTTAAACTAAAATCAAATAAAACTTAGCATATATCTTCTCGTAATTTAATTTCCTTTTCTTTCTTTCTTTGACTCATTTGATTATATTTACAATTATAAAAGTATGTTTACAATGATTACCTTTGACTCTTGTTGGAGACTTTTGAGGATGCACTATGATTCATTTACAATTTAACACCTACTACCCATCAAAAATGTATTGCTCCGTTATGTAAAATATTTATTTCATAGTCAGCTTGACTACTTTTATCGGATGTTATGCTTTGATATCTCACAACAGGTCTTCTTAGCAATCGCAGTAGGTATTCACCAAATATTTGGTTACACATATTTGGTAGTAGTAAAAATTGGTGTATGTCCGTTTGTATTTGTGTTTGGTTATTTCAAGTATTAAAACTCATTAACGTTTAATTCTTTTTTAAAAATCATTTCACCCACTTCTTGTTATTTTCGGTGATCAGGCATTCTGACTGCAGCCACTTAGACACTATTGCATAACTATCTTGGCTAGAAAGACTAGAGCACATAAAGGGAAGAAAAGATTAATTAGTAAGGGATCTTACCTTTTGTAAAATAGTTAATCTGGTCTGACTTATTTTTAATTGTTTACAAATATGTTTTAAAAAAAATGAAACTATCCTGCATTGAATATGCAGTTTTCTGCGACTGCTTCACAGTTCTGATGCTCGTGAAACCGCCGATGATATTGGCTTCCCAATTTACGCCGCGTACCAGCGGATAAGACATTGTGCCACTGTATCTTCGAAATAAGTAATTTTCTAAAAATCTGATATTAGAGGAGACCATAGCCCTTGCAATATAACTTTTTTTCCTCTGTATCTACTTGATTATTTCGTATCTTAGAGTAGTTCAATATATCTAGAGGTGGCAGGTATAAAATTATGTCATATATAAACACACACACACACACACACACACACACACACTTTCTACTGCTTACACTGTTGCACCTTTATGGGCAGAAATATTCTGTACAATTCCTTGGGGATTGCATTGTTAAGGGAAAGATATAACAAATGCTGCGTTTATAAAAGTCGGGTGGGTTCGGTGACGCCGTGCGTGTGTGTGTGGGTGTGGGTGGGTATGTTGGGAACAGAATAACTTCATTTTACCGCAAAACTTGAAATAAGCGTCTAACGTTTAATAAACTTCAGAAGGCCAATATCACAGACATATATAGTTGTTGTTGTTGTTGATGTGGGGTTTAACGCCATTTTTCAGCACACGATAGGCTATACATGGCGGCCAGTATTAATGGTGGAGGAAGAACCCGGGACAAACCCCGGGAAGAACCACCAACACCAACCCACGAGAAGCTACTGGCAAGCTTTCTCACATACCCACATTGGCCGAATCCTAGACTCAGACCCACGCAGACAGAAGTGAGATGGCAGTGATCCGTAACGGAGAGCGTTTTAGACCACTCGGCCAATCGGGGCCCCGACATATATATAGCACACACACACACACACACACACACACACGCATGTTAGCTGATTAAACTTGATATGTACATGGTGTATGGCATTTTGTGTGAGTGAAATCTTACTAAAGAGTTTTTTCCTCCAAATCTGTATCCGATCACAAGGTAATAGTGACAAAACTTGCTGCGATTATGGAAAGAATGAAAATTGTGTGATTTGTGTGATTTGGGTTTTTAACGTAGCTTTAACAATTTTTTCAGTTATATCGCTATGATGTTTGCAGTGTGGCAGTTTATAGTAATGTCTAGCTGGAACATCATGCCGCAGAATAGCTTCATCATGTCCCACCTGGTCACATTATCCTGTCACCAGTCCGACCAGTCCTAACACTAACCTATTAATGCTGAGCGAGGTAGTTGTCTTTGGTATGACTCAGCTAGGGTTCGAACGCTCGACCTCCCACACGCTAATCACTTAGACCACCGGAGCGGTACAAGAATGAAAATTAAAGCCAGGTCATCTAAAAATGTATTTCAAGTAGCTTACCATATTTCAGGGATGTGGTTTTTACTCGATCCTGATTACGCGCACAATTCACACATAATGCCATACATACCAAATCAAAACATTCACAATGGGGACATAAACAAACTGAGGGCATTTCTCCGAGTGATCATGCACACCAAGCAAATTTAATGTCTCTTTTGAATCACCTCAACATGAAAAATGTCGGTCAGTTCCGTCTGTCAAGATACCTGGCTCAACTGTCTTCGTGGTGTTACGATGTTGTCATTTACAGAAGCTCTTTTGTGGACTTCAATAAACATCTTGGCCAAACTTTCAGTACCTTACGCACATTGATACTAACTTTTGTCGACCTCAAAAACAACAACTGCTTTCAAAATAGTTTTAGACCTTAAGTGTTAGAAGGGATATATTTTGGATGCATCGGCCATTTACTGATGTAATATGGGTGACTATTCGGCTGAAGAACAAGGTATAATTGAGACTGGTCTAGCTGAATGTGTTTCGTGTCGTATATAACTAACGAGCATTAAAAATGTGATTTCTCTGTTTATTTAATTACTGTCATTTTGATAAAATCAGAGATGATTGTCCTAATTTTTAGCTAGTGTATTTATTTTGGTGTAAGTACTATTGTCCTTTGTCTGCCCCGATTATTAATGCTCTCTCTGTCTCTTTTCTCTCTCTCTCTCTCTCTCTCTCTCTCTCTCTCTCTCTCTCTCTCTCTCGGATGCGGAGGTCGCGGGTTCAAACCCCGGCCGAGTCATACCAAAAACTTACAAAAATGGCACTAACAGCTACCTCGCTTGGCGCTCAGCATTAAGAGGTTAGTGTTAGGACTGGTCGGCCTGGTGTCAGGATAATGTGACTAGGTGGGACATCATGCTATGTATCTGCGGCATGATGCCTCAGTGATAGACATCACTATAAACTGTTACAATGCAGACATCGTAGCGATATGACTGGAAAATTGTTAAAGCTACTTTAAATATCTAAATCACTCTCTCTCTCTCTCTCTCTCTCTCTCTCGCAAGTACATAGATACATACATAAATACATAGATACATACATGAATACATAGATACATACATGAATACATACATACATACATACATACATACATACATACATACATACATACATACATACATACACATTAACAATAATAACAATTATATGAAACCATTATCCATATAAATTTCTTGAACGTAGGGGAAGGGCTTATTTTAAGATGTAAGAATTTGTGTACCGACACCATTTATCAACATTTATGGCACTAAAATATGTTTATACAAACTGCAAAGTTGACTTTGTAGCTACGTGCTTCATATGCACAATTCTTGACATAACCGTCTTTCATTTGCCCGATATTCTTTCAACCATTCCTAGACCTTTCAGCCGAGTGGTATAAAGCGCTCGTCTTCACCGATCACTGCAATCTCACCTCTATCCGCGTGGGTAAGAGTCTTGGACTCAGCCAATGTGGGTATGTGAAGAAAAAAAAATTGTCAGTAGGTTCCCGTGGGTCGTTGGTTTTTACCGGGGTTTTCCCGAGTTCTTCCTCCACAGTTATACCGGCCGCCATGTATAGCGTATCATGTGCCGAAAAAAGTGGAGTTAAACCCACAACAACATTATACAATAGTTGGTTGTACCCTCTAAAATCGTTTTACGGCTCTTTATACTTGTCGTTGGTTTTCGTCAAACAACATCACACACGAGTAAAAGCATATATTTTCAAATACGGGGATTCAGCCAGTGGAAAGTTTATCGTATTTCCGCAGCAATTAAGGAACCTCTGGTAACTTCTTGGGAATAGACTGCCTGTTTCATGGAATAATTATCGATTTTCATCGAACTTACAAGCTACGTGTTTGTTCATCATTTCTTTAATTACACGTTCTCCTGAGTAGATGGTCGGTTTTGAATGAGGATCAACGATATTTTTAATCCTCCTTAGTATTCATGTATGTTCTTAATTGAATGAGATCGTCTTCGTGATGCCGACATCTAGCCAAGGTTACGATAACTTAAACCTATATACATCATGGCGGATCGAGCAGATGTTTTAGTGCTTTGTCCTAGCGACATCTATTGTATTTTATGAGTTGCCTTCCTTAGTCTATAATGCCAACTAATTCGTGTTTATGTGCTCCCCTTGTCTCTATCAAGCAGGAACAGTGTTCAAATTTGAAAACTTTGATTGGATGCGTTGGCTTGCAGCCGCATCCAGTGAAATTTACAAACCAAAAGCACAGAAATATCTGCTCGATCCGACAAGGTGAAGTTCGGGTTAACATATCGAACCATGGCTAGCGAAGATGTGACGCCGATGAATGTCGTTATTGTCTGAGTTGATTACAGGGTATAATCCGCTTTCAAAACTTGTATTGTTTATAAAAACAAAGTAAATATTGCTTGTGGGACCTCTTTTCCATCTTTCACACATAACGATACTGCTATAAACGCAAAACAGTCTTTACACCTATGGTCTTTAAGGAATCAAGTTAAAAACAGCATATTCTATATTACCGTCTGTACTCACTTGTAAGACGAGTCCAACTGCAATAGAACATAGATCCTGATCTGCCGTAATTTGATGCGCCTGCTTATTAGGGTGTATGTTGTTTGTTCTACTGATTACTCCTTACAACTTACACCTGTCCAGATCCGCCTGCGCATTATGCGACGGCAGATCTGGGTCAGTACATTTTGCAGTTGGATTCGATTTATAAGCGAGTATAACTGTGCCTCTAACGCCAATGACAATGCTGTACAGTGCAGACTATTTCGACTGGCTGGTTGGTTGGTAGACTAATTTCAACGACACTTTTAACACTTTGGGTTATATAATGCAGAAGAAATGGGAGCAATAAGCACTGCTAACATGATTTTCACGTCAGCACATACAATACAGTACCATTCTACTACAGCCATCTCTCTCTCTCTCTCTCTCTCTCTCTCTCTCTCTCTCTCTCTCTCGTGCTATCGTATAATAAAATAAGTTGCCATACATTAACAAATAATATTAATTTTTCGATTAACATTGAATAAAATTACAATATCAAGGACTTTGCAGCTGAAAACGTGAATTTACGGTCTTCCTCGCGTGCGTTATATTCAGTCTGATTCTTGTTATATTCGGTATCAGAAACATAATATAATAGGATTGGGCGATGCATTATTCCATACTTATCTGGTAACACTAGCATTCTCGCACAATAAGCTTTAATAGGATTATCTTTAGATTAATTTCAGTGTTATTGATTGAATTCTGTTTTCAACGTAATGTTTCAGAAACGGACATGACTTTGAATTCAGGGGGATGAGTGATTCAACTTGCATAAAATAAAGACACCCTTATCACTTACCTCCTCAGCTTTCCCTATAGTTTCATTTACGTTTACTTTTGATTATTCGGTAACTGTTTATTACTTTGTCATTTTGAGGTCACGTGATATTACTGTGATATCAGTGTAAAGTTTACAACTACGTTTTGCTAGAATAACACTTCGTTTACAATCTCTTGCCTGCTTGGTAGATGATTTTTGTAACGTACCCTTAAAAAGGTATATATTTGCTTTTGAGGTGACAGAAAATGTGACTCTGAAATTTCCGCCTTATGATTGGTTTCTCTATCATGTGAGCGAAATTACGGACTCAATTATATACACTAAATACATTTGTCCTTTCATAAAATATATTTCACTTAACAAAATTCGATTCAGAATCTTCTTTGCCTTTTGTTACACACGAATGTTTGTCTGACGGCGTCGCAGAATATACACGTACTTTACCTGTGTTAGGACCGTTTTTCAGTTATTTCTTCTTTTATCTTCAATCTTTTATTTTTTCTTTAAATTCCCCTCCTGTTACACAAAAATGTAGAAGAGTCCAGAATCACTCTTGGCTTTTTATGTTTAGTGCCTGCTTTGCAAATGTAAGTTGTTTCTTCACCGGACGAAGAACTTGTTTAACTACATACATACATACATACATACATACATACATACATACATAGATACATACATACATACATATTGGTGTTTTGATTATCGTTATCTAGGAGATAATCGACCACGATATTATTGCCTGGATCGAGCAAACAATAAAATAAAATATAAAATTAATGGATGGAATAACAGAGATCTGAACCCACGATATAGATTAGAACAACATGAACCCTCGTATGTAAAATATAACAAAATATAATCAACTACACGAACAAGTTGAAACTGAACATTTCAATGATATACTTTCTCTTAGAAATACAATTAAAACAATTAAAACAAGTTATACGAAATACAATAAGCCATTCTGTTATACCGATAAAACAAATTCCATTATGAATCGAGTGAATGGTCGAACTCAAATTGCCGGCATGGCAGCATAATCTGGTTGCTTTCGGTCCTTTCCAATCACTGTTTTTGACAGGTCAGCGTTGCCGCATTTTATATAATGCAGAAGAAATGGGAGCTATATGTACTGCTAAAATGATTTTCACGTCAGCACATACAGTACATACAGTACAGTATAATTCTACCCCGAGTCATCTCTCTCTCTCTCTCTCTCTCTCTCTCTCTCTCACCTCTTCGGGTCATCAACCGTAACCTGTTTGTAGTTTGCACTCCTTCCCATTATATAGCACTGGTATGGAACTATTTTCTCCCATGAAATTAATAAAACGTTACCTAAAAATTTGTCAGATATTGTTTTTCTTCTGGCGTCGGACAATATTCCCACTCTTATTGTGTCAGATATCGCCTGATCGTAACCCAAGAGACAAGATTAATATGGTCAGTTCGCAATCAGATACTGATACACAGTACTATTAACCTAAAATTAATGTCTTTCTACTATAAAAGTAATGTCTCTACTCATATTCCTAACTGGAACAACGACATAAGTAGTACTCTTAGATAAACTATTACATCCCAGTGTGGATTGTAAATTACTAGCTGAACGGTGTCTGTCGATACAAGTCGATGTTCTCAGTTAAGAAAATTCACAACTTAATTACAGAAATGAATTGATGGACTTCATATCTTGTCTTAACTACAATACTTGCTATATCGCTAATTCATTGAAATAGGCATATTAAAACAAATTCTTAGCATACGTATTACGTATCATTCAAGACATAATTTAATTCTCACAATTCGTATTAGAGTAACAAATGAAATTCCTACAATACATGATTTCTATTACATACAAAGTACTAAATCCGAGCACATTCAAGGAAATAATGTATGATATTCTTACAACACATGAGTCATATACCATTCAAGACAATGAATGCACGATTAACTTCTGAATTCAAGGAAAATTTAAGTATGAATTTACAACAAATAAATTCAACAAGTAATTACAAATTTGCATCAATGAACATGTTGTATGTGAATGAGAAAATACCTTTGTGCCCTTTCGAGAATCGCTCTTTCTATGCAGCCAAATCTATCTCTGGTTCCGGGTCTGTCAAATTCTTCCAGAACCCCTACCCTTAGACGATATATTTAACGAGAAAAAATACTTGTTAATTTCCTCGGAATCGCTCAGACTTCCATTCCGGCAGAAAATCTTGGACTGCCGAAGGAAAATTACTTACAACATTTAATTTCGTCTGGGAAAGACACATCCTGGTTTAGTTTAGCCAATCAGGGTTAACTTTCTCTAACTGCCAAAAATTTAACACGCCCATCGAAACTAGTCCCTCTTTATTAATAACTATTCTGGGAAATATAATTTGGGACATTTATTTCAAATTGGCACAAATTGTTCCTGGATTGTCTCTATTTTTGTCGTGTTCATCTGTTTACTCCTACATTATCATCTCTGTCGGATCGTTATCCTAGCGGGTCCTAATTAAAATCCAATAATGCTCCCAAACAGAGCACATCATATCCTTCGGAGACAACAATTTATTACGAGCAAAGCCCATAAGTCATTCTTAATGGTTACGTGTCACGCTCACCACGAAAACATCTACAAACATTTTGCAATATTTCACACACACACACACACACACACACACACTTGGGTAAGGATCATTATCGTACAAGTTATAATTTTATTTTTAATGTTGGGCCCAGAAATAGCGCTTCCTACTTTATCTAGTGTATTCACTTTCTTCACACACACACACACACACACACACACACACACTTTTTATATTAGCCAATTAGATGTCAGAATTTGGACCAAGTTTATATATATTAGCCAGTCAAGTATCAGAGGCTTGAACTACTTTTTTATTCTGCCGATCTGATGTCAGAGTTTCGAGCTAAACACGAAACTGAATCTTGAGGTCGGGTCTATTTATATTTCCTATAGATGGTGATGGGAACACATTGTTTTTTGTTGTTTTCGTTTATGCGAATGATCTAATTAAATGAAAATTCTGACCATGAATATTTTTGAAATAAAATCCTTTTAAGACTTCCAACCTTTACAAAGGTTCTAAATGTGAAATCTAAAACTTGATGCAACGTTTACTCATTGGTCACTGGAATTCATGAATATGTCATTTTTCATCATTATTCTGCTGTATGAATTAAATACTCAATATGTGTAAGGTTATTCTCTCAGTCTTTTCATACAGTCATTTTTGAAATCATGAATTAAGTAAAGAATACATGTGAGATCTTCAAAGTAAAGAATGAATGTGAGATCCACTAGTTATTCCATGTCAACAGATTTCAGTCAGAAAAAATATTGCTAAAACACGAATACACGTACTATTCAACAGCCTTTCCTCTTTCTTCTAAATAATCATCTAAACATCATCTTATAATAAGTAAATAAGACTGCTAGTCATTGAAAACGTGTCTTTTACATCTAATTGCGTAGTTGTGTGTGATGTTGTCTAACAGACCTCAAAGGTCTGCTTTACCTTACTAAAGTGTGTGTGTGTGTGTGTGTGTGTTCGTGTGGGTGTGTGTGAGATTTAGATTTTTAACGTAGCTTTAAAAAAATGTTCAGTCATATCGCTACGATGTCGACAGTGTAGCAATTTGTAGTGATGTTTAGCACTGAAACATCATGCCACATACAAGTAGTATCACATTATCCTGACACCAGGCCGACCAGTCCTAGCAATAACCTCTTAATGCTGAGCGCCTAGCGAGGCAGCTGTTATTACCATTTTTTATATAAGTCTTTGGTATGGCTCGACCGGGGTTCGAACTCGTGACTTTCCGCATCCGAGGCGGATTTTCTAACCACTAAATTCTGCCTTCCATACATTACATTGCTATATGGTGAGCACGAATTTACAGTATGTGACCGTCAAGTTGAAACAAGAAGATAACCTTAGTTTTTCGAAAATAAAAATGCCCAGAAATGAACTCTGTGCTCGTGACCTTCTGCCATCTGCTGACTTGTATAGGTAATTCTGTAACAAAGACTTTAGTAAAGGTCATTCGTCGTTTGACCCCTGTACTGATAATACAATAAATCTAAAAAGAAATTTTTGAGAAAATTCCAAATTTCTTTACACTATCATCATCTCAATGCACTGTTATGCAGCACTTTTGTTAAAAATATAATGACATATTAAAGGTCTGTAATAAGATATTTTTTTCTAAATTCGTCGAAATTTGTCAAGCTGTTGTAAACAAATCCAGTTAAAACTTTATTAGATCTCCATTACTTTAGGCTTGCGATAATTCTGATTAATATAACTCTTATCATTTTTCTTGTATTTTCTTTAACAAGGTGATTGCTTTCGTTGCAAGTACAATATCAGCTAGGTGATCTTTCGAAATATCTGACGATAAGTTTGTACCCTGTGATAAATAAGCAACAGGCTTTTAGGACATGACAGTGCATTTCTGTATTCGTCCGCACTACATCCTCAGGAAAGCTCGCCACCAAGTGGTTATGTTGATAACCTACATCAAATTCTGACGTCAATACAGTCTCCAAAATAGCTCCATCAAAGAGCACAGTTTATAAATCTCATTCTCTCTTCATCAAAATGTCTCAGCTGCTACGATACGGGAAAAAGTTTTTGTCAAAGGTTGACTTGATTCCGGTGAAAACGAGAAAAGGGGTCATTCCAGTCACGATCTCTTAGTGCCCAACTTTGAACCAGCTTTCACACGCTAGCTCCGACCTGTTTGTCCCATACGCTGCATGGAGCAAATGTTATGTCATGTACCTTCAGACATATACACAAATAAGCGTAAACTAATTCCCCTCCGATGTGCCCTCCTGCATGTCGTCATGGCGACCAATGGCGGCAACTTTTCTATATGATGACGATCGCACTGAGATGGTCCTGGACTTTTTAAAAGACTGTTTTATATCAAAACATTTGACTTTGTATTTTAAGAATGTTACTTTTTTGCATTAGCTTTGTTTCGTAATCTTTTATCTGCATACCTAAATTTACTACGCACCATATTGTCATGATTGTGATGATGTGCCCATTAAACCCTATAATGTACATACAAATAAAAAAGGACAGCTCTGGTGGCCTAAGTGGTTAGAACGACCGCCTCTGATGCGAGAGGTCGCGGGTTTGAACCCCAGCCGAGTCATACCATGGACATAAAATGGTACTAACAGCTTGCCTCGCTAGGTGCACAGCATTGAGAGGTTTGTGTTTGGACTGGCCGGTCTAGTCTCAGGATAATGTGACTGGTCGGGACATGATGCTACATGTTTGCGGCATGATACCCCAGTACTAAATATCACTATAAACTACCACACTGCAAACATCTGAAATTGCTAAAGCTTCGTTGAAAATCCAAATCACACACACAGATTAAGAGAGAATGAACCTAATAGTATTATACTAAAAAGAAATTCATAAAGAAACAATAGAATCTATGAACACTTTGAACCAATATATATCATTATCACCGAACGTTCGAGGACGGCATGTGATCATTTGATATAATCTGTATGTCTGTATGTGCAGTCATATCTTAGCTCCTTCTACCTGGAGAGCATGGTTTCGTAAATTACAGTGAAGTTTTTGTATATATATGAGAGAGAGAGAGAGAGAGAGAGCGCAAACGTTGTATAAAGTGGATGCTATCTGGCAGAAATTGGGTCATAAGTGAATGACCGCGGGCATTTACTTAAGAAAGCCAATCGTTAAGTGTGTGTGTGTGATTTAGATTTTTAACGTAGCTTTAATAATTTTCCAATAATATCGCTACCATGTCTGCAGTGTGGCAGTTTAAAGTGATGTCTAGCACTGGGACATCATGCCGCTGACACGTAGCATGATGTCCCACCCAGTCACATTATCTTGACACCACGCCGACCAGTCCTAACACTCACCTCTTAATGCTGAGCGCCAAGCGAGGCAGCTAAAGTACCATTTTTAGAAGACTTTGGTATGACACGGCCGGGGTTCGAACCCACGACCTCCCGCATCCAGGGCTGACGCTCTAACCACTAGGCCACAGGAGCGGTCCATGCTTCAAGTGTAAGTTACATTAAAGCGTGTCATGCAGGCGGATTTACTGATCTTAAATTAAATGTTAATTGTTCTACGATTTAAACACAATTCTAATGTAGTAAAAAATCTATTTAGCCCTGATTGTTGTACGCCCTGCACCATAATTGTCATCGAACAATGTGGAGACGAATATTATTGGTCGCTATGTCCTTTCACAATGGTGGTCAGGTACTACACTGGGTCAAATCAAAACAAATAACAGGGTAGTAGGATTTTGTTTGTTCAACACGCAGTGAACAGTCACCATTCAAAAGTATGCGTAATAAAATCCTATTTTCAAAAATGACACCCATTACTGAGAGAGCGTTACTGAAGGCTTACATGATCCGTATAACTTGTGCATTTTTCTTTTCTTCGGCCTAGCTACAGCTTGGACGACAAATATTTGTATACTACTTCAACTAAAGGTGTGTGTGTGCGTATGTGTGTGTGTGTATGTGTCCTAACACTACCTCTTAATGCTGCTAGTACCATTTTATAAGTCTTTGATATGACACGGCAGGGGTTCGATCCAACGAATACCGCATCCAAGGCGGACGCTCTTATTGCAAGGACGAACGGAGCGGTCTCAACTAAATATGAAATTATATTAATTACCGCTAGACGTCAAGCACCAGTCATGGTCGGGGTTGATAGCAGCTACAGTTACCCGTTGACTTGTTTTCACTTGTTGCTAGGAGACCAATATACATCTTCGTTAGCCAAGGCTCCGATATGTTAACCCTATCTACAACTTGGCGGATCGAGCAGATATTTTAGTGCTTTGTTTTAGCGACATATATTGAATCTCATTAGTTGACTCCCTTAGTATGTAATGCCAACTAATAGGTTATAACAGCGGTGTATTGTACAACGGACGAAAATGTTGGAGGTAGTTGACTTTAAAAGGATACTTTGTAAGTTTAACATCGAAAGTGTGACTACGTACCATAGAAAAGCCATTGCATGCGTATTTGAGCGAGAAGTATTTGTACAAACACAGACGGGCAGTGGAAAATTGATTATTTATTAGTCCATTAAAGTTGTGTTCTCCCCTTTTCTCGATCATGTAAGAACAGTTTTGAAATTTTGAACAATTTAATTTGGATTGGATGTGGTGGCTTGCCGCCTCATCCAGTGAAATTCACAGACATGAAGCACAGACATATCTGTTTGATCCGCCTAGATGTAGATAGGATTAACCTTGGCTAGTCAAGATGACCAGTAGATGGCGCAGGATCAATATATCCGGCTCATTCGCACCCCAAGGGACTTTATAATGTTGTTGTTGTTTGTTGATTAGAAAAGGTATTCAGTCGGTAAAGGTTCTCTATGTGAATCGAGAAAGAATCTTTTAAAATAGCAAATATTTATACTGTACAAGAGATACATTATTCTGATCTTCGAGTGGAATATATATTAGGCCGTAATTAAATCGCTCTGTAAAATGATCTTTGCATTCATCATACGTGCAGATGTGCACACACTACGTGTATTTCGGCCATATCAAGCACGCATGCAGATATAGACGAACTAAGTGTACTTCCGCCATATCAAGCACGCATCTAGATATACACATATATAGTTTTCTTCAGTGTGTTGAGTCGTAATGTGTCAGTGGCCAAGACACTGTGCTCGTGATGCGGGTTCGATTCCCACTATCTGATCGGTCCGAGTCCTCTGTCGTATTGTGTCCTTGGGCAAGGAACTTTACTCTGCTTGCCTCTGCATGGTATAACCTTCAAAGTATTGATGTGCCCTAAAACACCAAAGCAAACTTCTATGAAGTGAACTAGGCTCCAGTGAATATACTACTCACAGCATTTCGTAAGCATCGTTTTCATCATTTCAATCAAATATGTTCAGTACATTTAGAAGGGAAGATACAATTGTTATGAAGTGCTGAAGCTTGTTTGCAATATATATATATTAGGCCGTATCTTTTTGGGCTGTACATTTTGTTATCGGACGAGATGCTAAACCGTAAAATACAAAATGCTAGGTGCAATTAGCCAAATCAGAGAGGGGAGGGCATATCTGAGGGGCCTCAACCCCTAATCGGTCTCGATTTTTACCAGTTAATTAGACCTCTTACATACTTTCGTTGTGCACTTAGATATCTTTTAAATCATTATAAGTAGTATATGGGGTCACCCTAGCGTCAAGTGGACTTACCATGCAAAAACAGTCGATTCACTCTGGCGTCAAGGGGAATTTAACATGGGAAATTTTAACATGGATGGAACTGTAGAGCGTCAAGGGGAACTGAACATGGAAATTGAACAGGACCGGTACTTTAACGTCAATGGGACTTTAACGTTAAAATATGGGGTTTGCACTTTGTCGTAAATGGAAATTGAACATGGGAATGTCACCTGGATGTCAATGGGAATTGAACTTTGGGTGACGTCATGAGGTTTATAGGGTCAAAACATTTTATAGGGATTTTAATGTATTTGTAAGGACAAAGGGTAGATAGGGACAAACATACAAATACACATTTAAACACACAGAAAAGACGACAGAAATGTTCTAAAACAAACCTCACAGAGAGAATAATGGCTCAAAAAAGAAAAGTCTATTGTATGGGTTCAAAACATTTATTCAAGTATATACATGGGCTCTCTGGCCTGTGCTTTGGTCTAAGCACTATCCATTTAATACATAAACATTTCTACATCAAACAAACCTATTTACTAGTTATTTAGTTCTTGGCTCTAGTAAACCTGTTTACATTTAATGTTCATTTATAAGAAAAAGCTAACACAAAACAAGTAACATGCAATCAAATAGGACAAAGTTCATGTTTCTCTCTCTCTCTATTCGTCTCACACGTTGTTAAAAATCTGGTCAGCTAGTACTTGTGTCCAAGCGTAGATATTTCCCATCACTTAATCCGTTTCATTCATAAATCGGCTGTTATATCCATCGTGCTAGGTACACTTATCAGTAAGCAGATCAAGTGCAGTCATCGTCTTCTTCCCATGGAGGTACAATGTATACCATATGAATGGTTACTTTTCCTTCGTTGATGTCAAATTTTCCTCTCATCGACTGCACGTCTTCAATAGCCCTAAAAAGTTTGGACGAAGTTATTTCTGCAGGTGTGCTAAATCCGAGACATACAGGTGAGTTCAAACTGTCGCGATACATAGATAGGCTCAAACGACCTCGATCTTTGACTTGGCAATGACATTTGAGTTCCTCTAACAGTGAGTCAAGTAGGTCCGTAATGAAACCTGCTACTTCCTCGGCTGAAATGTCAGACGCGAAGTCTCTAAATTTCACCGTGTAGGTGTAAGTTGTCGTTCTAAATTTTCTTGAGGTCGCTGTCTGAGTCATTTGGATGCTAAAATACTCCTGTAGGTCTACTGAATCCTTTCCCTTCTTGGACGCACTTTGCTGTGACGGTATGGTAGTGAAAGAGGTCAGTGATGTTTGTTCCTTCTCTTTTTTCATCTGTGCAGAGTGATTCATCTTTCTCGTTGCTTGTCCTCGCAATGAAGTGTCGTTCTTGGAAGTCGTCCCTTTTTATACTGGGTGATATCAGTATGTCCATAAGGTAAAGTTTTGTGGTCTGGAAGTTTCACCAGCTGCACGTAGTTTGTCATGGCGTTAGTACATAAATAGCTAAGATGTGTTACTGCATTGGTGATGTGATAGTGAGGCAAAGAATCACACCCGAGTTTCTCGTTGGACTTGAGTCTTACGCTCTATACTTGCTGTTTGAAAGGATTCATTTTTTCTCAATTGGTCTTAGTAGTGACAATGAACTGTTGGTCTTGGACGTTGTCCTTTTTTATATGCTGACCAATATTGATGTGACCGTACGGCAAAGTAAAGTGGTTGGGAAGTCGCACTCGCTTCTGGTACACGATTTGATAGACTTTTTCCAAGGGTCGACTGACGATGTGGTGAGTGGGTAAACGTACAATCTTGTTCGGCTGGTAGGTGGTCACTTTAAAGTTTGCATCCTCTCCAGACTGCAATGCTTCTTTCAATACGCCAAAGTTGACCACACGACTGGTACGATAATTCAGAGTCAATCCTTTCACTTTACACTCTGTGTGCACTTCTCCTTGTGGGTCCCGGTATTCGTAGCCGTAATTTTTAGGACCGCCACTCGCGAAACTTAGAATCTTGTCGTCAGGATGTTCGTCTGTCCAGGCTCCTAAACGGTCTCCTTCGATGTTAGGGTGTTGCTGACCCGGTCGATCGATGTAGATGCAACTGTCCGTGTCAAAGTACAGGACGCGATCCCCTAACAGTTCTAAAGCTTCGTACAATTTTAAGCGAGCATGAGCTGTCACGTAAGCCGCAATGATGACATTTCCAAAAGGGTCGTCTTGTACAAAGTCCAGATCTTCTTCGTAATTGACCAAGATTAAATCCTCTCGAACGACGTCCACGTGTTTCATGTATTTGGTTTTGTCGTGAATCATCTGGAAGTAGCGGGAAGGTTCTGTCAAATATTCCGTCTTGGGTAAACACGGTCGTTGTGCCATTTTACCCCACAAGCAATTTAACATCACTTTGGCAAACGATCGCCTGCCTTCGTTTTTCTCGATGTGGTCTAAAGTGATGCCTTCTTGTTCCCGGTATTTCTCTTTGAATTTTATTTGGTCTTGGGGAGTGTGACACCAGGAAGGATAGCCGCTGGCTTCTTGCTTCAGTTTCAAAAAGGCATCCACGTAGTCTGCGAAAATGCCTTTCTGAGTAGGGTCACCCTTGTGGTATTGTTGTGTCTTGGGAAAGTGGCAAATTTCGTACACTTCTAACAGTTGGTATCCCATGTCCAGAGCTTTGAACAATTCTACGCTGACCCAGGTTCCCGTCAAGGCCCGTTCTTCCTGGGTGTGCTGACAAGGCTGATCTTGGTTGCACGTTTCGGCACAAGTACGGCACAAGGGAAACATCAGTTTGCCTTGACAATGGTGAGGTAAGACGGGATGGTATAGGTTCGTGGGAGGCAAAACTTTGCACTTGATCAAGCCTTCGTATTGTCGAATCTTGACCAGGTCGATGTGTTCCGTCAGCAATTGCGGGTGCCCTGTAGGAAAGTGACAATATTTGCACACGTAGGGATACAGCGAACACACATCCAAGTATTTGATTTCTTCTCCTTTCTCTTCGTCGGCTTGGTACAGCAAACAGGTGGCATTGGTCCTTCCTCCGTACAAACTATCCCTCGGGTTCAGGGGGTCCATCAGCTTGTAACTTTCCACGACACGTTCAAACTCGGGATCGATTTTCAAACGGTGATCGTATTCGTGTTCCCACATTTCCACCACTTGGTATCCTTGCTGTTCTAACTTCAAGCGTCGCTGACAAGTGTCCTGGTACAGGTCTTCCATGGTCCGTTGTAAAAACTGATTTTTAGTGTCACGGTCAGGGTAGCAGACGGGACATCCGTGAAATAAGCAACCGTTAAACTCATACACGATCTTGGGGTTTTTTAAGTCCCAGCCATCGACCGAATACGTTCCGATGGTCCTTTCGCCTCCTCCGTTGCGGGCATGCTGAATCCATTTGCCTTCCTTGTCGCACAAGTAATGTAACCAGCGTAGGGCTTTGACCGAGTATTGACGCTTGACATAGTTGGTCGTTTGAGGACTGATGACAGCCACGGTCTTTTGAGGCATGAATCGTTGGCGGTACACTAAGGAACACGCTTTGGCAATGGTGCAAGCTTCTTTCAAAGGATCGACCCCTCCGTGTTCCATGAACAGTTCTCGAAATTTTCCACAGCAACGTCGTAAAATGTCCACGTCGGAACGACAATACTTTAACATTTCTTCCTGAAAGTCGAAGGGGTCAGAGGCATGAGCCTGGTACCAAGCGTAGAAATCTTCTCGTTGTTCGGTACGCATGTTGTCGGGGTCGTAATAGTGAGCCTCAGGCAAATGGGGTAGAACGGCATGTTGATTGGCTTCCGTATTGAAAAAGTGTGGAAAGTACCCTTTAGCCATTTCTGTCATTCCAAACGTTTTAGGCATTCGACTCAAAGGCATGGCCAAGTAACTCATCGAATCTTTAAACTGCACTTGTCCCACTTGCATGAAAATGATTTTGGCTCCGTTCAAAGTGACTTTAGGACGTTCGGTGCCATGTTCCGTATAGTACCTCAAAAGAAACTGTCCATCGTATCCGGAGAAATTGTGAGCCATCACTGTGGCATGGCGATGACAATCTCGGTAACGTTCGATGTCCTCTTTGCTCCATGTCTTGTCGATGGGGTCTAAGACCCATTTGGCAAAATCGTCTAGCGTCTTTGGTCCTCGAAAGATTTTTTCACGCCCTCCAGGAATTTTGCTGCAGTGAGGGCAATAACTGAAGATAGGTTCTTGAATACACTTCTCGCACGCTCGATGAGCCACGCAGAAATTAGGAATGTGAATGCCAGTCTCTTGCATGCATTCGAAATCGAAAAAGATGAAATTGCTTTTCTTCTTGTGACCGTCCTCTTTCTCTGGTGGGGGTTGGTATTTTTGCACGTAACATTGGTGTTCCAAGTCCACAATGTGGTGACAAATGTGACATTTTTTCTTTCCTGAACATACGTGTGCCTTGACACTATTGGTACGTATGCCTTGTCCACACGCGGGGCACAATCTCAGCAGTTGACAAGCGCATTTCTTCTGTGAACCTTGCGTCTTCAAATGTTGTTGGTAACAGGTAGGGCTGACAAACGTGCGCAGACAAGTTGAACAAGGCACTGGTTCTTCGCTCAGACAGGGTTGAGAGGCCAAACATCCTGAGCATTTCCATCCACAATGTTTGTGTTGCTCTCGATTATTATAACCACAGTCACATTTCTCACAATAATAAACATATCCCAGGAATCCAGTGATACTGGTAATGGTATCGAAATGTTCATCGTGATGATAAAGGTGAATGTATTTTCCGTCCTTAAAATGTTGGCCTCGAAACAACAGAGGCCCGCGCATTTCTTGAGGGTGCACTTTCAAGGTGTAGCGTGGAGCTAGGGCATCTTGCAATTTTTGCATCTCAGGAATGCCACAGGGTGTGTCTTTGGACAGTCCGGCTTGTTGTAACAGGAGTTCTGCTTCATTTCGTTGTTTGGCTCGGTCGGATTGTTGAATAGTTTTCCAGGTTCTTTTCCATTCTACCGTGTCGTTCTTGTTGGCATAGGTTCGTCCCACCACGATGGCACGGGCTAAACACATCTGGTCATGAGGGTTGTTAATTCGGACGAGACTTGTTTTGGTGTTGCGAAGGACGTCCACCAATAAGACCTTTTTGCGTCCTGTCCCTTGAGGAAGAGAGACGTGAGCCATTTTCAGTGTGGCTTTACCATCGGTGATGTCAAACTTGTCATTGGATTGTTGCACCTGTTGTATCTTGTCCATGACTTTGGAAGGGGTCAGTTCTGCGGGTCTGCTAAACTCCATCCAAACAGGGGATTTCAAGCTGTCGTGTTGTATGGATAGTGTCAAGCGATCGTCTTCTTTGGGTTGACATTGTCGCTTGAGTGCGGTGAGCAAAGAATCCCACATCTCGGTGATGAACCCTTCTGCTTTCTCCAACGGTACGTCGGACTTGAAATCTTTAAACTTCACCGTGTAGGTGTAAGCCGTGGTTCTAAATTTTCTAGAGGAGCGCTTTTCCGTCTCTCGAATGTGATAGTACTTTTCAGGGTTGACTGGTGAACTTTGGTTTGGAGTAGACTCTCTCTGTCTGGTCGCAGACGTGGAAGGTGTTGGTTCAGGTTCGCTCATGTCTTCTATTTGAGCGAACACTTCTTTTCGTGTGTGAGGCGATACGTCACTTCGCTGCCTCTTACGTTCTTCTTCTCTCTCACTGAAATCGTGCGATCGTTTCATCTCGATTGCTGATTCAGAAATGAATTAACCAAGTTCATTCTTTCCATATATACCCTCTCTACCTCTCGTTGTGACAATGACTTGGTATATTTCACAAGGCAAGTGAAAGCCAAGCATATAGGAACCCAACGACAGCGTTGCGTCTTAAACATCTCATGCATCTTGACGACCCTTCGATTCAAACCCTACCACGAAAGAAAATAGTTGCAAGAAAAATAAAACAGACAGTTGGTGTCTTCAAGAGAGCTAGAGACGGCACTGTGTCGCTGGGACACGTACGTACGTACTCCAGAAAACTACGCTACTCGACAACGTGAGTGTGCTTGTCAAAATGTTTGAATAAGATTAAAAATGTTTGTCAGTTTCAAAACGCGAACCAGTACTGTGGCCGTTTAATATCTGATGTGGCAAGAAGAAATGGTACAATACGCAACAAAGGGTTTGTATGTTTACACTCCAATCTGTCTGTACTGCAATGGTAACAGCGCTCTTGCGTTGGCATTATTTTACCACACTACCTTTTAAATAAAACAATGCATCACTCATCATAAACGATTTCATTGGCTATACTTATTTTCTTACCGCTTTCGCTTCGAATTGACTTCAGTACCTTTTTGCACAGCGACAAGATCGGACGTGTTTTTTTATTCTGTGTCTGGTCGCTACACTACTTGCCCTGAATTTACAACCAAACAATGTGTTACACATTGTAATTGACTTCATTGGCTAACCGATATTTTACACTTCTGTTTCTGTTGATGTGAGTGTGCTTGTCAAAATGTTTGAGTAAGATTAAAAATGTTTGTTAGTTTCAAAACGCGAACCAGTACTGTGGCCGTTTAATATTTGATGTGGCAAGAAGAAATGGTACAATACGCAACAAAGGGTTTGTATGTTTACACTCCAATCTGTCTGTACTGCAATGGTAACAGCTCTCTTGCGTTGGCATTATTTTGCCACACTACCTTAAAAAAAAACCCAATGCATCACTCATCATAAACGATTTCATTGGCTAAACTTATTTTCTTACCGCTTTCGCTTCGAATTGACTTCAGTACCTTTTTGCACAGCGACAAGATCGGACGTGTTTTTTTTTATTCTGCGGCTGGTCGCTACACTACTGTCAACAAGCCCTGAATTTACAACCAAACAATGTGTTACACACTGTAAGTGACTTCATTGGCTAACCGATATTTTACAATTCTGTCTCTATTGATGTGAGTGTGCTTGTCGAAATGTTTGAGTAAGATTAAAAATGTTTGTCAGTTTCAAAACGCGAACCAGTACTGTGGCCGTTTAATATTTGACGTGGCAAGAAGAAATGGTACAATACGCAACAAAGGGTTTGTACGTTTACACTCCAATCTGTCTGCACTGCAATGGTAATAGCACACTTGCGTTGGTATTATTTTGCCACACTACCTTTAATAAAACCCCAATGCATCACTCATCATAAACGATTTCATTGGCTATACTTATTTTCTTACCGCTTTCGCTTCGAATTGACTTCAGTACCTTTTCGCACAGCGACAAGATCGGACGTGTTTTTTTATTCTGTGTCTGGTCGCTACACTACTTGCCCTGAATTTACAACCAAACAATGTGTTACACATTGTAATTGACTTCATTGGCTAACCGATATTTTACACTTCTGTCTCTGTTGATGTGAGTGTGCTTGTCACAATGTTTGAGTAAGATTAAAAATGTTTGTTAGTTTCAAAACGCGAACCAGTACTGTGGCCGTTTAATATTTGATGTGGCAAGAAGAAATGGTTCAATACGCAACAAAGGGTTTGTATGTTTACACTCCAATCTGTCTGTACTGCAATGGTAACAGCTCTCTTGCGTTGGCATTATTTTGCCACACTACCTTAAAAAAAAAACCCAATGCATCACTCATCATAAACGATTTCATTGGCTAAACTTATTTTCTTACCGCTTTCGCTTCGAATTGACTTCAGTACCTTTTTGCACAGCGACAAGATCGGACGTGTTTTTTTTATTCTGCGGCTGGTCGCTACACTACTGTCAACAAGCCCTGAATTTACAACCAAACAATGTGTTACACACTGTAAGTGACTTCATTGGCTAACCGATATTTTACAATTCTGTCTCTATTGATGTGAGTGTGCTTGTCGAAATGTTTGAGTAAGATTAAAAATGTTTGTCAGTTTCAAAACGCGAACCAGTACTGTGGCCGTTTAATATTTGACGTGGCAAGAAGAAATGGTACAATACGCAACAAAGGGTTTGTACGTTTACACTCCAATCTGTCTGCACTGCAAAGGTAATAGCAAACTTGCGTTGGTATTATTTTGCCACACTACCTTTAATAAAACCCCAATGCATCACTCATCATAAACGATTTCATTGGCTAAACTTATTTTCTTACCGCTTTCGCTTCGAATTGACTTCAGTACCTTTTCGCACAGCGACAAGATCGGACGTGTTTTTTTATTCTGCGGCTGGTCGCTACTCTACTTGCCCTGAATTTACAATCAAACAATGTGTTACACATTGTAAGTGACTTCATTGGTCAGTCGATATTTTCCACCGCCTTAGCTTCAAATTGGTTTCACTTGTTATTCGCACCGTGAGATGATCAGACACGTTTTTCTGTACATGACCATTAGTCACTTCACAAACAATAAAACTAAAACACAAATGATCACGCCATGAGCGGCTCATGGAAATTATGTTAGTCATGTTACGAAATATAGCACGACTTGTTTGGAAGTACTTTTCTGTGGTCACTCTTTAATTACATGCGTCTTCAGTTCACTCTTGTGATATTTTTTGTAAAGGGTGTATTTTTTCTATGGATGTGATTGTGTTATGTTCTATATGTTCTTTTATGTTTTCAGTGATTTTACTTTATATCTATATTTTAATTTAGATGTATAGACTATGTAGTCTGAAATAAAAAATTCTTGTCTTATCTTATGTAAATGGAATTATGTGTTTCTTTGAAACTTTCATAAGGAAAATGTGCCATAAAAACAAACGTACGTGTCGTCATATTTTTAAAGTAGGAATACATGATCTCGATCTCGATCTCTCTCTCATTGTAGTTTTGATTTATACCCTAATGGAATATGTTCCCGTTTGAAGATACCTCTAAAAAAATGTGATCAGTAGTCACCATAATTACGTGAACTGTTCGTCATGTCATTTTTTTCAGTGTAAACTGAGAGAATATAGGACGAACATTGTTACATTTTTTCCTGAACCCATGTTTTGACTTTAGAATTCAGAGTTAACCATAGGCAGGGTTATACAGTGCAATGTCATTTGTTTCATTCTTAAAAAAGCCGCGTGATTGTCTTTTTTCTGAAAAACTGTAAATCTAACGTTAAAAGAAAAAATTGCGTGACATATTGCAGTTCCAAAACCGGATAAAGTTAAGATACCAGAATTGTGCAAACTCAAGCTTTTATTTCATACAAAGATTTACTGATGGAAGAAAAAAAATCGTTCTACAATTTTTTAGAGTGTAAACTTTTGAAAAAAATGACATGACGAACAGTTCACGTAATTATGGTGACTACTGATCACATTCCATTTACATAAGATAAGACAAGAATTTTTTATTTCAGACTACATAGTCTATACATCTAAATTAAAATATAGATATAAAGTAAAATCACTGAAAACATAAAAGAACATATAGAACATAACACAATCACATCCATAGAAAAAATACACCCTTTACAAAAAATATCACAAGAGTGAACTGAAGACGCATGTAATTAAAGAGTGACCACAGAAAAGTACTTCCAAACAAGTCGTGCTATATTTCGTAACATGACTAACATAATTTCCATGAGCCGCTCATGGCGTGATCATTTGTGTTTTAGTTTTATTGTTTGTGAAGTGACTAATGGTCATGTACAGAAAAACGTGTCTGATCATCTCACGGTGCGAATAACAAGTGAAACCAATTTGAAGCTAAGGCGGTGGAAAATATCGACTGACCAATGAAGTCACTTACAATGTGTAACACATTGTTTGATTGTAAATTCAGGGCAAGTAGAGTAGCGACCAGCCGCAGAATAAAAAAACACGTCCGATCTTGTCGCTGTGCGAAAAGGTACTGAAGTCAATTCGAAGCGAAAGCGGTAAGAAAATAAGTATAGCCAATGAAATCGTTTATGATGAGTGATGCATTGGGGTTTTATTAAAGGTAGTGTGGCAAAATAATACCAACGCAAGTGTGCTATTACCATTGCAGTGCAGACAGATTGGAGTGTAAACGTACAAACCCTTTGTTGCGTATTGTACCATTTCTTCTTGCCACGTCAAATATTAAACGGCCACAGTACTGGTTCGCGTTTTGAAACTGACAAACATTTTTAATCTTACTCAAACATTTCGACAAGCACACTCACATCAATAGAGACAGAATTGTAAAATATCGGTTAGCCAATGAAGTCACTTACAGTGTGTAACACATTGTTTGGTTGTAAATTCAGGGCTTGTTGACAGTAGTGTAGCGACCAGCCGCAGAATAAAAAAAACACGTCCGATCTTGTCGCTGTGCAAAAAGGTACTGAAGTCAATTCGAAGCGAAAGCGGTAAGAAAATAAGTTTAGCCAATGAAATCGTTTATGATGAGTGATGCATTGGGTTTTTTTTTTTAAGGTAGTGTGGCAAAATAATGCCAACGCAAGAGCGCTGTTACCATTGCAGTACAGACAGATTGGAGTGTAAACATACAAACCCTTTGTTGCGTATTGTACCATTTCTTCTTGCCACATCAAATATTAAACGGCCACAGTACTGGTTCGCGTTTTGAAACTAACAAACATTTTTAATCTTACTCAAACATTGTGACAAGCACACTCACATCAACAGAGACAGAAGTGTAAAATATCGGTTAGCCAATGAAGTCAATTACAATGTGTAACACATTGTTTGGTTGTAAATTCAGGGCAAGTAGTGTAGCGACCAGACACAGAATAAAAAAACACGTCCGATCTTGTCGCTGTGCGAAAAGGTACTGAAGTCAATTCGAAGCGAAAGCGGTAAGAAAATAAGTATAGCCAATGAAATCGTTTATGATGAGTGATGCATTGGGGTTTTATTAAAGGTAGTGTGGCAAAATAATACCAACGCAAGTGTGCTATTACCATTGCAGTGCAGACAGATTGGAGTGTAAACGTACAAACCCTTTGTTGCGTATTGTACCATTTCTTCTTGCCACGTCAAATATTAAACGGCCACAGTACTGGTTCGCGTTTTGAAACTGACAAACATTTTTAATCTTACTCAAACATTTCGACAAGCACACTCACATCAATAGAGACAGAATTGTAAAATATCGGTTAGCCAATGAAGTCACTTACAGTGTGTAACACATTGTTTGGTTGTAAATTCAGGGCTTGTTGACAGTAGTGTAGCGACCAGCCGCAGAATAAAAAAAAACACGTCCGATCTTGTCGCTGTGCAAAAAGGTACTGAAGTCAATTCGAAGCGAAAGCGGTAAGAAAATAAGTTTAGCCAATGAAATCGTTTATGATGAGTGATGCATTGGGTTTTTTTTTAAGGTAGTGTGGCAAAATAATGCCAACGCAAGAGCGCTGTTACCATTGCAGTACAGACAGATTGGAGTGTAAACATACAAACCCTTTGTTGCGTATTGTACCATTTCTTCTTGCCACATCAAATATTAAACGGCCACAGTACTGGTTCGCGTTTTGAAACTAACAAACATTTTTAATCTTACTCAAACATTTTGACAAGCACACTCACATCAACAGAAACAGAAGTGTAAAATATCGGTTAGCCAATGAAGTCAATTACAATGTGTAACACATTGTTTGGTTGTAAATTCAGGGCAAGTAGTGTAGCGACCAGACACAGAATAAAAAAACACGTCCGATCTTGTCGCTGTGCAAAAAGGTACTGAAGTCAATTCGAAGCGAAAGCGGTAAGAAAATAAGTATAGCCAATGAAATCGTTTATGATGAGTGATGCATTGTTTTATTTAAAAGGTAGTGTGGTAAAATAATGCCAACGCAAGAGCGCTGTTACCATTGCAGTACAGACAGATTGGAGTGTAAACATACAAACCCTTTGTTGCGTATTGTACCATTTCTTCTTGCCACATCAGATATTAAACGGCCACAGTACTGGTTCGCGTTTTGAAACTGACAAACATTTTTAATCTTATTCAAACATTTTGACAAGCACACTCACGTTGTCGAGTAGCGTAGTTTTCTGGAGTACGTACGTACGTGTCCCAGCGACACAGTGCCGTCTCTAGCTCTCTTGAAGACACCAACTGTCTGTTTTATTTTTCTTGCAACTATTTTCTTTCGTGGTAGGGTTTGAATCGAAGGGTCGTCAAGATGCATGAGATGTTTAAGACGCAACGCTGTCGTTGGGTTCCTATATGCTTGGCTTTCACTTGCCTTGTGAAATATACCAAGTCATTGTCACAACGAGAGGTAGAGAGGGTATATATGGAAAGAATGAACTTGGTTAATTCATTTCTGAATCAGCAATCGAGATGAAACGATCGCACGATTTCAGTGAGAGAGAAGAAGAACGTAAGAGGCAGCGAAGTGACGTATCGCCTCACACACGAAAAGAAGTGTTCGCTCAAATAGAAGACATGAGCGAACCTGAACCAACACCTTCCACGTCTGCGACCAGACAGAGAGAGTCTACTCCAAACCAAAGTTCACCAGTCAACCCTGAAAAGTACTATCACATTCGAGAGACGGAAAAGCGCTCCTCTAGAAAATTTAGAACCACGGCTTACACCTACACGGTGAAGTTTAAAGATTTCAAGTCCGACGTACCGTTGGAGAAAGCAGAAGGGTTCATCACCGAGATGTGGGATTCTTTGCTCACCGCACTCAAGCGACAATGTCAACCCAAAGAAGACGATCGCTTGACACTATCCATACAACACGACAGCTTGAAATCCCCTGTTTGGATGGAGTTTAGCAGACCCGCAGAACTGACCCCTTCCAAAGTCATGGACAAGATACAACAGGTGCAACAATCCAATGACAAGTTTGACATCACCGATGGTAAAGCCACACTGAAAATGGCTCACGTCTCTCTTCCTCAAGGGACAGGACGCAAAAAGGTCTTATTGGTGGACGTCCTTCGCAACACCAAAACAAGTCTCGTCCGAATTAACAACCCTCATGACCAGATGTGTTTAGCCCGTGCCATCGTGGTGGGACGAACCTATGCCAACAAGAACGACACGGTAGAATGGAAAAGAACCTGGAAAACTATTCAACAATCCGACCGAGCCAAACAACGAAATGAAGCAGAACTCCTGTTACAACAAGCCGGACTGTCCAAAGACACACCCTGTGGCATTCCTGAGATGCAAAAATTGCAAGATGCCCTAGCTCCACGCTACACCTTGAAAGTGCACCCTCAAGAAATGCGCGGGCCTCTGTTGTTTCGAGGCCAACATTTTAAGGACGGAAAATACATTCACCTTTATCATCACGATGAACATTTCGATACCATTACCAGTATCACTGGATTCCTGGGATATGTTTATTATTGTGAGAAATGTGACTGTGGTTATAATAATCGAGAGCAACACAAACATTGTGGATGGAAATGCTCAGGATGTTTGGCCTCTCAACCCTGTCTGAGCGAAGAACCGGTGCCTTGTTCAACTTGTCTGCGCACGTTTGTCAGCCCTACCTGTTACCAACAACATTTGAAGACGCAAGGTTCACAGAAGAAATGCGCTTGTCAACTGCTGAGATTGTGCCCCGCGTGTGGACAAGGCATACGTACCAATAGTGTCAAGGCACACGTATGTTCAGGAAAGAAAAAATGTCACATTTGTCACCACATTGTGGACTTGGAACACCAATGTTACGTGCAAAAATACCAACCCCCACCAGAGAAAGAGGACGGTCACAAGAAGAAAAGCAATTTCATCTTTTTCGATTTCGAATGCATGCAAGAGACTGGCATTCACATTCCTAATTTCTGCGTGGCTCATCGAGCGTGCGAGAAGTGTATTCAAGAACCTATCTTCAGTTATTGCCCTCACTGCAGCAAAATTCCTGGAGGGCGTGAAAAAATCTTTCGAGGACCAAAGACGCTAGACGATTTTGCCAAATGGGTCTTAGACCCCATCGACAAGACATGGAGCAAAGAGGACATCGAACGTTACCGAGATTGTCATCGCCATGCCACAGTGATGGCTCACAATTTCTCCGGATACGATGGACAGTTTCTTTTGAGGTACTATACGGAACATGGCACCGAACGTCCTAAAGTCACTTTGAACGGAGCCAAAATCATTTTCATGCAAGTGGGACAAGTGCAGTTTAAAGATTCGATGAGTTACTTGGCCATGCCTTTGAGTCGAATGCCTAAAACGTTTGGAATGACAGAAATGGCTAAAGGGTACTTTCCACACTTTTTCAATACGGAAGCCAATCAACATGCCGTTCTACCCCATTTGCCTGAGGCTCACTATTACGACCCCGACAACATGCGTACCGAACAACGAGAAGATTTCTACGCTTGGTACCAGGCTCATGCCTCTGACCCCTTCGACTTTCAGGAAGAAATGTTAAAGTATTGTCGTTCCGACGTGGACATTTTACGACGTTGCTGTGGAAAATTTCGAGAACTGTTCATGGAACACGGAGGGGTCGATCCTTTGAAAGAAGCTTGCACCATTGCCAAAGCGTGTTCCTTAGTGTACCGCCAACGATTCATGCCTCAAAAGACCGTGGCTGTCATCAGTCCTCAAACGACCAACTATGTCAAGCGTCAATACTCGGTCAAAGCCCTACGCTGGTTACATTACTTGTGCGACAAGGAAGGCAAATGGATTCAGCATGCCCGCAACGGAGGAGGCGAAAGGACCATCGGAACGTATTCGGTCGATGGCTGGGACTTAAAAAACCCCAAGATCGTGTATGAGTTTAACGGTTGCTTATTTCACGGATGTCCCGTCTGCTACCCTGACCGTGACACTAAAAATCAGTTTTTACAACGGACCATGGAAGACCTGTACCAGGACACTTGTCAGCGACGCTTGAAGTTAGAACAGCAAGGATACCAAGTGGTGGAAATGTGGGAACACGAATACGATCACCGTTTGAAAATCGATCCCGAGTTTGAACGTGTCGTGGAAAGTTACAAGCTGATGGACCCCCTGAACCCGAGGGATAGTTTGTACGGAGGAAGGACCAATGCCACCTGTTTGCTGTACCAAGCCGACGAAGAGAAAGGAGAAGAAATCAAATACTTGGATGTGTGTTCGCTGTATCCCTACGTGTGCAAATATTGTCACTTTCCTACAGGGCACCCGCAATTGCTGACGGAACACATCGACCTGGTCAAGATTCGACAATACGAAGGCTTGATCAAGTGCAAAGTTTTGCCTCCCACGAACCTATACCATCCCGTCTTACCTCACCATTGTCAAGGCAAACTGATGTTTCCCTTGTGCCGTACTTGTGCCGAAACGTGCAACCAAGATCAGCCTTGTCAGCACACCCAGGAAGAACGGGCCTTGACGGGAACCTGGGTCAGCGTAGAATTGTTCAAAGCTCTGGACATGGGATACCAACTGTTAGAAGTGTACGAAATTTGCCACTTTCCCAAGACACAACAATACCACAAGGGTGACCCTACTCAGAAAGGCATTTTCGCAGACTACGTGGATGCCTTTTTGAAACTGAAGCAAGAAGCCAGCGGCTATCCTTCCTGGTGTCACACTCCCCAAGACCAAATAAAATTCAAAGAGAAATACCGGGAACAAGAAGGCATCACTTTAGACCACATCGAGAAAAACGAAGGCAGGCGATCGTTTGCCAAAGTGATGTTAAATTGCTTGTGGGGTAAAATGGCACAACGACCGTGTTTACCCAAGACGGAATATTTGACAGAACCTTCCCGCTACTTCCAGATGATTCACGACAAAACCAAATACATGAAACACGTGGACGTCGTTCGAGAGGATTTAATCTTGGTCAATTACGAAGAAGATCTGGACTTTGTACAAGACGACCCTTTTGGAAATGTCATCATTGCGGCTTACGTGACAGCTCATGCTCGCTTAAAATTGTACGAAGCTTTAGAACTGTTAGGGGATCGCGTCCTGTACTTTGACACGGACAGTTGCATCTACATCGATCGACCGGGTCAGCAACACCCTAACATCGAAGGAGACCGTTTAGGAGCCTGGACAGACGAACATCCTGACGACAAGATTCTAAGTTTCGCGAGTGGCGGTCCTAAAAATTACGGCTACGAATACCGGGACCCACAAGGAGAAGTGCACACAGAGTGTAAAGTGAAAGGATTGACTCTGAATTATCGTACCAGTCGTGTGGTCAACTTTGGCGTATTGAAAGAAGCATTGCAGTCTGGAGAGGATGCAAACTTTAAAGTGACCACCTACCAGCCGAACAAGATTGTACGTTTACCCACTCACCACATCGTCAGTCGACCCTTGGAAAAAGTCTATCAAATCGTGTACCAGAAGCGAGTGCGACTTCCCAACCACTTTACTTTGCCGTACGGTCACATCAATATTGGTCAGCATATAAAAAAGGACAACGTCCAAGACCAACAGTTCATTGTCACTACTAAGACCAATTGAGAAAAAATGAATCCTTTCAAACAGCAAGTATAGAGCGTAAGACTCAAGTCCAACGAGAAACTCGGGTGTGATTCTTTGCCTCACTATCACATCACCAATGCAGTAACACATCTTAGCTATTTATGTACTAACGCCATGACAAACTACGTGCAGCTGGTGAAACTTCCAGACCACAAAACCTTACCTTATGGACATACTGATATCACCCAGTATAAAAAGGGACGACTTCCAAGAACGACACTTCATTGCGAGGACAAGCAACGAGAAAGATGAATCACTCTGCACAGATGAAAAAAGAGAAGGAACAAACATCACTGACCTCTTTCACTACCATACCGTCACAGCAAAGTGCGTCCAAGAAGGGAAAGGATTCAGTAGACCTACAGGAGTATTTTAGCATCCAAATGACTCAGACAGCGACCTCAAGAAAATTTAGAACGACAACTTACACCTACACGGTGAAATTTAGAGACTTCGCGTCTGACATTTCAGCCGAGGAAGTAGCAGGTTTCATTACGGACCTACTTGACTCACTGTTAGAGGAACTCAAATGTCATTGCCAAGTCAAAGATCGAGGTCGTTTGAGCCTATCTATGTATCGCGACAGTTTGAACTCACCTGTATGTCTCGGATTTAGCACACCTGCAGAAATAACTTCGTCCAAACTTTTTAGGGCTATTGAAGACGTGCAGTCGATGAGAGGAAAATTTGACATCAACGAAGGAAAAGTAACCATTCATATGGTATACATTGTACCTCCATGGGAAGAAGACGATGACTGCACTTGATCTGCTTACTGATAAGTGTACCTAGCACGATGGATATAACAGCCGATTTATGAATGAAACGGATTAAGTGATGGGAAATATCTACGCTTGGACACAAGTACTAGCTGACCAGATTTTTAACAACGTGTGAGACGAATAGAGAGAGAGAGAGAAACATGAACTTTGTCCTATTTGATTGCATGTTACTTGTTTTGTGTTAGCTTTTTCTTATAAATGAACATTAAATGTAAACAGGTTTACTAGAGCCAAGAACTAAATAACTAGTAAATAGGTTTGTTTGATGTAGAAATGTTTATGTATTAAATGGATAGTGCTTAGACCAAAGCACAGGCCAGAGAGCCCATGTATATACTTGAATAAATGTTTTGAACCCATACAATAGACTTTTCTTTTTTGAGCCATTATTCTCTCTGTGAGGTTTGTTTTAGAACATTTCTGTCGTCTTTTCTGTGTGTTTAAATGTGTATTTGTATGTTTGTCCCTATCTACCCTTTGTCCTTACAAATACATTAAAATCCCTATAAAATGTTTTGACCCTATAAACCTCATGACGTCACCCAAAGTTCAATTCCCATTGACATCCAGGTGACATTCCCATGTTCAATTTCCATTTACGACAAAGTGCAAACCCCATATTTTAACGTTAAAGTCCCATTGACGTTAAAGTACCGGTCCTGTTCAATTTCCATGTTCAGTTCCCCTTGACGCTCTACAGTTCCATCCATGTTAAAATTTCCCATGTTAAATTCCCCTTGACGCCAGAGTGAATCGACTGTTTTTGCATGGTAAGTCCACTTGACGCTAGGGTGACCCCATATACTACTATTATATAGTAAATTATATGGGCTTGTTTTGGCATTCGATTCATTTCCAAAATTTCAACACAACCAGGGCCTATGGGACTCAAACATCTCGAAGTGGCCAGGGCCCATCTCAATCTCTGAAAGGGTCTGGACGGGGGCGTGCGAACAGGTAGCGTCATATTTCCTTGTTACAAAGACTCGTCCGATAACAAAATGTCAGCAGATGTACAATCCATTCAGTGCATTTATGCGTTTTGTACACTTGTGCCAGCATATGTACAATCCATTCAGTACATCTATTTGTGTTGAAGCTTTCCTGCAGATTACTGATAAACGTGTATTCAAATTCAATAAATAAACGTGTTGTCAGATTATACTGATAAATGTGTATTCGTGTTCATTGGATAAATTCAATAGATAAACGTGTGTTCAAATGCAATAGATGTCTATTTCGACCACCATAAGTTTGGAATCTTTCACACATAATCACTGCATCACAAACGTCAGTTTCAGCTTATAATAAAACGTTTTATGCCATATTGCTACGACATATAATTTATTTGAATTAGACTTCATCCGGATATCTGAAAATTATTTGATTAACATCATGCTTTCACTTTGAAGGTTTAATCCAAACATTGAAAGATTCTCGTGAGTATCAAGATATTTTCATCCTATATTGTGGTTTTCATGGTAAAATAAATAGATTATATTTTCTTTTCCTATGTAGATACAGCATATATTTTCATCGCGTGGTACCAACAACTTAATATTATAACAAGCGGTGAAGCCAAGAGCTAACATATATAGTTTTTGATACCACAAGATGAGATATCCGGTATTAACTTAGGAAATTTTTTTTTTTTTTTAAATGTTATTATATGCTAAAATTGTTCCAGAATCTAAGTTGTGAAGATTCAACTCACTATTCGGCACAACACGTTCACCCCACCCGCTTTTCATAAAATTCATCTCACTTTCACAGCCTGATCATATAAATATACCTGACTTAAGAAAGCAGTAGGATTAGGTTGATATAATCGGTCACAGTAAATTACATTTTTATTCTTCTCATTTCGTTGTGTAAACTATTTGACCCTCTCTGAAAACAATGTAAGTCTGATTCAGGAATGCATCACACTGGGTTTTTGTCGTTGTTGTTAAGGAAGTAAACAGAAATAACTTCAGAGACACGATCGGCGTCTGTCACATTTCTTTATCAAAGATTTGCTTCCATGTCTGAAATGTAAGGCAGTTTCTATTTATTTCTTCTAGTTCACAAGACACTGTTTTTGTTGTTGCAGGTAAAAGCGTCGCATGACATGATGGGAAATCTTATATTTTCACGTGTCAAAATATGGCATTTTCACGTGTAAAAATATGAAGATGTATATTTAGGAGGAGCGTACTATTTAGGTGGGGTCGGGGAAGATGGGGTGATTGCACCGGGCGCCAGCGGTCTTGGAGCGCTAAAAACAAAAGGCTTCATCGTTACCTCATGTACCATTTAACCTTAATAGGACACTATATTATTCACATGTGATTAGTTATATATATATATATATATATATATATATATATATATATATATATATATATATATATATATATATATATAATGTAAAAATGTAGGAATGTAAAAATAAGCCGTATTTCACACTTATGTATATAATAAAAGATGTTATTAATAATTATGCTAAACATAATCCGTTGCTTCTTAACCGGCCCAACTAGCGAGAAAGGGGATATGGCAATTGCATCAACCCCCAATGTTTATATAAACATGCAGTAATATAATAATAAATATACTTCGTTGTGTACTAAGTTGTCTATTAGATCTTTATATAGTAATTCATATGGTAACTTTTGGTATTTGTTTTCAAATTTCATAGTAACCAGGGCTTAGGGACCTCAAACTCTCGAAGTGGCCTGGGCCTCTCTCAACCTCTGAAGGGGCCTGCTTACTACTACAGCTATTACTACTATTCCGTTGCGAATAAATGTTGTCGTAATAACAATCACAGGTCTGTGTCAAGTAAGATTACATAGTGCATGATGTATGGGTGGTAACTCATACAAAATCGAATAAAAGATCTGCCAGAGTCACCTTTCTTTACTACATCCTGTGGACCAGAGTACGGTGGCATTAATCGTGGGAACGATACAGATATTTTGAGTTGTTTATTGCTTTGGAAGTGTCTAGTAAGAAATGGCTCATTTCTTTTTCAGAATACGAACAGTAAATGAGAATAATGAACAGCAGTTTCATTCATCATACGACCGTAATATGTTGTAATGTTGTCAATGAAACAAGGGTAGCACGTTAGTCCGTGATTTCGGGGTTGACCTATTGGGTTGCAATTTCGATAGGCAGCTCCCCAGACCTGCAGTCGAGCAATCCAAAAGTACATAATTACGTCTGAAATATTTGCCTGATCATTACTGATGTATTCACGTTAAGCTGTTATATATCCTGTATAAACATATGCCAACCGAGTTCAAATTGAAAGTCCTTTAAAATGTACTCCCCACTCCATAAGTGCCAGCGTCTTTATAAATTGTTGTTGATTTGCAGTAATACAGAAACATGCTTCTGCTGTAAACACTTATTTTATTATTTACTGTCTGGCATTATTATAATATTGTATTTACTATTTGCTACTTCAATACCGGAGTTGCATGTTTCAACGTTTGTAATTGTATGCCTTCATTGTTCTCATCTATCACGTAATAACAATTGGTAATGAGGAGAGAACTTGAAACAAATTGACGCTTGTGGCTTAATCCTCCATGTATTTTAATTTAATGTACATTCTTCTGTGACATTTATGGTAAATAAATATTGCTTATACTACTACTTTGGTAGTATCTGCATGAATGTAACTTAAGTGCAAATTATTAGGACAACAACCCGAGGAGGGGTGGGTGGTCAATAAGTATGTCTCGTGGTAAGATAAAATTTCAGAAATCTCTGCATGGATACATTTGATCGGTTTTCTGTCAGAAAATCATGGACAGACCATTTAAATTTGATGGATGGGTGGCCTGGGATTTTCTTTTGAGACAGCATGGGGTTTTTTCTTTTTTTGTGAAAAATCAGAGGAATACTTTGCTTTCAAGTTCTTTGAGGGCCAGAATTTTCTTTTTCAAGAAAGTGTCCCCCTTCCCATCCATTAAATGGTCTTTCCCTGAAAAGGAAACTACTTGTGAGATGGATCAAAGACTAGTTACTGCAATACTACTGCAGATGTATATCATGATGGCTTGGTTCTGCTGGTTTTATTAGCATTTTTAATACATTTTCAGCTATATTATCATGAGGAAATGTGATCTAAGTACCTTTTTCCAAGGACACTCAGGCAGCCGACCCAGGCAGACCTGGGTTGGTATCAGGCCTGCTGCCTTTGGATCTTAAGTCTGTCTCTCTTCCAGCTGTGAATGGGGTTATTGTCAAGCATGGGATTACCATAAAACTTGGCTTGTCATAAAGAACAGATTTATCATAGACTTGTCATAGAACAGATTTATCATTGACTTGACATAAAGAACAGATTTATCATGGGCTTGTCATAGAACAGATTTATCATGGGCTTGTCATAACGAACAGATTTGTCATGGACTTGTCATAAAGAACAGATTTATCATGGACTTGTGATAAAGAACAGATCTATCATGATAAAGCATAGGCTTGTCACCTAGAATAGACTTATCATCAAGCACAAGAAGTGCTTGATTATCTATTTTCTCACAATCCTTTGAATAATACAAGTCAGGTTTAGAAAGTAGAAAGATCATAATACAGATGTTTCTGGTCCTTCCTATATATAACTGCTCAAAGCAGTTTTTTTTTGTTGTTATTTCTAAGACTGTATTACACGTATTTAGTTTGTATTGTTTGAACATGGCAGGCACAGGGGGACTAAATGCATTGCCATGCTTTTATTTACTAGCTAGTTAGTTCACTTTTTTCTGGTAAAGTGACTTGCACATTAGCATTTTTAAGTTCTCTTTTACTGTTTCAGACACAGTGCATGGTTGCACAGTCCAGTATTACAATTTATTTGCCTTGTTTCATTTTGAAAAGTGACTTGGACAAAATAGATTATTTGTAGATGACCATGCATTCATTTTGTGAGTACAATAAAATGAATGCTGTATAAAAGACTAGAATACCTATGTTGGTGCTTGTGATCACCAAAATTGGCAGAGGCATTAAAAAATGTCAGATATATAAATAAAAATTACCAATTCGGCAAGTGACAGTTACAGGGCTTTCCCTTTAATCCACTAGTATTAATTATGTAGTTCACCACTAGTTTAAGGTCTTTTCATTTTTTTATAAGTGGCATAGGGGAAACAATTTCTTTTTTTTTTAAAGAACCTGCCAATATGCGTGATTTTGTGTTAAATCAAGTATTCATCTGTTAAAGAAAAAATGTTGGGAAAAATTAGCAAATAAAACACAAGCTACTGGATGAAGACTGAAATTGCATGAGAACAAGATTCACAAGACAAAAATTAACAGTACAACTTTTTTTTCTGGGACACCCAATAATCAAACATGTCCACATTTCTCTATAACAAAATTTGTTAAGTTCTACCACCAGCTTGATAGGTTGAATTTGGCGTGGTTTGGTTTGGTGTTTTATAGCACATTAATCCAAGCATGTTATTTAGTGCCAAGGCAATTAAAGTAAAGTTCCCTACCCAGGGATACACCATGGTAACTGATCCAGGCTGGTTCAGTGGTAGGATTTGAACCTGCACCCTTTTGTTTGTGCGTCCAACATGACAACTCTATGGCCACCATGGTTTCCCCATAGGTTGGTAATAAAGTGGTTATTAGTAGAACAGTGGTAGAAGACTTCATCTGTTTACCTTGTCAAGGTCAGTAGCATAGCAGGTCTTTAATGAACTCTTACAGAGCAAGTGATTCTATAATGATTAATAAGATGATCTGGTTTGCCCTTCCTCAAAACAAGGGCAATAAATAGTTTTTATCATACTAAATCTAGCAAGCCAGGGAAACATGATTGTGTATGGGAGACAGTGTAGCTCAGCCAGGCACTACTGTGGGAGAAACACATGATCACATGAGGAGATGCAATGTTTTATTCACTAACAGATGACATTTTGTGTGCCATGTGATGATTCTGACCTGCAGACATTTATTATATCAAGAGATTTGTGAGGACTGGGGTTTTAGTGATCTGTCCACATATTTACTGAATCAACAGATTTGTGAGAACTGGGGTTTTAGTGATCTGTCTACAGATTAACTGAATCAACAGATTTGTGGGGATGGGGGTTTGGTAATCTGTCCACATATTTACTGAATCAACATATTTGTGAGGACTGTGGTAACAGTGATCTGTCTATATATTTACCGAATCAGTAGATTTGTGAGGATGGGTTTTTTAGTGATCTGTCTACACATTTACTGAATCAGCAGATTTGTGAGGATGTTTTTTTCGTGTGATCTGTCTGTATATTTACTGAATCAGCAAATTTGTGGGGATGGGGGTTTGGTAATCTGTCCACATATTTACTGAATCAACAGATTTGCGAGGACTGCGGTTTTAGTGATCTGTTTATATTTACTGAATCAGCAGATTTGTAAGGACGGGTTTTAGTGATCTGTCTACATATTTACTAAATCAGTAGATTTGTGAGGATGGGTTTTTTAGTGATCTGTCCACATATTTACTGAACCAGCAGAATCATGAAGACGTGGGGGGGGGGGGGTTAGTGATCTGTCCGCATATTTACAGGATCAACAGATTTGTGAGGACTGGGATTTTAGTGATCTGTCTACATATTTACTGAATCAGCAGATTTGTGAGGACAGGTTTTTTAGTGATCTGTCTGTATATTTACTGGATCAACATATTTGTGAGGACTGGGGTTTTAGTGATCTGTCTGCATATTTACTGAATCAGCAGATTTGTAAGGACAGGGATTTTTAGTGATATGTCTACATATTTACTGAATCAGCAGAATCGTGAGGATGGGGTTTTAGTGACCTGTCCGCATATTTACTGAATCAGCATATTTCTGAAGACTGGGGTTTTGATGATCTGTCTACAGATGCACTGATTTTGGTGGCAGAAACTCTCAAACTACTTATTCTGGTGATGCGGCAGAGCCCTTTTAATTGGCAAATGTTTCGGTAGAACCTTCAGAACATGGTGCATCTATAATGATTAATGGCTTCATGAACAGTACTTGTGGTGGCATTGATCTCTGTCATCTTGTTCTTCATTTCTCCAAAGCTTGGATAAATATAAATCAAGAGTCTGATAGAATAAATGGACCATATAAATTATAAAATTATCAATTACCAAACACATCACTGTACCAGTTAAGAAGTACATTTCTTGGCTATCAAACAGATTCAGTATGCAAATTAAACAATAAATTTATTGATGACTAACATTTAGTGAGGATCAAATGCACTGTGATCAAACAGTGCGATCAAACTTTGGGAGGATCAATGGGTAGTAATCAAATGTCAGAGCATCCCTGTAGATGATACACACAGGTTACAGTACTGTAGATAACATTTGTTGAAAATACACATACTTGGAAGAAAAAAGGCCTTATTTTATTGTTCATTTAAAGACTTTTAGAATGCCTTTAACAGTGAAATGCATGAAATTCTCAGAGGTGCCACAGGCACTCACAGAAATTTTTTTTGGGGGGAAACAAACATGTAGTGGTCAGCCATTAAATTTTAATGGATGTTGGCCTAATCATATTTAAAGGTGAAATCAGGAGAGGTGGAGCATCCATGGGATGTGCCATTCTGCCTGTGATGCACAATATTTTCCTCCAGGACATGCCTCCTTTTCATATTATGGTCAGCTGTGGCTAAACTGCACAATAGCTAAAGGTTAGACTAGAGTACACAAGCCATAAAGCCAGTGTGACTAATTAACAGTTAATCCTTATCATTGCATCTATCTTGTGAAAAGGGCTGCCCCTCTAACATACTTGAATGACACCATGTTCTACAGTGTGCATGTGAATGTAAGCAACAGCAATTGATTGACATGTAAATGATGTCCTATTTTGTTGTAACTTAGATGCCTCATTTTAACAGTTCAGATCTGCAGTCACAAGTTACCATACATGTGACAGCTGTTTTTCCCATGTTTTATATCCCACCTTAGGGTCAACTCGTAAAGGCATGTAACACTGTTTACTAAATAAAATATTTATTCTGAATTAGTTTTTTGGGGGGACATATAGTGTGATGGATATTTTTTTCGTTCCTTCTTTAATTTAATCATGTTAATTAAAGTATATATATATATATATATATATATATATATATATATATATATATATATATATATATATATATATATACATACATACATACATACACAGTACAGGAATGCCAGGTTTTTACTGGTGTAAGTTTCTTTGATGGGAATGGAGATGCAAGTTTGCATGGAGAGAAAAATACACAGCACTCACAGTGATCATTCATCGGATTAAAACTAAATGGTGACAATTTTATTGTTGTGGTTTATTTTTTTTAAATATTAGTATTGTTGTAGGAGTTAAATTTTTTTCGAAATTTACACAAATAATGTTTAAGCTTAACATTCTAGTTACTGGAAAAAACCCAACTTTTTTATAATGTGATGTTATTTAATTCATCACAACAGTATTAGCAGGTGATAAAATAGAACATGGCTACTGTGGATAGCATATGATATATCTCTGTAGGATTTGTTTTCAGAGAAATGAAAATCAACAGACATAATGTAATAATTTGGAGTTCTCTGCAAAAAAATCAGGAGATATTATGAGATCGGGAGGTAGGCATGGAATGCCCCCAAAAATCTGGAGTTTTTTTTCTCCTGGCATGAGAGTTGACAGATGTATGGACATCAGGCATTGTTGTGATTGTTTTCTATACTGAGAAAGTTTCAGCATTCAAGATCATCAGGGATGTTTGAACAACAGTACCATCCAATCTCTAATGAGTACAAAGATGAGCATCCAGTCTCAAATGAGTACAAAGATGAACACAAATATACTTGTATTACCTTCATCCACCCCACCCCCATTAAACTATTGACAGCAGCAAAGACTGCATCTAATTAAGAAAATATTTTACTGTCCAATGGATTTTAAAGACAGAAGTGTGGTGTATTTTTTATTTTGTTAATCTCTGTCTTATTGTGATTATGTGAGTTCTTGTACATGCATGTAATTATATGTTTAAGGTTTTGGTATTGGAAATTGCTAAATCTATCAAAAACATTTTATTTGGAAGTGTATTAAATGCTTCAGAGAAAACAGATGTTACTTTCTTTTCTTTTCCTATATCAAATTTGAATTTCTAGTAATTTTTTTTACAAACTTATATGAAAAGATAACCTATTCTTAGTTGGAAGATGTCACTTTTTGGGGTCTTGTGCACTTACCTCCCCTGGTACCTCAGAAGATACATTTTGAATCTTCAGAAAACCCTGACACTGTCTGGGAATATAATTGGTGTGAGCTCCACAATTTGGGCACATTTTTACAGAGTTATGGTTTTGGTGAGACATGGTATAAGTAAAGAGTGGGGAATAAGCAAACTTATATGGTTATGTTAAAAGCTTGATGTTAAGATATATCTGTAGATATAAAGACTTGTATGGATATGCAAAAGACATGATATTGAGATCTATCAATACATACACAAAACTGCAGATTTGATGTTGAGATATAGTGATAGATACAAAAAACTAGCATACTTGTATGGATATGCTAAAGACTTGATGTTAATATGTAATGATAGATTCACAAAACTAGCAGAGTTGAATACTATTGACAGATTGAGAGTATATATATACTATTGACAGATTGAGAGGGAGGCTGTGAGTGGCTGAGTGGTCTAAAGCACTCACCGTTATGGATCACTACCAACTCACCTGTGCATGCGTTTGAGTCTTGGGCTCGGCTAATGTGAGTACATGAGAAAGCTTGTCAGTAGCTTCTCGTGGGTTGGTGGTTCTTTTCAGTTTTTCTGAGTTCTTCCTCCACCATATATACTGGCCGCCACATATAGCCAATCTTGTGCTGAAAAATGTCATTAAACCCTACAACAACAACAACAACAACAACAGATTATTAGTACTGTATATATACTATAGACAGATTGATAGTTTATATACTTGAGACAGATTGAGAATTTATATACTATAGACAGATTGAGTTTATGTACATGTACTATACACAGATTGAGGATTTATATACATGTACTATAGACAGATTAAGAATACATATACTGTAGACAGATTGTGAGTATATATACTATAGACAGATTGAGAGTATATATATTATAGACAGACTGAGAGTAGGACTGCTCCGGTGGCCTAGTGGTTAGAGCATCCACCTCAGATGTGGGAAGTTGTGGGTTCAATCCCTGGCCAAGTCATACCAAAGACTTATAAAAATGGTACTAACAGCTGCCTCGCTTGGCATTCATCATTAAGAGGTTAGTGTTACTACGGGACTCGTCAGCCTGGTGTCAGGATAATGTGACTAGGTGGGACATCATGCTACATACCTGTGGCATGATGACCCAGTACTAGACATCACTATAAACTGCCACATTAAAGATATCGTAGTGATATGCTGAAAAAATGTTAAAGCTACATTAAAAATCCAAATCACATCATATCACAGATTGAAAGTATATATACTATAGACAGATTGAGAGTTTATATAAACTGACAGATCAAGAGTTTATATATTATAGACAGATTGAGAGTATATATACTATAGACAGATAGTTTATATATTGTAGACAGATTGAGTTATATACATGTACTTCAGACAGATTGATAGTTTATATGCTATAGACAGATTGAGAGTATTTATACTGTAGACAGATTGATAGTTTATATACAACAGATTGAGAGTGTATACTATAGACAGATTAATAGTTTATATACTATAGAAAGATTGAGAGCTTATATACATGTACTATAAGCAGATTGAGAGTTTATATACATGTACTATATACAGATTGAGAGTGTATACTATAGACAGATTAATAGTTTATATACTATAGAAAGATTGAGAGCTTATATACATGTACTATAAGCAGATTGAGAGTTTATATACATGTACTATATACAGATTGAGAGTATATAGTATTTGAAAACCAGACTTTGTGTTGAAGATCAGCTTCTATTTTTAGACAAGACTTTTTAGAATATATTGCTAAGTTGAGATGGTGGGGGGGTGGGGTTGCTTGATGTTATGGTTAATTCAGGAGATATTCAGGAGATATTGAGAAGTTGAAATATGAGGATAGACTGGCCATATTGCAGAAATACAGTATCATTTTATTTGCTGTTGTACAATATTTACAGATGTGTATAGTACGTATCATTATTCCTTTCAGAATTTGAACTCACGTGAAGAGAAATTATATAACACCTTTGAAATAATGTTATTGTTGTTGTTGTTATAGGGTTTTAACACCATTTTTCAGCACAAGATAGGCTATACCAGTATTAATGGTGGAGGAAGAACCTGGGAAAACCCCGGGAAGAACCACCGACCCACAAGAAGCTACCGGCAAGCTTTCTCACATATCCACATTGGCTGAGCCCGAGACTCGAACCCACGCAGACAGAGGTGAGATGGCAGTGATCCGTGACGGACAGCGCTTTAGACCACTCGGCCACTTGGGGCCCCCTTGAAATAATAATCGCAAAACTATCAGTTGATATTCTTTTGTAGGAGGAAAAACAATGTAAATGTAAATACCTACACTATTTGTACTTGGTATGCTGACCTCATATTCATTTCTTTCTTTAATATGTATGTAATTTTGGACTGGTGGCCTATGCTGCTAATATGTATTTAATTAATTTGTGGTGTGGCCTACATTATTAATATGTATTTAATTTGTGCTGGTGGCCTATGTTAATATGTATGTAGCTTGGGCTGATGGCCTACATTACTAATATGTATGTAAATTTGGCTGATCACCTATGTTACTAATATTATATATATATATATATATATATATATATATATATATATATATATATATATATATATATATATATATATGTGTATTGTAATGTTGTCCTGTTGTATGTCTTACTAAGATATTTGTAATATCAGCTGGTCAGCTGTGTTTCCAATATGTAGGTATTTAATTTGGGCCTGGTGATCTATGTTTCTAATATGTAGGTATTTAATTTGGGTCTGGTGGTCTATATTACTAATATGTAGGTATTTGATTTGGGCCTGGTGGTCTTTGGACTAAACTCTCAATCTGCCTATAGTACATGTGTTGCTGATATGTATGTATGTGTTTAATTTAGCCTGGTGACCAAGTTTTACTAATACGTATATATGTATGTTATCGTTTTGGGTTGAACACCATTTTTCAGCACATGCATGGTGGCCAGCATAACTGCCCAGGAAAAGCCCAGGAAGAGCCCTCAACTCATGGAAGGCTGCTCACAAGCTTTCTCTCATAGCCACATTAGTAGAGTCCAAGACTCGATACCATGCAGACATAGGTGAGATGGTATTGACTGATAAATGTGAGCACTTGAGACCACTCAGCCACTGTGGGCCCTACATGTATGCATGTAATTTGGGCCAGTGGCCTGTATTACTATATGTATGTATGTATGCGATTTGGGCTGGTGGCCAATTTTGTTAATATGTGAATGTAATTTGGGCCCATGGCCCATGTTGCCAATATGTATATAATTTAGACCAGTGGCCCTATTTTACTGATATATATATATATATATATATATATATATATATATATATATATATATATATATATATATATATATATAGACCAGTGGCCTTTGTTTCTAATATGTATTTGTTTAATTTGAGCCAGTGGCATGGACCAGTGGCCTTTGTTTCTAATATGTATTTGTTTAATTTGAGCCAGTGGCATGTTATTAGAATGTATACAATTTGGGCAAGTTACTTTTGCTACTAAAATAAATTATTATTTTGAAAAGTAAAATATAAAACAATACAGACCAGTCTCCATAAAGTTGAACCCTACAATCTTGTAAATACAATAATAGTTATTTCAACACTTAACTGACCTATACATTTGCTAATTCTTAAAGTAGGACTCTGATTAAAAATATTGAAAATACTGTAGGAGGACCATAAAACTTTATTTTGTTTTTTCTTTGCTTTCAGGGGATATCTTGTATTTTGGATAGGAAGAAATGTTATTTAAATAGTTTCATGCTTATAATTTCTAAAAAATTGTACTTTATTTTTTTAGGGATTCAACCTGCAACCATGTGGATGGTGCTACATTTGAACAAGGTAGCAGGCTATGCTTTGAGTCAACTGCAGATGCTTCGTTCAACGAATTTATCTTTCAGTGAATTTTTCCAGTCATATGTACAGAGAAGAGGAAAGCCATTGATGAATGGTCTTTGTCAAAAATATTATCTTGGGACCTTTGTGAGAAATCAGAACTGTGCAACTTTGTACAAAGTTGATGACAACCTTTGTGTATCGCCTCTTTGGCTTGTACCAAGAAGATATTACACTGAAGAAAAGGACAGCAAATGGAAGCTTATTTTGTCAGAATTTAAGCACATACAATTTTCTCCAAAGCCAGTTCTAGTATATGGACTGATGGGTTTACTTCCATTTTTTGTTGTGCCTTTTGTCATGGTTGATGTTCATGCATATATACCAGCATTGGCCAAGTTTCAGTTCATCTATAGTGCATTACTGTTATCATTTTTGGGAGGAGCAAGGTGGGGAGTGGCAGTCACAGAGGGAAGTGGAGTCACACCAAATTGGCGTAATTTAGGGTACACTATTGTCCCTCCTTTTATTGGTTGGCTTAGTTTGCTTAACAGTTCTTCATTATCAGGACTATTCATGGCTGTACTAGGCTTAACTTGGGCTGCTTATTTTGATGTTACACAGCCAGGTTATCCCCCTTGGTTCAAATCGTTAAGACTGGTGCTCACAGTAGGAGTAATTATTTCATTCCTTTTCACCTTCATTTGTTTTTTGAAACTTGAAGAGAAGCAGTTCACCAAAGAGCTTGAAGAAAACAAGCTATCCCCCAAAAGTGGATATCTTAAAGTTTAGATCAGAAAATGATCAGAAAAAAATATTGTTTAAGATAGTAGCTATTGGTTGTTGTGTTTCAAGCAATCAGTTTCTTAGTTAAAATTTGTTATACATTGTTTTGTTGTGTTGAATTGTTATAATTAAAATTGCATGAAAAAATGTCATAGGAGGTCATATTGTTGTTTCTGCCTCCTATTTATCATTGTGCTGTGAGAGGGTCTGTCACATAGTCTTTTTTTTTAAAATAAGACTTAGCTATCATGATTCTGCTTGGAGATAATGGCACATTCCCATTTTAATAAGACTAATTTATTATCATTATGTTGGGAATCTGACTCACATTTGTATTTTACTAAGACTTGAATTATCATCATTGTGTTGGGAGTCTGACTCACATTCTCATTTTAATAAGACTTAGTTATCATCATTATGTTGGGAGTCTGACTCACATTCGGATTTTAATAAGACTTAGTTATCATCATTATGTTGGGAATCTGACTCACATTCGTATTTTAATAAGACTTAGTTATCATCATTATGTTGGGAGTCTGACTCACATTCCTATTTTAATAGGACTTAGTTATCATCATTGTGTTGGGAGTCTGACTCACATTCGTATTTTAATAAGACTTAGTTATCATCATTATGTTGGGAGTCTGACTCACATTCCCATTTTAATAAGACTTGAATTATCATCATTGTGATGGGAGTCTGACTCACATTCTTATTTTAATAAGACTTTGTTACCACAATCCACATTTTTCATGAAGTTTTATTACTACCAGTATAGCAGAATCATCCACTGTGAATTGTAAACTTAATTGTGAAATAGAAATAATCATGTTGCCTATTTAATAAATGAAACACCATAGCAAAAAAGCTGTCAAGTTAAATTAAATTCATTAAATTTTAAATTGAAGCTATTTAAAATTATCTTAATTTGTTATATTTAATGGATGTGGCTGTCCACCTATCCATTCTCCCTCTCTCTCTCTCTATTACTCTCTCTTTCTCTCAGTCAATCAGTCTGCATGTCTACTTACCTTGGTACTTATCTATATAACTACCTTCTTCAGATACCAAGATGCTTCTGACGGAAATTCCAATATATAGAATGCCGCCGTTAATGTTAGTCTCATTTCTGTTCAAAATATGTTAGAATTAATTTATTGTACCCCTTTTGTCCCCCATTTGCATATCAGTATATGACCATAGGCTATGGAAGCCCATTTGTTGCTTTCCCATCCTATATACATACTGTTATACCTTGATTAATGCATAGATACCTATTACTACATTCTCATCACAAAAGTAGGTTATTGTGGCCTATATTTCATAAATCACTGACTTTGATTTAATTCTGTGTTTCAAGTTTGTCTTGGGCTCTGTATGCATCTCTAGTAAAACTGCAAAAGAATGTTACTGTGACCTACAATTCACATTTTACTGGCTTAGGTTAAGTTTCTGCATTTAGATCATGACCAAATAGGCAGGTGTGTATGTGTGTGTGTTTGTGTTTGTGTATATATATATATATATATATATATATATATATATATATATATATATATATGAATGTGTGTGTGGATGCATCTTGATGAGTACATTTGTCTGCACAGAATTAGATAACTGACCTATATCTCATTCTTCATTGTGTGTTTTTTTTTAAGGTTTATTTTTCTAGCAATGTTTATGTTAGAATGATCAAACAAGATAAGCTAATTGCATGCATATCTATTAGTTCCATACCCGTAACCTAAAAGAATGTCACAGTGACCAACATTTTACTAGTTTAGGTTAAGGTTTTACATTTTGCTCAGATCTAGGTAGTTTTTTAAGCACATTGTATGCATAATGTTATACCAAGAGTCATGAAATTTTGTGTGGGGATGTATTTGGAGATAAGTACAACACCTTCATCATAAAAATAGGTTACTGTGGCCAGTATTTCATACTTCAGTGCCCTCTATTCTGCCTCAAGTGCTGTTCATTCCACACAAGTCAAAAACAATTGAGTGTTCTGAATGAAATCCCTGTCACTGAATACATATATGTTGATGTGCCAACAGTCTTGATGTATAACAATGGCATTGTTTAAAACTCCTTTGCATAAATTCACAATACTCCCAGAATAACATATTTGTCCAGAGTCAAAGAGAACATTGTAATTCCAATGAATAAACCAAACAAGTAGTTTCCTCTCAAATTATGTATAACCACAACATTAAAAACAATTGCAAACTGATATTAAAATAAGGACATAAAAAATTTGAAATAATTGATCAAGAACATAGGAAATAAGAATGACTTAATTGATCAACTTGCGTCCTGATATACACCCTTACATCTCTACATTGCAATATTTTTATTGTAACATGTCACAATACCCCACTGTCACGTTTACTAAGCCCCAATTATAGTCATGTATAAGCTATAATGTACCTGTCATGGGAATATTACCACAGTCTTGTCTTTGATTTCAAAACATTGCCACAGGGTACATGTTGAACTCTTACATATGAAAAATTTCCCAGTCATGTCAACAGGTGATTGTATACATCTCTTAGTTAAATGCCCAAATCAAAAAAGGTTTCATATTTTACAGGCTCAGGTTAAGTTGTTGCATTTAGCTTATGACACCATGGGTATTTGGCATGCTCTGTGCATACTATCCTATATAGAATAATGATGCATGGAGATGCAGCTTGATGAGCACTACTCCCTCATTGCAGAATCAATATTGACCATAGTGTATGCTCCACTGATTTGGGTTAAATTTTGTATTTGATGTTTATTTTTAAAACATTGTTCATGCTAGAATGATTAAAAGACAATTGATGATATGCATCTCTGTAACATATTTACAGCAGTACAGGCTCATTGTGACCTATATTTCATCTTTTACTGGGTTTGGTTACATTTATGCATAGAGCTCATGACTACATGTGCTTTTGGTTTGTTCTAAACATACTGTCACATTTAGAATGATTAAATTTGGTGAGAAGATGCCATTCTGTATTTTTGCCAAAAGAAGTTACCATGACATATATTTCACGTCCAGTAAATTTCTTTGAAATTTATGATGAAAGTTAATTTGTTAAGTTTATGTTCCAGTCATAAATCTTAATAATTGGATGTATTTCTGTTGCTACTACACCCTGAAAACCAAAGAAGGTCACTTTAATAAACATTTTATTCTTACTAACATAGGTTAAATATTTGTGTTGATGATCATATTGATTCATCCATACTTGGTCTATATACATCCAAGCCTACTCAGAAGGGCCTATATGAGCAGTTGAGTAGGGAGTAGGAAAAAACATGTGTTTAATGGTAAATTTCCATTTTGATGACTATACAATGTATATTGTGATATATTACCCTTAGTAGGTCAAGCGTGTAGCATAAATTTGAATGAGTATAGGAGGTGAGTGCACTGCATATATTTCATGTGAGAGCACAGCTATAGTGGCTAATTATTTATTCATAATAATAATAATCATAACACATTTCTCCAAAGAGTGTGACACAGTTGCATGGAACTAATCCTCCTTGTGGCCATCTGTTATGTTCATATCTACCTACATAGCTGCGTGCACAGTAAGGAAAGGAACATCACAATTCTTTCTAGAGGAAAGAAAAAAACTAAATACAAGTTCATACAAAAAAAAAAACAACATTAATAATATGCTAATTTTATAAATGGATATATTAAAAAAGAAAATTGTGGAAGAACATGTGTAAACTAGGTATATACGGTACAAATGTTGGAGGTTTGAGAATTTACACATGAAGTTGTGTATTTATTAAATCAAGCAGGTTCCATTTTCATCCATTGAATTAGATGCATTTATCTTTACCCTTTCACAAATTTTGATTTGATTCCAGATTTGCAGCCCTGAATATTAACAACTTTTTTAAAAGTGTTTTTTATTTAGTTTTGCAATGGAAAGATGGTTCACTGAAATTGATCTTAAGTTGTGAGTGTTGCCATGTTTTATAGCATGAGCGTATTATTTTATATTAGGGCCATTTCTTTAACTTTAAAATATTTTGTCACAAGTGTTTCTCCAAATGACATTTCATTAGTCAAGGTATGATTGCATATAGATTTTGTAATACTTGTATAATTATCCTAGTTTTAATTGATAGATATGGCCTTAACAGGAATTGACTGCATGACATACAACTTAAATATGGTCATTCCATTGCATATTGTTGGAAACCATCATGGGTATCCATTTGTAGACAGATTTTGTTCAATTTGAGTTTCAAATTGTTATTTTCCAATGTTGTTCTCTTTTGTTGGGTAGTCTAGCCTATCTTTACTCTCATACCATTTTCCTTACACCAGGAATCTAATATAAGATCAAGTCTGTCTCACAGGAGTGGCTTCTCAGACCCCCAGTTTTGTTTTGGTGAATTATATGTTTAAAAGTACATCAAAAGATGGCCATTAGCATATTTTTCAAGTATTTTGGACAGAGTGGGCAAGCTAGATATGGGTCCTTAGTTATTGACAGTTATGCTACCAGAATTATAAATGGAGGATAGCTTTTGATAATTTCCATTGTCTTGAGAAAAGTGGAAGATATAATTTGATTACATATCTATGTGATGCTAGCAGATATTATATTTGCAGCTGCCTTTAGAAGATATGTTCCAACATTATCTAGGCCTCTTGTTTTTGTTGTTTGTTGCAAGAATTGTAGAACTTTCATTTGTTATTGTAGAGATTAAAAAATTTGTGCTGCATGAATTTTATCTTAACAGAAAAGTTTTAGATTGGTGTGATTGGAGTTTATAATGGAGTCTTTAAATTTGGAATGTATACTAACGAAAAATTCATTTAACTTTTTTTTGCTGTTGTATCATCCTGATCAGTAATTAGGCCTTCAAGGCCAAGTTGTTTGATTTTGGATGACCTTGTGTAGTATTTGCTGGCACCTAGTTTGTTAAAAACCTTTCAGCATAGAATTCTTATTGCAATTATGTTCAGAGTTTTTGAGTGGTCAGCTTTTCGTGTTGCCTGTGTTACAACTTTAGGTCTTAAACTATTCAACATAAAGAAAGGGAAACTCAACATTTTAAGTAAAAGTCAACAGATAATGCATTAGTTACAAGATGAAAATTTAAGAGACACAGCATTGTGAATATAATAAATAATCCTAAATGTCCTAATACAAGACCAAAAGTATAGAATGTTCAAATGAATTCCAGTAGTTGTAAATGTCTGATGTACCACGGTGATACAACTCAGAGTGTCTTTGAATGAGTTCTCAATAATCCCACTAGTGTTTTAGTCAAAAAAGTCAATGAGCACTTTGTAATTCCAGTGAACAATTTAACTAAATAATTCCTCTCAAAATATATCTGGACACAACTGTAAATGATTCCACAGACTGGTCATAAAATGGGAATATATATTTGTTTATCCAGTCCTCTTATATATTTTTCCCACTTGACCTAAATCACAATAGAATGTTTAGTAAAACTAATCGCTTATATGGCTAATGCCACTAACCTTTGAACTCTTATTCAAGCAAACAGCTTATTTACTACTTCATGACAAAAGTTATGACAAAAGTTATGTAGGCATGACTCCTTTCACAACCCTCAATTACAATAATAAAAAAATTCTATCTACAACCATCAATCATAGATAAAAATCAAGTGCACAATATAAATTATATATACATAACACATGCTTTACTATTTGGGTTAGACCAACGTTTTTATGAATTCGAAACAATTTTTGTTAATCATAATATTCATAAGATCCAGATTCAAGTCACCGAAAATGTATACTTCATTGGTCATCAGTAACTTTACTTGCTTGTCAGAAATCTCATTCCGCCTGACCATTGTAGAAGGGACCTAGAGACAAAGCCCAATAAGAATGGCTTAAGGGGACCGATTTACCAGACTCTATGTTGATTCATTTTCATTTGATTCTGAATCATTTCTCCATTCAACTGATAAACTATTTCTTACATATACAGCAACTCTTCCACCCCTTGAATGTGTATCACATCTGATTGGTGTGCCATGACCTTGAATAAACAATAAGTCATTTGTGTCATTAGCATTTAACGTTGTTTCTGTTCAACCTCGGTAAAGTAGATTGATGACCTTGGATGATGATATTAAACTCAGTTCAAGTCTAACTTATTATTCACACCATGTGTATTCATATGCCCAGTGTGTAGACATTTTCCTTTAAATTCTATACTAAATATGTCATGAACATACACACTATTCGGAGGGTCACATAAGGAGTTTATTTATACTGTGCCATTTTACAATTCCTTGAAGTAGGTATGTAATCTTTGTTAGAATGTTCACAAACACTTAATGAATATTGACATTCTAAACATCCATGATAGTTGTCACCATGAGTGATAAACTGTTGTCCCGAAGGAACAACATGGACATCATCATAAAGCAGAGTTCTGAAGAATTGTCTTGAAACATCAGAAATGTTTTGTCTCGTTTACAGGGCACAATGAACTGGTTATCTTTCCAGGGTTACTTAACGCCTGTCACTTTCACCATTACCGGTACAATATGGTTTCTAGGGTGGACACTAATAAAATCTTGTCAAGCTGATTTTAAAGTACAGTGATTTTAGAATTTATTTCACAAGAACTACATTAATCTTTTTATCAGATTATTATGTCTGCTTGGACATGACAATAAAGTGTTCTTTTTATGTCTTTTAATGCCCAGTGACAGTAGATAGGTTGGTGGTTTGACGATATGACAAGATAATGCTGGCTGTATGGTTCCAATGAAAAGTTCAAATTTAAGATTTTAAAATTATTAAAATTTAAGATGCAAAAATAGAAAGGTTAATGAAAAGCTTCAGAAAAGGAACAAAGATTAGTGAAGACTGAATTTATTTTCTGGATGATAAGTTAACAATGGCTACTGGAGACTTCTGAAAATAGAGGCAACATGTGATTGCTAATTGCACTGTGGGTTTTTTATGCAAAGATAAAACATTCACAAGAGAGTACCATAATTACATTTTATTTGGTTTTTAACTAAATTTGACACAGTGGGAAAGTGTAAATACATCTGAATTCATGTTATTGTTGATTGCTCAGCACATATTGGCAGCAATAGCAATGTTTACTGTTGATCATCTTGCAAAAATCTCCCATTATTGGTATGTCATCTTTTCATGTAAAGTTTTGCAGTCATTATTATTATTAGCTTAAAAGCAGAAGAGGCACAATCCAATTGTAACTTAGAAATTTTGTTTCCTCTCCATCTGACACTGATGCTTGATGAAAAATGTCTGATGAAGTGTGCCTCTAGGCAATAATTACTTTTGTTTCCTCTATGACACTAATGAAAAATGTCTGATAAGGTGTGCCTCTAGGCAATAATTACTTTTGTTTCCTCTATGACACTAATGAAAAATGTCTGATAAGGTGTGCCTCTAGGCAATAATTACTTTTGTTTCCTCTATGACACTAATGAAAAATGTCTGATGAGGTGTGCCTCTAGGCAGTAATTACTTTTGTTTCCTCTATGACACTAATGAAAAATGTCTGATGAGGTGTGCCTCTAGGCAGTAATTACTTTTGTTTCCTCTATGACACTAATGAAAAATGTCTGATGAGGTGTGCCTCTAGGCAGTAATTACTTTTGTTTCCTCTATGACACTAATGAAAAATGTCTGATAAGGTGTGCCTCTAGGCAATAATTACTTTTGTTTCCTCTATGACACTAATGAAAAATGTCTGATAAGGTGTGCCTCTAGGCAGTAATTACTTTTGTTTCCTCTATGACACTAATGAAAAATGTCTGATGAGGTGTGCCTCTAGGCAGTAATTACTTTTGTTTCCTCTATGACACTAATGAAAAATGTCTGATAAGGTGTGCCTCTAGGCAGTAATTACTTTTGTTTCCTCTATGACACTAATGAAAAATGTCTGATAAGGTGTGCCTCTAGGCAGTAATTACTTTTGTTTCCTCTATGACACTAATGAAAAATGTCTGATAAGGTGTGCCTCTAGGCAATAATTACTTCAAAAAAGTTTTTGTTTTTGTGAGTTTTATTGTCACTTTTAACTTTATTTGCGATATCTTTCCAAGGATATGGGAGCTAAGTACTGCATCAAATGAGCTAATACAGTTTCTGTTCAGTTATTATTATTGGCGGACTGATTGGATATAAGCACAGTGGAATGGAACTGGATCTGCCACAATTTCTTCAAAGTATTGAGTGGTATGTATGTGTGTATGTATGCATGTATGTATGTATGCATGTGATTCCATCTTTCTACTCATTCTCGTTTGCTTTCAGAATCTTTCAGTTGTTTATTTTGCATTTTGTAAAAATATATGAGATAATCTTCTCTATTCCACAGTGTAGAACTTTTGCAGCCCAGGATGTAAGCGAGTTGGTGGATAAATAATGGATTCAGCTTGAATTCTGGCCCCAGTGGTTAAGTTTTATTTGGTTGATTGTTGAGCTATCTTTATTCACTATTTATTTACTTAAGCTTATATTAAGGTTCTAACCAATGACCCGTCAGTTAAGTTTTGCCCCATGTTCTGCTCCTTATTTTAGGAAAAATAACTATTCAAACAAACAGACCATGCCTCAGATCTTGTCACATAGGTAGTTCTTTATCGTGAAATTATGATCTCCTGACCTGGTTTTGTGTCAGAGTCTCTAAACAACAGCAAAAGTTTGGATGTGTCAGGTTTTTTATTGTTGTTTTAAATGTAGTGAAAATGAAGTATTGTTAAAACCTGTCTTTGAACTGATATAAATTTCATAGTGTGTTAATACTATTACATTAAACATGTTAGTGAAATCAGTCAAGCTCACAATGACTTTTTATTTTATAAAGCATGGGAAAGTATTGAAAGAATTTCATTTGCAATAACTTTTAGTGTAGATTGCCCCTGTGAAAGGTAGACTCTTTGAACAACACTGACGTACCCTTAAGTCATATAAAACCTTAAGAATTTTCCACCCAAAATAATCTATTCATTGCATACCACAGATCAGATAACCTCAGACATATTCAGCAGAGCAAAACTAAACGCCTCACAAAATAGATCATATCAAATGCATGGAGCTAACCAATGCAGTACATGCCAGCATATCATCAAAACATCCGATTTCTCTGTCTCGGTAATGGATATGAAAAAAATCAACATTTACATTGGCACTATCACAGGCAAAGCACAGAATGTGATACATAATATACAATAACTTGCAAACCTGATATTTTTTCTTCGATTTATCATATTTACTATCATTTATAATTTTTCCATTATCAGTATAAAACTTGTGATTAGCTTCAGCATATTGATGTGGTTCTCTCGTATTCCACTTTAGATTATTGGGAATATTGGTTAAGATTCTATTTAAATGCCAGTGAGCCTTAAATTAATGTCATTAGCTTAACAGGGAGCACTGAAATGGCAACTTCAAGTTTGAAGTGCTTGATATATTTCTCAACTTGTCAGAAATGTGATGGAGCTTCAATTCATACCTGCAAAACACCGTGTATTATGCTAAAAAGAAACAATTTTGGTCAACAGTCGTATTTAATGCTTGCGGAAAGCTATTACCACTAGGCAGTGTAACATGATTAGTTTGCATAATGGCATTTAAAAAACAAAAGAGTTGGAGATAATTAACTAACACTTCCAGGGCCGGCGCCAGAACCTGCCAGACTATCTGGCGCCCTAGGCAAAGTTAGATTTTGGCGCCCCCACCTCACCCCCGCCGGAATATATCAATTTCAAAATTTATAAACAATATTTTTTTTTTAAATGCCCCCCCCCCCCCCCCCCCGAAATCAGCGCCCTAGGCGGCTGCCTAGTTTGCCTATATGGTAGCGCCGGCCCTGAATACTTCACAGATTACTTAACTGACGGAACAAATTGCTAGTGATTTCTTTTGCAAGCTTTTCATGACTTGCTGTGGTAGAGCCCGTTATTTTCATTTTAGTAGGTCATGTAGAAGAAGTGGCATAACCCAGTTCGTTTGTGCAAATCACAGGGTGAAAAAACTTATTAATCTGCTTGCTTTGACTGTGAATTTTTTAAGCCGTCTTTATTAAGGATTATCGACTATTTCGTGATTAGTGACAACGTTTATTTAAAGATTTTATTCCGTATATCAAATGCAAAACATGGTTATTATATAAGTGTCGAAGTATTGTTAATATTTTAAGGCAAACTGTTGAAATCAATGTGTGATTCTGGGAAAGACAAATCAAGCACGCAAAGGCCAGCAAATCTAAATGTAAGAACTTCTCGTTGATGGAGTTGGACTTCGTGAAGTGCAGTAGCAAGGAGGAGCATTTTAATTTTAGCACATACACTGTCCAGCAAACACCATATCGGCAAGGACAACTCTCATATACCATCATGAACACCAAGATTTCACGTTCTAACTAGTTTGGACATTGCATTATATAACACTTGTTCCTCAATGCTGAGAAAATTTCGGAAAGATCTTTCAGGAAGTTTGAATAGCAATATCATCCAGTATCTGATATGTGCAAAGATGAACGCTAATGGCACTTTCATCGCGGTCAGACCCTCAACTGAACTACTGAGAGCCGCAGTGTCTGCATCTAGCTAAGACTGTATTTCCAGTCCAATGGGTTTTAAACACAGAAACTCATCCAATGTGTGTGTGTGTGTGTGATACGACAAGGCTAAGTCGACGATATTTTGTTTTAAAGTTTATTAAATGATCAAAGAAAACATTTTGTTTTCTTTTAATCAAATATGATCTTCCAGTCTATAAGTAGATAGCTTATTTTCAGGTGTACATTGTTGCATGTTTTGTATTACATGCACTGACTCCCTTTAGGACCATAGGACACTTCATGAGTCTTAAACAATCATCAATCGGTCTCGAAGGTTGGCGGGTATAACAACATATCTTTCTGTATAAAACAGTCTTGTTTTATTATGTTTGAAGTATTTGATGACAAGCTGCTGATACTGATAGTATTTATTATATATGTTCCAGTTGCAAAATGACACGCAAAAGTGTTCTGTCAGTAGTTTAGCTGCTTTGTTAAACCTTTCAGACTATCCGTGTATGGTGTAAATGTCTTTCCTCAAAAAATGTTGACGGCATATTCGTAAACTGTTCATCATTTCCTACGAACAAACGTTATCCTTTTAGCATATTTCCATGCTATCTCTAAGAAACATGTTAACTATAACATCTTGGCGGAATGAAATTTCTTTACTATTGTTGCTTTTTATTTAATAGTTTTTTTTAAATTACATCATCTGTACCTTGAATAAAAGCAGTCGAAATCACAGTAGATGCCAAGTGAATCGTTTAGTTTGTGTTGTTTTAATTTCGAAACATAACATTTTCAGGCATAATTCTTATCATATTGCACACATTGTAATACTATATAGTGTTTGGTTACTTTTTCATGTGAATAAAACATTCAAGATCTTTCTGCAAATGAACATATGACTGATTTCTTTTAACTTTATCAAGTTTGAGAAAGATTTTATTCCCAAATGCGGCATTTTCCTTCCTATTGACAAAAATCTATTAACAGGTCAGTATGTCTTTCTCGTTTTTATAACCCTAAAAGATCTATTATATCAGTCTTCCATTTTCATGTATATCAAACTCATTTTCAGATTTGGCATCCATTTTATTACAATATTTATTATACCGGTGAAGCATTTGTTAATTGTATTTTTAACATTAACACAATCTTTAGTTTTTGTTTCTAATCCAGTTAAGTTAATCAACACATGAACTTCCCATTAATTATTCATATTTGTCATAACAACTTATAATTAGATATTCGATCCTATAATCAAATATTCATTCTGGTAAATTTTGCATGAATTTGATGTCGATGATAAAATGAATCTCTAGTTGATGATAGTTTTGAAAAGCGTGGCATAGTAAAATGTCCTCATTACTTTTCATGGAATGCTCTCATCTGGTGACAGTCTAACAATCAGTACCAGTTAAACGAACACTGAATCAAATACTTTTTGAGTTTATTGCTAAATAATACATTTATTTATGTGTTGTTCAACCTTACTAAAGAATAACCGCGGTCATTGCAGCCTGAACACTGGTATTAATTTTTTTTCTGCTACCAAATGAAAATTTGCTTTTAATTGTAATCTAACCATAATCTCTTGTGTCTATGTTGTTGCCACCGAATTTTGTATGTTTATATTTCGTACAACCTCCGCCTTTCCTTCCTTTAACATTTGAGTTTCTCATGCCTTCACTCTCATTGTTATTTGGTTCCAATAAAACATGTTTTGCTTCGTTCTAATGATTTAATTAATTTGCTTTGATACTTTATGGTATCGCCTCTTTCATCTATTATCTTTGTTGATTGGATCCATGGTAGCGAATAATTTAACTGCTTTAGCGAAAATTGTTGCAATGTTATAATTTAACAAACTTTCAACATTTATGAACTGTTGTATTAAACATTTCAGCCATTGATTTATTGTCGGTCCTAGATTTTGAGCATTTTCTTATTATGTGAATGTTTGTCATTACATTTCTTCCATATTTACAATGTACAATTTTCTTCATTTGCATCATATATTTCCTATTCCATTCATCCTTTAGTTCAGTTGCATATATATATATATATATATATATATATATATATATATATATATATATATATATATATATATATATATATATCATATCCAACTATCCTTCCCAATATCAAGGTCATGTGGAAGTTTATGCTCATTGTATTTTTACCAGTTCACATATTTCTTTTCACAAGTTGTCTTAATCCTCAACAATAATTATATTTGTATCAACAACCATATACTTTTTCTAAACATTTAAGCAATCTAATACTTAAAACTGATAACCTAAATTACTCACACCGACTACCTAAAATTGACTTTTAGTGACTAACTTAACATATGATTGACTTTGATTGCGCTCCTAAGTAACTTTTTGTCTGTACCTATTTAAATTTAGTGTTTAGGTAATTTAATTTTATTGCCTAAGTAACTTTTAATGGCATCGTAAATGGTTTACTTTCTCCCATCTTAAATAGACAATATGTATCAACAGTTACTTTATTAACCGTTTTCTTCAAGATATACTTGGAATCTTTCGCAATATGTCAAAAGCAAACCTCCCAACCAGGTAAATGAATTTAACTCACGGTCACAGAAACCAATAAAGTCAGCAATCACGCAAGAGGAAAGACAAAAGGAAATTATTCAACTGCTACAGTTGAACAGTTTTGTTGAGGAAAGGTTTGCATAAGGTGAAAACGAATTACGACTACTATTTACTTACATACGAATTTAACTGCAGAGAGAAAAATGAAATTCGTTCTCTTTCAACCGAGAGAAGATGATGGGGAAACTTTCAGCATGTATATTTGATGAGATGGAGAATTAGAAGAGGGCATAAAAGAAATGACGGTAGACAACAAACAAGTGTTTAATGAGTTGTTTGGCTTCAAAAAAGAATACAGACAGGAAAAATACTGTTTTGCATCACTTTACAAATCATTTTTTTCCTAATTGGTATCCACTGCACTATTTAAGAACTTGAGATATGCCCAAAAACTATACAAAATCAAGATGCGTATAGAGATTTTATGCACAAAAGCGGTCATGTGAATCCTTCGTTAGAAGAGACATTTCGTACAGGGACATCAACTCATGTTGTTTTAGTGCAATGTCGAATCATGCAGCACACATTTGCATCCTTGAAATAGTCTAGGTGTACTTAAACCCAAGTACCATAATGACACTTGAAACCAACAATGTAATTTCATCGAAATTGCGGCAGAGAAACAATCATCAACATGATTTACCGAGCAACGTTAGAAACTGTTTTAATTGATAGCTACAGCATGTAGCTTGAAAAACTATTGATTTATTACAAAATAAGTTCACTATGAAAAAATTCTTTTGAGATAATTTAATTGCTTCAACAAGTCCTTTTATTAGACATGAATATACACTGTTTGACCACACGCTATTTTTCTCTTGATTTTGAGGTATGTTTTTAACACATTATTTGCTATATTATTGGAGAAGAAATTGGAACTAAGTGCATTTCCTGAAGACGCCAAGGCAGTCGACCCGCTCTGACCTGAGCCGTTAACGAACCCACGACACTACCAGAAGAGATACATTTAGCTGAGAAATGTCATATGCTGAAAATGTTCATGTTTTCAACGAGTATACCCGTTACATACATTTCTTTTACAAAAAATTAAAAACATAATCAGCTAGATTTTAGTCATGACGGTACATAATCCCACAAACTGTATCTGCTTCGACTAATACACAATGACATTCCGCATGTTAACTAGGAAGGGAGCAGCAGGGAGGGCGAACCGGCTCTAATTGGTTCACCTGTATTTTCGCAAAATACGACTTCCTGGGGAATCGCAAAAATTGTTTTAAAAAATGCGATATTCAGCGTAAAACAACTTCGTCGATGACAAATTGGTTTACCTGTTATCGCTGGTGTTTTTTTCTTCTTCGATGTAACTTAAGAAAAAATGCGCGATTGTCGGTGACGCGTTGAGAGCGTCGCCCTCCCTGCTGCTCAATTAAAAATTTATGTCATTGATAATGGCAAATATTGGAGAAGCACATTCCGCTAGACTAACTCGAGAGCGACTAGAAGCAATAAAAAAATTTCTTCCTGTGAGAGATTCTGTAAGACAAAAATTACAAGCACGGCAACAAGCACAAGTTGAATACGCTACAGGTATAGAACAGTTATTTAAACCCATTACAACAGCTACTGAAAAAGCTGCTGCGGTCACTGAAAGAGCTTTACTGGGGGATCCTAAGGAGGAGGAGGAGCGAAGAAGAGGTATTCTTCCAATATTAAAACAGACCGCTGAGCAAGCTGAAAAAATTGCGAGGAGAACTAAAAAAACAAAAAAGATTTTACAAGATCTTCCAACTGATATAGCTGCAGCTCAGCTTGAAGGTATTGAACAAATTCATACTGAAATTGTCGACGTGAAAAAAGAACTTGCGCCTAAACCAATAAAGGAAAATATTGGAATAATTGCAAAATTTAGGGAGGATTTTCTTGAAGATATTAAAGGTATTAAAATAAAAGAATTGCCTGAAAAAATATTACCTCGTATATTTAATAAATCTGGTATCTTGAAACCTGGTTTTGAAACAACAGCTGATGATAATCTTATTAAATGGATATATCGTATACATGAAAACAAACCAAGAGCCAGCGGTGTTGAATATAGAAATTTTGATTACAACGTAAGGAAACTTCGTAAAAAGACTGTGAAACAAATAGAACAACAGTCTTCTTCACCGCAGCAAAAACCTTCACCCCTGCAGCGATTATATACCCGACAACATGATATATCGGGGAGTCCAATAGAAATGGAACAGATGTTAACAGGAAAGGATGATGATGATCCTCCTGGCGCTCCTGGCAGTGGTCTAGGAAGTGGTTTTATTGACTGTCCTAACAATATCATCAATGATGCGCAACGGCTAGAAGTTCTCATAGGAGGAAAACGAGCTGGAAACAACTCACCAGAAATAATTAATGAAGCAGCTGATATTTGTCGACGATTATTTCAAGGTGGTATCATGGATATCGATATCTACCGAGAGTTCATTAATGAGTTCGTTGATGACTATCACAGTGACTAGTTGTTAGATAAATAAATAATTAAATAAAATGATCGTACTCACTTCTCATCGTGGACCCCTACCAGTCTACGTGGTAAATCGCGATTACGAACTTATAAAGCAACTTACGGAGACGGGCTTGGTGATGTTGTTCAGGGTTTATTCAGAAGGATAGCTCCCAAAGCAGTACCAATCGCAAAACAATTATCAATGAAAGCTATTGACGTTGTTCGTGATAAAGCTCCTGGCGCTATTGGTAATATTGCCAGTAAAGCGTTCTTGGCAATCAAGGATAGACTAGCACGATTAACACGCAGACCAAAACCACCAGTCAAATTACCAAGCACCGAAGTGATGCCTGTAGATGTCAGCAAAGTAATAAATCAAGCTGCAAATCAAAAACTAGCAGAGTTGATAAATCAAGGGGTTGAACAAAATACAAGTTTTATATCAGGAAGTGGTCTTCGTTTTAGAAGATAAATTATAATAAAATGTTTAAACGTGTATCTGACCCAGCATTTGACATGGATGCACCAGTACTCAAGGATGAATCTGTGCGTGATTATCAGTATTATTCTTATGAAGCAATATCGCCAAATCAACGTGGACGAATTGAATTACGAGTTCAGGATACAGGTAGGTATTTCTTGGCCGCTGAAGCTTTTTTTGAGGTTGTAGGTAAACTTGTAACAAATGTTGACGCTGATACACCATACGATGCTAATATTAACGTTGGATTTGTTAACAATGGCATCATGGCGTTATTTAAAAATTCCGCCTATATGATTGATGGAAAAGAAATTGAGATAATCCAGGATAATGTTGATGTTGCTACAACGATTAAAGGCCTAGCAAGGTATTCAGATGATTATATCAGATCAGTTGGTCCGACTATGATGTTTGCTAACGATAATTCTGACAGTCCTGTTGGAGTACAATATATTGTAAGACAACCAAAAAACCGTGCTGATCCTCCTGTTAATGTTGATAACATAGAAGACATGCTTATTAATGTTAATCCAAATTACAACTTAGGATTTAGAACACGTCAATTAATGTTAGATGGTACTAATGGAGGTTTTTCGTGTGCAATTCCACTATCCCACATCTTTGGATTTTGCAGAAATGTCAGAAAAGTTATTTTTGGAGCCAAACACACAATTGTTCTTTATCGAAAAGAGGATAATGATGCTATCTGGCGAGAAGATGGCGTTGCTGAGGGTAAAGTAGTATTATCTAAGCTCGCGTTATGGATGCCGGTAATGACGCCATCAATCACTGAGGAACAGCGTCTACTTTCTTTTATGGATCAAGGTGGTAAATCATTATTGTCGTGGTTAACAACAACTACCGTTAGTAATCAAAATTTTGTCAACGGTTTATTCACTTGGCATATATCATCACAGCAAGGTGTTTCTGCACCGAGACATGTCTTTGTTGCTTTTCAACTGGCTAACCGATTAAACGATCAAGAACAAAATCCAATGGTATTTGACAGACTTGGCGTCACACAGACTTGGCGTCACTGAAGTATCCTTAAGAATAAACGGGCATCAAGAACCATCTGAGGATATAATGTTGAATTTTAATAGTCATCAAGTAGTACGTGCATATCATCGCTTGATGACATTCATGGGACGTGATCAAAACATAGATACTGGTTTACAAATATCACAACTGGATTTTATGAAGTGTTTGTACCCGATTTATTACTTTTCGTTGGAACATCTTGATTTAGTTAAACAATCTGTCGTTCATGTGCACTTCAGAGCTATAGTAAATTCATCTAATAATTACAGAGCAATTGCTGTTATACTCAGTGACAAATCAATGATACTTGAAGGTGTTGGCGGCCGAATGAGAATCGTTGATGCACCAGTAGAAAACATGTAGTTTTCAAAGACAATTAGATCAATCGCGTTTATTATAAAATGTCATATAGTCACGTTAATGTTACTTTGACTTCTGGTCAGATAAAGAAATTGTAATCAAAGAACGCGAGTGTGTGTGGGGGTAACGATAACACTAAAAAATGATCAAATCGCTAATGGTGGCCCAAATAAGTTATCGCTGACTAAAACCCAACTAAAACATTTCAATAAAGCGAAGCAAGCAAAAACCGGAGTTCAACTTGATTTCGCTCCAAAAGCTATCAAGAATATGGTTAAAACCGGTGGTATATTTCACTTCTCGCAGCAATACCAGCGCTGATAGCTGCTGCTGCCCCAGCTGTCGCAAAAGCAGCCGCGTTAGGAGCTGTTGGGACAGCTGCTGGAATGGCTTTGAAAAAAGCAACTGGAAAAGGATACAAAAAAAAAGGACGGGGTCTAAGACTTCCAGGAATTCCACCTTCATGGTACCCAAAACGGTTTTGACACAATACGAAGTATTGCACACACCGATGTCAAACTTTGATTTGCTCGATGCTGCTCTTCAATTAAATATAAAAAATTTCAAAGGTGTTTTTATGCGACATCAATTACCACAAAAACCGAATAATCCAGAAACCGGAATTATTAATCTCGATAACAGCGAACGCCCTGGAACTCACTGGGTTGCTTACGCGATCGATCCACGTGGAATTATACATTTCGATTCGTATGGGTTAGCACCGCCAGTCGAATTCCTCAGGTACGCACGTAGAGTGCAAAGTACTCCAATCTGGTATTCAACGCTACCAACACAAACACTAACCGATCCACCAATATGTGGTCGTGAGGTATTAAATGTTCTTGACGCGATATCAAAATCAACCAAACCGCCTCACAAAGTCGTGCACGAGTATACCGCGGGTCGCTTTAAACAATCCTTAAGAGAATAATGGTAGATATTTACGGAAGATCTCGCATCGAAGCAGAGATTAAAAAAAAACGCGGTGATGTAGATTTATCAAAATATACGACTAAAGATGAAATCGAAAATCTTTTAACGTTATCCGAGATAGACCCAGATGAGGCTGTTATTTTTCAGGACCGATATGGCAAGCTAAAAACCAGCAATATCAAATGGAATGACATAGTTCGCAGGGTTCTTGGAGCTACCCCGGATAACATCCCTGTGTTTACTGACAGCGGAAAAATCAGGGATTCAAGTGTATCGTTTACAACCATCAGAGACAAGATGAAAAAAGTTGTATCAGATCGTTAAAAAAACACCTGTGACACAATAACAGGTGAACTCAGCATGAACGGGAACAAAATAGTTGTTTTAAGAGATCCAACATCCGACGAAGATGCTGCAACGAAAAAATATGTTGACGTTAACTACGGCGTCGTTGACAATAAAATATCCACGTTACGGGTCGAGTATGACGCTCATATAAACGCGTTTTTAAGACTTCGTAGAAACTTTCAAAAAGTTAATGAAACCACAGAAGGATTCTTCGGCACTCCGCACACCGTTGACATAAATCTTTCTGATATCAAAACCAACATTGACACGATCAAACAAACACAGCAAGATATCAAAACCAACATTGACACGATCAAACAAACACAACAAGATATCGTAGGTGGGATTCCTGAGATCGTTAAGAAAACCAGTTTGATTAAAATTCCACCTGAAGTTACTCCCGGGCATATCACCAACATAGTGTACACGGTATCATCTGGGTTCGCAACATGGTCTAAACAAAATAAAAATATCAAATACACCGCAGCAGCAACTGGCGTGTACAGGTTTTCTGTGTTCAGTACTGCAAAATTTGAGATTTTCACAAAATATCCCTGGCGACATTCCAGCGATAAGTTTTCCGGGGTTGTGACTGTAATATTAAACAAGGGAACCGAAGAAGAATTTATGCTGGAAGCAGACGATAAGACGTTAAACGCAATATCTTACTGGTGGTGTTTGTAATTTGTAGCTGAAACATCTCAATTGTTTACTGCGTAAGACAATAAATGACCCTGACACCATCAACGACAACATTAGATGCGCAACAATATAGATACGATCAAGTACGCGAATGGCAATCAGAGTTAAAAACCCTCATCGACAAATACAACCTAAAAGTAAAAAAATGTAAACGACGAGCAGTCATCCTGGATACGTTAGTATACTCAGTATCCGCGTTAGTTGCATCCACCGGAGTAGTATTATCAGCGCTAACGCCAGTAACAATCGAAGTAACGATATGCGTCTCTTCATCAACTGCAATCGCAGGTGTTTTTAATATAATCGCGAAAAAAATATCCTCGTTCACGAGCACAAAATTGCAAGATTATATCATACAACTAAACACAGCCACAGCCGCATACTGAAAATTATCGTTGTTGATATCATCAAGCATCGACCGCACAACAATATCAGATTCCGAATTCGCGTTAATGGTTAAGATATACGTAGACTGCACCCGCCATTTATAAACAACAAAGATAAATAATGACGGAATTATTTCAACAGATAGTCGAAAATACAAGCCCCAAGAGAATTACAATGATAACGGTCAGTTCGACTAACCCTGAATTTAGTATCAATTTTCAAACTGCAATTCCCGTGAAAGAAATCGCACTAGCACAATTAGGAGTATACCACAATTGGCCCAATATCAGATCAAAATCATTCGGTGGATTACCAGTGAATAATTCGTTTGTGTTTGCAAATAAAAGCCGACCCGATGGTACACCAGACTGGAACGTCATTGGGATACCAACCGGGTCTTATCAAATCGAAGAAATCAATGAGGAATTACAACGTCGAATAAAAAATATCACAGGAAAAGAATCCAAGATAAAAATAGCTGTTCATGAACCAACGCTGTCTTCTGCAATCGAAATAAGCACCCCAGACTACGCTGTGGATATATATCAGAGTTCGATCAGAACAGTGTTAGGATGGCCTGAAATTCCACCTGAAGCACCATCGATACCACCAGAACCGAAAAAGTCTGATTTTACCTCCGACAAAAGATCGTATCATAGTTATATTCCAAAATATGAAAATAATCCGTTATGGAAAGTCATAAATAGTAAACCGGATAATAGCAGATTTACTATCACGTCGAGTGGTAATCGACCTTGGGGGTAGTATTATGGATCACCTTTGCGACCGTATCTCGAGCAAGATATCAAAATTACTCTTGAAGATATTAGTCGAGAGCATGAAACGCAACAAAAAAAAAATTACGTCATTTATTTACCGAGTATCTCCTTGACACGTCGTCGGCAAAAAATAAAATTATTAAGCAAATTGAACTATTAAATCAGCTTGTATTCGACATAGAAACCGTTCATCAAACTATTATACAAACAGCAGTGGGATGGAATAAACAACAGTTTTTAACTATATATAAAATAACAGACGTAGATCTGCCGAATTTTAAATTTCCCGGGTATAATTCAGCCGAGTTAAGAAAATCAGTCAGCGATCTCATTGATGAGTTCTTTCCCGACATACTCGCACAGTATAAAAAAACACTATCACCAGCAACTATTCCCCGGCACAACAATGACATGGAGGGGACAGGCCGACATGTATCCCCGGAAATCGTAAACATAACCCCTGTGGTTGCGGTCAATCTTGTGTGTGATGTAATCGATGGCAGCTACAGCACGGACACAACAGTATCAAATCAAGCCCAGCAAGGATTTGTTTTTTATTCGTTCACCCCGAAAGACCCACCTGGATATCTGATTGTGCAAGAGCCGATCGATCAGATTTATTTGCAGTGTTATAATCCACTGTTATCAAGAATAAATTTCAAACTAACAGGCCAATCTGGCCACCTTCTTGATTTAAGACATGAAACACTGCATATTAATCTACTTGTAAGATCGTAAAGATCTCATCGTAAAGATTTCTATCCTAAGGATTTTCATCCTAAAGATTTTCAATCTTCAGAATCTCATTCAAAAAAAAATCCTGACAGTCAGCGTGTTTTTTTTTACTGTCGCTCAGAATTATAAGAATTTATTTTGTACTGAAAAACTGTAAAATTTCTCAATTCTGAAGGTTAATATGCCTGTCAAAATCATGAAAATCGTCCGATTTGCTAATTTGGAAGGGTAATATGCCTGACAGAATAATAAAAATCGACTGAAATTCACAAACAAGTATTTTTTTGTAGTAAAAATATTTTATTTATATATATTTTGTACAGATCGTCCGATTTGCTAATTCTGAAGGGTAATATGCCTGTCAAAATCATGAAAATCAACCGATTTGCTAATTCTGATGGGTAATATGCCTGTCAAAATCATGAAAATCGACCGAGTTGCTAATTCGGAAGGGTAATATACCTAACAAAATCATGCAAATTCAGTTAAAAAAATATATCTGCAAAGAATTTTATTTTTTCCTGACAGACCCTGATTTCCAATTAATCAGACGAGTATTATATATATATACCACCATATGAAGGTTTTTATACACGACAAGCAAACACTTGAAAACTACATCAAAGAGGTGTTTATGCAGTCCCCGGTCAGCACAGTTGATTTAGTTATTGATGTATTCGGTAATGAAGACTTTTTATTAACTCAGGAACAGTTAAATGAACTGCGGCAAAAACGTATTTGTGTGATCACATGTGACAGAGACCAGATTTTAAATTACGCACACTCCTGCATTACATTTGATCGGCTTAAGAAAATATTATTTAACTCTGCAGATGCAGATCAGATTGATACAGATGCAGATGATACAAGTGATTGATGTAGGTCAGATTGATGTAGGTAAAAAAATCATGCAGGTCAGATTGATGCCGGTAAAAAATTAAAAAAAATTTCTGTCAGTGCAGCGAAACTGACATTCTACTTTCAATTTCATTTCCACGTACCTAACTCCATTTCCAAGAAATCAAGGGGCTCTAACTCTCGATCTTTTTTCTCAACTGTCCTGCACGGGTATTAATTATTTTTTTTAATTCGTATTCTTCAGACAATGCTAACCTAATTTTTTCGATTGCACGGCAGAGAGTGACAAATTCATCTAGTTGCTGTTCTTCTATTGTAGCTAGTGATTTATATAACTCTGTCTGGATTTTCTTTATAAATTTATACTGAGCAGGCAAAATATACCGACCTTCCAATTTAGCCTCATATAGTGCTTCAAAATCAGACATGATTTTTTAAGGATTTAATTCATTAGATATATTAATTTTGTTTTCTTCTAATTTTTTAATAGCAACAATCACATCATTGATATTTTCGTAATTCATTATTTATATAATTATATATTTAAAAGAAAAAATAAACAGTGGCCTTGATGAGCTGTTATCAATCATGGGTCTTGCACTGGCCTATGTGTTTCACGAGGTCCTTTCAGACTTTTTGTCCCTGGAGACTTTTGTCTTACAGATCGTTTCTTGTTGATTCTCGGCATCCTTCGTGATCGTGGCCGCATTCTTTCTGAATGGGACCCATGTGACGTAGAGCTTTCTGCATCCAAGGCAACTGTATATTTTGGGGGGCGCATTCACAAACATACCTCCAGCGAATTCTCTAAGCGAGAGTAAAGCGAAATGTTAGAGTATTCAGAAGGCTGTCTGTGTACTTTTCATGTACATACCCCCCCCCATTAAATCCCAGGGGTGAAAAAACGCCACCCACACGATTTGACGTGGGAGAGATATGTACATGAGGGCCCTGCTGGAGCCCCCCAATTATGAAAGCCATATTTGTTGGCATTCGATCCGTTGGCAATTACAAAGTCAGGGACGAGAGTCAGCCGAACTAACCACCTCACCACGGTCTCATCTGATGATATAGGATTTTAAAATTATTATATAGGTAATTATTGACAGAGCTGCAGCTAAATTCTGAACTAGATTTTAAGTTCTGAACTAGATTTTAAATATTACTGTGAAAATAACATTTACCTGACAATTGTTGATTTTACGCGGAAGTGTTATTGCGAAAATAGACTGCTGCTAGTGTGTATACAATAAGACGGTTACAATTGGCTGTAAAAAAAATTGTATACAGTTCTGCTCGCTTGATAATGCATATTACCTTTACAGGTAATGATATGTGTTGTGCAATCTCCTTGATGAAATCAAGGGGGAGATAATTGCATCATTGACTTTTACACAGTCGCTGCAGAGTTATCTCCGTTATCTGTATCTACATAAGAAAATATGATCCATTTATTAAACTTGTATGAAAACGTTGATTTGATTATATTTTCTGCAACACGTTGGACCGAACGCGACTGAATGTCAAAATACTTGCCAGCCGCGTACATCGACTGAAAAACTCTCTTTTCACCGGTCACTATATTTAAAGATTGAACCATCTTAGGTCTTTTGCTCCCCCCCCCCCCCAGCATTCCCACGTGCAGAATTTTCCCTTTGTGTGATAGCTCGTAAATTTTGACGAGAGTTATTAAGTTTATCTCCGTTAATGTGATCGACCACAAAACCGTCTTCGACCTTCCCAAAGAAACACTCGAATACAAACCTGTGATTGTAGTAACTTTTTCCCCCAGCAGTAAATCTACGATAACCAGAATTATTAACAATACCAACTGAATTTTTCAGCAGACAATGTCTAACTATTCCATTAAGATTCGCTTCGTAATTCTCGATGACAGGGTGTCGGACAAATTCCTGGTTCATTTTATATAATAATGTTATTTGTCTAATTTATAATTTGTCTGAAAACTTAGTTATTTAATCGCGCTCACATTTCATAGCATCATGATTATTTTTTTTGTTATAATATCTTTTAAGTTCACGGTATCTTCCTCCCCCCCCCCCCCGCAATTTGCGCATGACTGTGTTTTACCCCTGACCCCAATACCACATTGGTATTGGTCCCAAACTCCTTTTCCGAACACTTTGGGAATGTTTCCCGCAGAATTCTTTTCTGCAGGATTTGTTACAAGGAGTTACAGATCCCACTTGAAACCACTTGCACTGATTGGTTTGAGACATTATATGTATATTATTTCTTATTTAAATGTTTGTCTTAAATATAATATGGAAGAGTTTGAGAGATTATCTGCAATCAAGCCCCGGAAAGCTTCTAGATTTGATCTCGACAGATTAACCCCTGATTCGCGAAGGCGAGCTCTGACTGATCTGTTTGATATTATCAGAGATGCCAAAAAAGAATTTCGTGATGATGGAGCATCTCACGTGTGGTCTACATTCAAAATTATATACGACGACGATGTCATTGATGCCACAATGAGTGACGCACGAGCGAAAACAATTATCGATTACCTCAATCAGAAATATCATTTCAGAATAAAGTTTATTGTGCAGGCGGATTCCGATACGTGGATTATTCGTGACAAACGTGACCCTGTCCTTGCTAATGGAAAAACCGCTCTGTTAAGTAAAGATTCCAAACCAGGAATGCTGACTGGGATTGACAGACCATATTACGCTCGAGCGTATCCTGTAACAGCGGTCATTTATGGAATCTATCAGCTAAAAATGATAGATCCAACATTAATGATCTTGCCCCGATGAGATTCTCAAGGTTGAATTGTGTACCCGAGCGAGTAATGGCACATTTTACAAATGACGTGAAAAAATAGCGAAGTGGGCTGAATCGGTTAAGGATACAGGAGCGTCAATAAACAATGTCGCTGAGTTATCAAGTAAATTAAGATTTCCAATGGGGTAGTAAAAACGTTAACGGGGGAGGTTTTATATGAATCAGTAAATAAGTCAATGGGAACGCCAATTGAAATTATTGACCATAACGCTCACGCTTGGACCTCCGCGCTAACAATATTTCCACGAAATCGTGTTGTGAGATATTACTCGTCAGAGAGCTTTTGGAGTGGAATATTTGATGCTATCAGCCGAATAAGCAAAAACGACCCTGTGTCAGTGTGGTTGTTTAAAAGTTCCGACGAAGGCGAGTATGATCAGTTTGTAAGACGTAACGGTGAATTATATCGTAAAGAATTTCTCCACGAAGAAATGAGAAAACTAGCACAGAGATATTCAGAAAATACTGAGCAATTATTAACTAATTGTTTTACAGTCCCGTCAGTTGCTGCCCATGCCGCGAGAGAGAGAAATTCATGGAGACTAACACACGCTAAGTTCCTTGAAGATGTCCAGAATAGTTGTATCGAATACGGACACTGCGGTTTGTGGAACACCAAGTATAATATCGGCGAGATGATTTCCGTGGACATGACCGCGTGTTATCCTGGAAGTTTTCTTGGGATGGTTGAGTGTGCTGGATATTTTAAAAGATTTGGTCATCCTTGTCATGAGATGATAAGAGTATCAATTAATGGTCCATTACCCGATTTTGATCTGACAGGATTTGCTCGTGTAACGTCGTTTGAATTCACTATGAATCTTCATCCGATTTGTTATGTTTGGTTTGGTAGACACTTCTCGGAGAAACGTTGGGCGCCAATAGTGTTATTACGATATATGCTTGACAGTAAAATATTAATATCGTTGGTTGTCAGTGAAGCAATTATATCATATCGGCCGTAGACTTCGGTTTGGTTACCAACACCGGAGCGTATCAGTCTCGATGAAGTCATCGAAGAATGCAAACATGAATATCCGGACCTGTCCGCGGATGTCATTGTTAATGATGCTTCTAATATTCTTAAGATTAAACTCAGCCACAGTGAAAAAACAGCAAAAGATCTCGGTAGAAGAATAATCGGTAAATTTACTCAGGGTGGTGCATATGGTCATAAACGACATCACTCACGACTGATTATGGATGATGTTGAATTAGATTTTATAATTAATGATGCCACTGCGAGAAATATACTTTGCAATCGAGAGGACGCTTACTTGTCTGACGGAACACGGTTGGGCACAATTGTTAGTTACATCAACGGATAATCGCCTCAGTACACCCATTTAAGATCTTCGATGCTCGCTTATGTTTCTATAAATTTGCTATCGATGATAAATAGATTTCCTGACACTGCAGTTAGAGTTGCTACGGATTCATTTTATATCGATAAAAAATATTCAGAATTACTGGCTCGTTTCACAAGCAATGATGAAACATGGAGTTCGTGGAGAATAAAAAGAAGAAATGTTACATTGTTATTGTGAATCCGCTGATGTTGAGATCAAAGATAGTTATTGTAAATCAGAATTATCAGAAATGTCGAATGCACCAATTGTGTATGATCCAGTATCCAGACACAAAACCGTTTATTTGAACGGGGCGGGAGTTTCTCGTAAAACAACTCGAGTGATCGAATTATTTCGGCAGAATTCAGATATAATCGTGCTAACACCAACACACAGACTTTCCAGGGAGATGAAACAACGAGGAGTCAATTCTAGTACTTATCACAGCTTTTTCAAATACAGCGGTGGTGTGTGGACTTCAGATCGAATGGGGGAGAAATATATTCCAAAGGTTTTATCTGGGATGAAATATGTACGGTACCGTTAGAAACATTAAAAACATTTCTCGATTGGTTATTAACAAAAAATACAGCTGTGATAATGTGCGGCGATCACGGTCAGCCACCTCCGTTTGTTGGACCATCCCCACACGATTGGCTGAAGAATTTTGTTGATTATTACGAGGAGATAACTGATGATCATAGATCTCTCGATGCAGAATTAAACGAATTTAAAACATTAATCAGACTACGACCGAATAAAATTCAATGTGAAATAATGCGCAAGGTGATTTCAGAAACTTCTTTGAACGACTTTTGGAAAACGTGGAGACCAAACGATTTGATAGTGGCAAGTAGAAAGATAGTCAGAGACACACTTCAACAACAGTTATTTCAATTACACAAGAAAACGTTTCCAACGTTGCCAGTGCCTTTGTGTTATAGACCAGCTGATACGCGGTTACAGAATATCCACGTTGATATACCAGGACAGTCAGGGAGGAAGCAAAATTTAGTATTAAATGATATTGTCGCAGTTGATATCAATGTTGTTGAAGATGCACTGCGCGCTGATAAGTCCCCGTGGACGCTAGGATACGCAATGACGATACATTCATCTCAAGGACTAACTATCTCTGATACAGTTGTTTGTATCGTTGATGATCGAATCGAGTGGTCAAACTTAGTTTACTTGGCTGTGTCCAGAGTCAGAAGAATATCTCAACTGCGAAGGATTGTCTTGGATGAGTCAATGGCTGATGAAATTAATAATGAAAACATCATTGATATAATAAGAAAAAAATTAGCTGGTTACAAACAGAGTGACAAAAAAATAATCGAGAATTTGACCTTAATGTTGAATTTATTATGACACTGAAGCAACAGCAGAATAATCACTGTAATTGTATAATGTTATGGCAGTATTCGGATAAACATTCAAGACAATTCACCGTAGATAGAAAAGATAATCATCTTGGTCGTACACGCGAAAATGTGATACTGACCTGTCTTGAGTGCAATCGACGTCGGGGTGCTAGTTAAGTGATGTAGGCGGTAATTGTGTATCCTCGGGAATTACTTGTAATTGTTCGCGTGTGAATCCACGTTGAGGAGCAGTCGAATCCAGCCTGTAGATTGCTGATCTACCACTGGATCTTGTTATGTTAAATATCTTGTGTGTCGTGATGCTCCAGATAGGATCAGTCGCTCTTTTTTTAACCTTTTCAAGTTCACCTGGTTCATATGAATATTTCACAGTAACATCACCCAGTATTGGTTGTGCTGAAAAATTACGTCGTTGTGGTATATGTTTTTTGGATATTGCGTTAATAGATTTCATGTTCGAGTAATTTCATTATTTAATGCAGCTACCACATTTGGTAATCTTGCAACCCATTCGCGTGATCTCTTGTCCTGAATGAATTCCTTCGCGTATTGATATCCAAATAACCGCTCAGCAAGTGTTCGATTAAATCGCTCAACAATTGCCTGATCACGGTGAATTTCAGTATGTCCTCGTCTGATGTTGACATTATGTAGCTTCATCAGCGATGATACTACACCCTGAAATTCTTTGCCAGGATCAACTTGTGATAGATGTAGCCATCGTAGAGGTCCTCATTGATAAATTCGTTCAAAAGCATTGGCTACTTCAGATGCTGTTTTAGTCGTTAACGGTTCTGCATCTTTGTATCTACTTGAAACATCAACTACAGTTAACGCATATTTATATGTTATTTGACGGCTTCGGATTTTAATGGTATCGTGTGGCAGAAATAATATGTCAGCCTGATGAACTTCATTAGGAACACTAACATCAAAATGGGCAAAGTGAATTTGTTTAGGCGGTGGTTGGTAAATTTGCCATATTGCCTGTTTGGATAACCAGTTTTTAGCAGTAACGCGCGTAACTTTTGCTGCTTCAGCGAGTTTACTAATTGCTGCGCTACCCCTCCAATATCCTTTTGGGGAATAATAAATCGACTCCATTTATAATTAATTACCAGCACCTAACGCTAATTTACCTTTCATTGCGGATTTTATTAACCAACTAGCTAATTCTTCCTTGAAAGATTTATCAGTGATGGAATTTAGCGCATGAATTAATTTTACATCTGCGAGATGTCTATGCTGCAGATCTTTACTTTTATAAGCTACATCCTGAGCACGATAGGCCTTATCAATAGCTTTTATCGGATACTCACCTGATTTTGGTTGATCTTGGTCATCAAGTCTGATATCAAGTCGGGTTCCAGGACCGCAGTAACTATATCCTGGAAGATGTTTTTCTCCTGGGTATTTAGCCCACGGAGTCCCAGGTAGTTTTCCTAATTTTGCTGCGATGTCACCCCCGTGTTGCTTTTTAGTTTTTACTTGATTTTGGCTTTGACTTTGACTTTGGCTTTGGTTTTTCACCTGACTTGCCAGTGGAGATAAATTTAAATTTCTTTGTACCGCATCGTTCACACTTGTCCGTAACCGCAGATCTATTATTTTTTGTTGCAATGGTTGTTAGATCACTTGTCGATGTGCGCGCCCTGCATTTAACACAATATAAATCCAGATTCTTTTTATATATTTTCTAATGGAAATCACTGACTTTTCTGCTACAAGGAAACGAGAACCAGTTAAGCATCACGCAGCGCTACCAAATTCTGTTCGTATGATTATTATAGGTCCATCTGGAAGTGGCAAGACGCAGTTGTTACTTAATTTAATAATGAAGTGGGATAAATTATATCTGGTAGCTCCATCTGTAGACGATCAACGATGCTATGAAGTGTTAAAAGATTATAATGAAAGCGCAAAATCGTTAAGCGGAGACGATGTTGTTGAATTTATAACTGACATCAATGAAGCGCCAAGTATTGATGATATTGATGGAAAGTTAATAAATTTAGTTGCTTACGATGATGTAATGTTGGATAAACAATCAAATCCAGCTAGGATATTTTCCAGAGGTAGACACAAAAACACAGATGTAATTTGTGTAATCCAGCGGTATACACAGATCCCTAAAGTAATCAGGGAGAACTGTAATATTCTTACTGTCTTTAACGGAGTTGATATGCACACGTTACGAAATATTCATCAGACCTGGTGTAGTGGTGATATGGACATAAATTTCTTTAGTCGTGCTAAAATAAACCCACACGGATTTATAACAATAAATCTACACGATCCTGGAACACGGTATCGAATCGGGTTAGATAAAATTTTTAACTGAGCAGCAGGGAGGGCGACGCTCTTAACGCGTCACCGACAATCGCGCATTTTTTCTTAAGTTACATCGAAGAAAGAAAAACCCATCAGCGATAACAAGTAAACCAATTTGTCATCGACGAAGTTGTTTTACGCTGAATATCGCATTTTTTTAACGATTTTTGCGATCCCCCAGGAAGTCGTATTTTGCGAAAATACAGGTTAACTAATTAGAGCCGGTTCGCCCTCCCTGCTGCTAAGGGTCTATTGACAGGTCCGGAGTAACTAGGAGAAGTCTATTAACACATACGGAATTACTGGGAGAGGTCTATTTATAGGTCTAGAGTAACTGGGAAAGGTCTATTGACTCGTCTGGAGTAACTAAGAAAGGTCTACAGACAGTTCTGGAGTAACTAAGTAAGTTTTTTTGACCGGTCTGGAGTAACTAAGAAAGGACTATTGACAGGTCTGGAATAACTAAGAATGGTCTATTGACAGGTCTGGAGTAACTCGGAAAGGTCTACAGACCGGTCTAGAGTAACTAGGAAAGGTCTGTTGATAAGTCTGGAGAGATAATCAGTACTATCTATATATTAATTATCCTTAATGACGAAATCTCAAAATAGAATAAAATAAAGTTTTATAAGATCTCGTTTAAAAATTAATTTCTTTGTTTGAAACATATTTTATTATCTTTTTATAAAGAAACACGTAACTCGTCCAGGTCTTGTCCCAGAATATACAAAATTGCTAAAAAAAATTATATCTGTTCTTTTCTAGCATGCGGTTTGGGGTAGGTATTGCACTAAGGGAATTGGGAAGTTTACTGGTACTTGTGACCTTGAAAATGAGGTCTACATAAAGTCTAATTAAAACAAAAATGACATTAAAAGATGTCTTTTCAGCTTTGTTTTTTGCATTAAGTGTTTTAAAATCCAGATGTGTCCTTGAAAATGAGGTCGCTTTAACATAAATCAGGACCGCACGTTACAGATTTGGCGATATATCATGAAATATTTCAGGATTATCGTGCAGACAAGAATGTGTGATGCTAAAGAAAATATGCGCCTAGGAATATGCGCCCACATCCCCCTGCCTTCTTTCACTCTTGGAGCAATGGGACAAATATTCATACATTACGAGGAAAATATGAAATGGATCATAACAAAATATTCCTAGGCATTTCATTCTGTATTTCAGTATCAGTCAGAATTGTAATAAATATAAAATATCTTCACATCTAAAAACAATTGTCCGGATACTCCAACGCTGAGAGACCCATTGAGATCTTAATACTACATAAGTAGTACTTTTGAAAAAAGGCGATATCTGGATCCAGTTTTCAATTATTTCTGGGATCCAGGTACTCTTGTTATGGGGTCAGCTAGAAACCTTGATCCATACATAATCTTTTTCCTCAGCAAAAATTATTATTTTTTACTAACACATTCGAAAACAAGAGTTATCAAGAGTGTAACGAGAAAAATTGGAGATAAGAAAATCCTGACGGGAATAGAGATAATGCTAGCTCTGTAGAAAGACAGTTTGTAATGGCTCAGTGCTTCTAACCTGTGTCCAAATAAGTTATTGCACATGTTTTGATTGTCGATAATTGTTGGGGGTTGGGGGATTGTAATCTAAAAGAATAGTACTACTGACAAAGTTTTTCATGACAACTACCATTAACTTTACAAAATGGATCCATGATATCAGACCAGAAACTACACTACTACGCCCGATACCTACATAGTTTTTAATAAATTAATCCAAATTACCCATACTTTATATTGACATCCGTTTGCTTGGGTTAATTATTGAGTCATTATTAATCCGTCCTTAATCGGGACATTCGTCCATTTGAACTCAAACTGACTTTGCTTTCAAGTATAGTAACTCGTTTTAGTTGCGATTTAAGTAGTGAATTTCTCCTTGCAATAGCAAGTAAAGAAACAATTCACAATTTGTAGGCATTGGATTGAGAAATAAAAGTTTGATGATAATGCAGTAGTTCTCGAAAAAAATCTTTATTCCACTACTAGAAACTCGTAACAAAAATTTAGAACTGTATACACAAAAAACGGCGCGTGAAACGAATAGTCTTGCCATGTAATTTCTTTGTTACAGTAATGCTTTTATCTACATCCTTATGACGAGTACTTAATTCAAAAGAAAATTCATTGTTATCAGAATGTTTCCACGTGCAATGTAACGTATCGTAATGTTATTCAATAGAAGATGGCACTTTATATTAAAAATTTTTACATGACGTAAGAATAGCTTACGGACATTTTTTCTTTATTTTACATGACGTAAGAATAGTTTACGGACCTTTTTTCTTTACTTTACATGACGTAAGAATGGTTTACGGACCTTTTATATTTTACCTGACGTAAGAGTGGTTTACGAATCTTTTTCTTTATTTTACATGACGTAAGAATGGTTTACGGACCATTTTATTTTATTTTCCATGACGAAAGAGCATTTTATGGACTTTTTCATTATTTTAATGACGTAAAATGGTTTACGGACCCTTTACTTTATTTTAATGACGTAAAGTAGTTTCCGGACCTTTTACTTTATTTCATAGAACGTAAGATTGGTTTACGGACAGTTTTTGGAGAAAATGTAAAAATGTGCACATTTTTGTCTAATCAGCTACGTCAGTTACGTTCTGTAAAGATTGGACCTAGACGATATTTAAAAATACCTCTAAATTACAAAATCTACCCATGACATTAGTATTGCTTCACACATGTATGTTAAACGAAATAAATCTGTATAAAATAATTAGAATTTTATTGTATCACAACATTACAAAATGAAGTCTCTCCCTCTCTCTCTGATACCGAATATACTAGCATCCACGTATAGCCTACCATTTGCAGGATAAAGGCGCTAATCTAACAAAACCACAATCTGTGAATGTGTGTTCGTATGTGTGTGTGAGAGAGACAGAGAGAGAAAGAGAAAGCAGAAGAAATTGTGATGAGATGGTGTGACTTGTCTAATTCATTTAGTAATCTATGTTGCCGATCCATAAACATTGTTGGAGTGGGGTGGGGGTGCGTTAAACAAGTAGGCGATGGGTCTGTGGGACAGAAATTCCAGAAATGGCCTAAGCCCTTGGAAGCTGCTGCATTTTCAAGTGTTTTCAGGGCATAATTTTAACTATCAAACTGTATTTTAAAAAAAGCATACGCAGGGAACATTGTTTAGCGCTCATTATTTTTTTTCGGGGGGGGGGGGGACAGCTCAATGAATATGTACTCATTACTCTGCATCGTGTTTATTTGGGTATATTGAAACATTGCAGAAACATGACATGGAAAGTATGTACACATACTATTATAACGACTCGGGTTCTTAATGGTCACGTAGTGTAAGTTCGAGGTTTCTACAGTGTAGTTTTTTCATGCCATGCCATGTATTTTTGCCCAGAGAGAGAGATCGAGATCGAGTTCTGTGGTGGTAAAGCTGACAGACTAACTGGCCAACAAGGAAATGGAAGGTAAAAACAATAATTTAATCAGCCCTGCTCTCTCTCTCTCTCTCTCTCTCTCTCTCTCTCTCTCTTGATTTGTCAGCCAGCAAGCCAGAGAGAAACAGAAAGAGAGAAAGAGTCAGTATGGTCATTAGCAATGTTCAGAAAAGAATAATATTGACTTAGATAAACTGTAAATAACTTAAATATTTGAATAACCTCTTGTTAACTTTTTATTTATCCTCTCGTTTCGATGTATTCGCCAGTAACTGAATGGCCGAGCGTTAAGTGTTTGAGAGTGTAACCATGCAGTGTTGACTATTCATCCACTCCTTTCGATGAACTCGCCAGTTCGAGAGGCGGGCGACACATGCCATATCTGTCATGCTGTACGTTCGTCTTTTAAACCAGCGTTTACTGTTAAATCCTAAGCGTAGGGTTTACATTTTAATAAAAAGATTAAAATTCTCAACGTTTCCTCACTGATTATATGGCTATTCAAAATAAGACCGTAATTTTCTTATGTATTGTTAAAAAATGAATTCCCTTTATTTATGTGTATGATCGATAGGTGTAACTTGGATTGTAGAATATACAGTTTGGCCATATTTCAGATGTACACCTGACAAAAAAATGCTAGCTCCACTTGGTCATTTTCACTTCCTGGTCTTTAAAGGTGAATTGTAAAAAAAGAAGCCTATATATATATATATACTTTGTAATTCAATAATTGCACTTTCAGAAGCTCTGTACTGTCTATTTTAACAAAATTCGTTTCAAACAAAAGATCCATATAACAGATTGAGGAAGCTAAGTTATGAACAAAAGCTGGCTCAACCTATAGGCTTTAGGCAAACAACAATGGAGGATACCACCGCGATTGTAACCATCATCACTGCTTGCAGGAAAATTCGCAATTTTTTTATTAGGCGTCTTGAGCTATCAAGCGGGCACTACATTTATTTATTTTCTTTTACCTTAACATATCCTCAAATGTTTATTCCAGTAGCTAAATTATTTAACTTTATATTGAATTTATGTGCACTTTTTTCATGGGATGCCTATAAATTACAGGTGAATACCACCTATCATACGATTCTATCCACTTGCCTCTGTTGTGTTTCTGTATACTGACATGATTCCATTAACTCGTTACATCTATTAATTAGTTTTCAGGTCGGTATTCCTACATGACACCAGTGCTTAATTCGAGTGGATCTCAATTGACTCGTCAGTTCTCGAGTTTTGCAAAAAAAAAACACCAATATTCATGCTAGAGTTACTAAGTTTCAGGTGGATCTTCACACTTGCCTCCACGAAGAAAAACTTCAAAGAGGATACAATTGGTGGTGGGCAGCATGAATACAAGAGACAAAATACCTTCCACTGTTCCATCTCCTGGCCCCACTTCATCCCTTGATGCGGACACGACACTATCCAGGAGCATGTACATAACAAATTGGCCAGCATTCTCACCACACTAAAACAAATTAATCAACCGGCTGTTTACATATCACCTGCAGTATCTCTGACACCACAACAAAACCATGAGGTTGTAGACAATGTGGTATAGACCGCAACATCTGCGGGAATGTCGGATACGCTAATAGGCACCAGTACTTTTTGCGCTCCTATAAATATTGCTAGTCAGTGAGCACTGCCGTGTCACAGCCAGTCTAAATTTGTCAGTGCATCCAGTCACATAAAAGCTGGTCTACCTACAACCAGATTCTGAAGGGCAGTATCTTGATTTGTCAATGCTCCTTAGTGATACGAGTAAGGAGACTCTTAGAATCTAAATTTATATTATCCAGGCATCTCCACAAGCTAAACTGGTCCCAAGGACAGAAGGAAACCACCTCATTCCCTCTGTCAGTGACTCTTTGCCTGGAATAGATTTGTAGGGATCATTGCGGAGAGTAAATCCGTCCCATTCTAAGGCTTGTCACAATATATCGAAACGGCTATGACCCTTTCAACCCAAAAAGCCAACTGACGATAGTATGACGAGCAGTTCCGTCAACTGGTCAGTCGCTTTGAAGCTGAATGGGGGCACAATACACTTAGAGTTGTACGTGCAGTCATTCTTTGATTCACAAGAAATTGCACAATCTTAGTATTAATCTTCCCCCAGAGTTAAGTTTCCTAAGGGATTGTGCTTCCCGTATCACAAAGGTCTAAGCTGTACATCAGGCCTTGCCTGCTCATTCGAACATTGATGTTTTAATTGTATGTTCACGAAGCACCACTTCATATCAAGTAAGCAGAAGTAACTCAGTCTTTCCCAGTCAATCTTCGTTTCTACACTAAGTGGAAACAACTAAGTAGGCCTTTGCCTTTTCGTTGGTACTCAAAATCAGATATAACCCGCCCACCAGCCCCCCCCCCCCCAACCGAGGTAAAACTTTGCCTACGCCAATTGCACCTCTTCGTCTTAAATTTTGTTTATATGGGTTTGAACCCCTCAACACTATCTAATAGATGGCTTTCCACGGGGCAGGACCAGAGTGGGAGTCCGAGGTTTCTGGACCCTCCCCCCCCCCACCCCCGATCTCGGCAAACACCACACAAACATGCAGTGACATGTTACTTGAAAATTGACCATCGTTTAATTCTTGCGCACGTTTATTGGTATCATGCACACTTCGACGGCTTTCAACGGGGCAGGGTCGGATGGGGGTGGGGTGAAGCGAGGTTTCAGGACCGCCCTCTCAGCTAAAAGCACAAACATTCAGTGACATGTTACTTTAAATTTGACCGTCGTTTAAATATTGCGCACGTTTATTGGGATTATGCACACTTTGAGTAAATAGACACATATATCTTTCGAGGATAGTCAGGACTCTTGACTTTTTTTAATTCTGCCTCCCCCCCTCAATTGACCCATTCCGGTCCTGTTGGGCTTTGACATCGGCCATAGCTAGTGCATGTAAGGACTTGACATCGGCCGAGGTACAACTGGAAGTTGTAGCTGCCAACAATTTCAGTTAGACTAGACACATGGCAAATTTGCTGGTCCCTTCTATTCTCTGTCTGTTCTCTGCAAATTTCTCCAAAAAGACTCCAAGCACTTACTGTCTTGTTCCCCATTTGTCACATCCTCAGAGACACTTTGTCAATGATTATATTCCGCAATGGAACAACAAATGACATTTTTACATATGTTTACCGATGGGCTGCAGTTCCAATTGTAACATTTCTGAAGCTTTTGGTAGGACATTACACTTGATAGCCACCAACAAATTAGGTATAAATCATGTAGTTCATATCTTAGATGTGTTTGTCTTCAAAAAAAAAATGTTACTGAGTTTCTTCAAACATCCATCATTAGTACTTAATGATGGATGTTTGATGAAACTCAGTTGCTTCTTACGACTCCATAAAGACATCGGCATTCCTATAGCAGATAATTCTATCTGCCCTCGTGATGACGTTTTAAGTTATGAATTGGATGCAGAACTAATGAAAGGAGTCTTCCTCTACATAAACTTAACAAGTGTAATGAACTGACATATATTTGCTTGCAGAAACCAAAGATCACACTTCATAATCTTCAGTCCATCATAGGTACCCTCAAATTTGCTTGTGGTCTGGTTCTCCCAGGACAAGCATTCATTCGTCGCCTCATCATTCTTAAAGGTACTATATATACCTATGTCTCAGCAATTGGTTAAGTGCACAAATTGAACAATATCCCTGATCCAACTAATTCCTTTCTTGTTCAAAAGCTTCATAAATATTTACCGAACACAGAAATCAGACTACCAATTGATAAATGTATTCTACAAAAACGTTTTCAGGTCCTGCCTAGATTCGCTCACATGCTTTCCGTGCAGCTCTGTTCAAGTCCATGTTTCTCCTTGCATTTCATGTATTCCTGCTGGTTGTTGTTGTTGTTGTTCTAGGGTTTAACGCCATTATTCAGCACAAGATAGGCTATGCATGGCGGCCAGTATAAATGGTGGAAGAAGAACCCTGGAAAACCCAGAGAAGAACCACCGACCCACGAGAAGCTACTGGCAGGCTTTCCCACGTACCCACGCTAGCCGAGCCTTGGACTCGAACCCACGCAGACAGAGGTGAGATGGCAGTGATCCGGAACGGTGAGCGCTTTAGACCACTCGGCCACTCGGGGCCCCTGTATTCCTGCTGGTAGGGGAAATGTCGATTAGACAACCAGGCTGCAGAGATCCAAACTTATTTCATTTCTCTCAGGTTCAGATCCGTGCAAATGGTTTAGTTATAGAGTTTATGCATTTCAAACACTACAAGGGTACCATTTTCGCCTAAGTGTCATGCAGGGCATTTGCCCCCCCCCCCTCCGAATTTGCATGTGCTGTAAAATTGCAGTCGCCTATATACGAAAATTAACAAGCCCATCAAGTTTTGCGCCCCCCCCCCAGAAAAAAATAAAATTGAAATGATGTCCCTGCTATTACTATATCTCTAATCCAGGACCGGCGCTACCATATAGGCAAACTAGGCAGCCGCCTAGGGCGCTGATTTCAGAGGGCGCATTTCTCCAAATCAACAAAAGTTTTGAAAAATAAATAAATAAATTTCAGTTTTATTGAGGGTCGTTTTTCTATCCTGGTTTATTTATACAGGGACAAATAATCGGGAAGATTCAGTCTGACCGAAACAGCAGGCGGACCGGAACAAGCAAAATGAGTGAGTGAAAATCGCGCGTATACGAAACTTTCAGGACGTAATTACGTTCGCGTGTTTTTATAGGCCACGAGTTTTTCCGTGGAATCACACGATATTTTCCGGGGGAGGGGGGCGCCAGAATGTAACCTTGCCTAGGGCGCCAGATAGTCTGGCGCCGGCCCTGCTCTAATCTGTTATTCAGCCTGAGCCAGCGAGTTGATATTTGCATAAATCAAGTTTTGCCCCCCCCCCCCCGATAAAAGTTGAAATGACGTCCCTGGTGTCATGCCACAAAGTGTGCAAGACCAGCGTCTGTCCATGCACTGAAGAAGTATCATTTGGGACCACTCTTCCATACCTCTGGGTGTTTGGTCATAAATAGGCAGAGATTCAACCAAACCTTACGCAATCCTACTATGCGGTTTAAATCCTCAGTTCTGCAAGTCATAGTTTAGGATAGGGGCAGCAACAGAGGGTGCCACGTAGGGTCTGTCAGACAGATTCGGGTCCTGGTTAGGTGGAAGTCAAATGCCTTTAAGAAATATATCTGACTGAGCGATTACATTTCCAATTTGTAACATAGTGTTGACCTCGTTTGTTTTGCACATCAACATAGTAATTCTTACTGCCTAGTTCTGCTTCCTATTTTTTTCCAGGTCTTGTGGGTATACAGACCGGTAGAGCAGTCCCCATCGAACAGATACCCCAGTTCATATGGGTTCATTAAAGATTGGATAATCTTACGACACTTCATTATTCCAGTGGCATTGGGTGACATTGAATATCAACATTTCAGGACTTGTTACTGTGCACGACTCGGCTGAATCTGATGAATTGTTTGAAACACAGCTTCTTTGTTTTGACATTGTTTAACGCTAGGACTTGAGTGTTTTTGTTTTATTTATTTATATTGTTTTTGCTGCTTTGACTTGCTTGGTTCCTGCAGGTCGTCATTTTTGGGCTGCACATGGAGTACTGGAGGTGCTTGAGCCCAATCTGTGTCGTGGCGGTCTAAGCTCAAAACTTCAAGCTCTTTGGGTTTATTAAGTCTGTAAATTAACGTTAAATAATGTTTGATGAAGTGTGCATGGAGAATCGATACCATTTTAGCAGTACCTTTACCATGCCTTTGTAGATACACCTATTAAAATCTATATGCAGTCATCATTGGAAGTCATTGAAAGTAGTATGCAGCAAAAATCGTGGAGTATGTTAGCTCTACTTCCCTAATTCTGAATTGTATTGACCCTCAACTTGCAGTTTCGTTATTAATTCAATTATCTGTCTCCTCGTCTTGCTGACCTTCATACCCCACCCCCCAACAAACAAACAAGCACCTGACCAGAACTCTATCTAGGAGTACATGGCTCGCACGTTAGATAAAGCAATCAATAAATAGACCATAGACAATTAATGATATTTATTCATCTCAGGTCACGAATGTAATAAATCTGCAACACAAAGTAAATAAAAACTAAATAAACGTATGAAACACTGATATCGCCTTTTTAATGGCCGACAAATGACGTAGCTAGAATCGTAATGAAGTAAATATGGTGTTCTGGACAACAGAGTTAAATCATTGTTGTAACCCTACTCAGCTAATATTGACAGCTTTGAACATCATACCAGTTTGTTCTATTGTTCTTATAATAATCAGGGCACTTCTGTTTTAGTTGTAACTGTTATATAACACAATATATAAGTTTATGAAGGATATGATATGTGGTGGTTACAGAGATTTCGTATAACATAAAAATGTTCATTACGTTAAATATTAATCACACAAGTGAACTTTATCTTACAAAAAAAAACTAATCCCAATGTCAATTAGGACATAATAGATCTAATATATTTCCACAACGTTAGGAGCTCTACACGTTCTTAAGTAAGCAAAATCGTTAAAAAGCATTATATGTGTCATTCTATGATATTTCTTTTCCAGGTAGAGTTCTCTTTCAGTTTTGAAATAAGGACAATGAAATATATAATGATATTTGTCACCTAAATCATATTTGCTTCATAATGTATACAATCTTTCATTCATTCGAATATTTGACCATCTGCCAGTTTCAATTGGTTTTGGTAAATGGTGCTTGCAGATTCCAAATTTAAAGTAAATAATTCAAACGTTTTGGGGTAAAGAAATTAAATCTTCAAGCTCACAATAGTCTTGAACAGTCCACATGTGTTTCCCTTCCTATATACATTTTTGTTTGCGTTTCATGTCTGAAGATGCATGTCCATTTGTCTGCTCTTCATAATGTTGATGAAAAAGATTGCGGATATCAAAATGCATCCGTGTACACATTCTTGGAAAAGAGATTTTAAGCCATCGATACATTTTATGATGTGCGTTGGCAGTGTTCAGTATATATTACCTTTGCTTGTGTGTCCTCTTTCCCATCATTTAGTCTGCACCAATATTTTATAGCGTTCAAATGCACATCAGTTGTAGGTGCTTGTCTCGCAGTTTCCCTATAAATCCGTATAACGGGGTACACTTTTACAATATAAAACCCACCTGAGAAAATCTGTAAGAATTCTCTCAATCATTTTGCAATTTTCAGATCCCAGAAAAGTTTTAGCTAGTAACCAATAGGTCAATCAAAATTACACACGCGCCTTTTCTAACAAGAATAATGCTTTTCTGTTCTCTGATCTTGTTTTTTTTTTATATCTGCAACAAATTGTCTGGTCTTTATGTGCAAAGGCAAAACTTATTTTTATAATCTTTACAGAATTTTGTACCAACTTTTTTGTTCATATTCACTCTAAATTGTCCGATCAGCGCAGTAATTAATAACATTATTGATCAAATATCGGAGATCTTGGGGTTTTCTGCGAGCAAAGTTGCATCAGCTGCATAAAGAAGCAAACTAAATTTAAATATTGAGTGATTTCACCATCTGTAATTTTTAGGTTGATGCAGTTGCAATATTTCCATTCTAAATATTTTTTCAAGGTCATTTCAATAGACAGAAAATAACGGTGATAGTTTTTCATTCTGGCGTACTCCTTTTCATGCAGGTGAAAATAGAAACTCTTCCATTGACATGTTTAAATGATCTACTCTCTCTCTCTCTCTCTCTCTCTCTCTCTCTCTCTCTCTCTCTATATATATATATATATATATATATATATATATATATATATATATATATATATATATATATATATATACATACATACATTACTGGCAATGTTTACAGGGAAAGCATGCTCCTTCATGACATGATCTTTTCGTTCAATTACTGACTGATATGGATCTATTATGAATATATATAATCTTGTACGAAGTCTCACTTCTAGCCAGGCCAACACTGAAAAGAGCTAATCTGCTAAATCAAATCCGAATGGTCAAATTACATAACGACCACGGACAATAACTATTTAATTGATCCAAGCCTTAGACTTTTCAATTTGATGTACTTACTACAAACATCAATCTCATTTCAGTACGAACTACTGTTTGATTAAATTTTTTGGCTAGTGTTCTATTTCTTCTTTTTCATTCTATTTACCATTTTTACATAGTTTTAATGTTCAAGATTTAATTATTATTATTTTTATTATTCATATTTATATTTCACTGATTATTTTATACTAGATGCACAATGAGGTCCCCTGCGTAAAATAAAGTATAGAAAATCTGGAAATGGCACGTTACAGCGTTAAAATTTGATTGGTATTCACAATATAAATTCCCTGACGACGGAATAAAATGGTTGACATTTGCCGTACAATTTACATTTTATACTGAGCAATTTTAAATAATCTACCGATGAGAAATGTACACCAATTCGTGCCAGATGGAAACTATTTGTGGAATGGCAAAATGACAACAACAACAAAAAAAAAAGGAAATTCCCGAGCAATTAAATCACCACGACTGCCAGTATCCTCTCCATCACGACAACATATGTAGCACAGACAAATAAAGGCATACTCCACCACGACAACATGTGTAGCATAGACCAATAAAGGCATATTCCACCACGACAACATGTGTAGCACAGACCAATAAAGACATACTCCACTACGACAACATGTGTAGCACAGACCTTTAAAGGCATACTACAATTAAGGTTGTAGTTTTTAGCTGAACTAGCCTTTCGAGGATGCTTCAGAAGATTGATTAATAATTGGATTGACTGAAATATTGAGATGTAATTTGCTGATCTGCTGATTGATAGGCTTGTTGGTTCTTTGAAATGGTTGATTGATTTATTTATTAAATTTATTATCGAGTCAAGTAGAAATCTTAAGAATGTTTTCATCGATTAAGCAGATTCAGAATATATTAAATAAATATTTTCAATAACGAATTTTCAACAGACCAATTAGATTGACAGTGATCTTAGAAATTACAGCTCGCCCTTACTTTTGTTGTGCTGGTCAAGGTTATATATAGTTTCCGCAATGAAGACTTGCCAAAGAAAAGATAATAAAAACGACTACGACCCTCCCCCAAAAAATCCACACAATGTTCTAATATGCCAATTTGTTCTTTGATTATCTATGGGAGAGAGTATTCACCAAGAGAACACGTTTCCTTAGAATGCTTCAACTGGAGCACTAATGCAAGTGTGTTACTCAAAACACTTTATAGACTGGTGGACCGAAACAATTATATCACACGGGTTATGATGTTATGTATCACACGGATTATGATGTTCTGTATCACACGGATTATGATCTTAGTTAACTTATGTCTTCTAGTGTTCTAATCGTTAAGAGGCCTCTATCCTTTCAAGCGCTGAGGCTCTAACAAGGGAATTAAAACTCCTCCACCGATGAAAGACTCCATTTCGCTAGACCGTACGAGATTATAAACCTATAAGCTTGAATGAAGACGGAGATAATTCGCTAACCAATCACATATTTATTTGCTTGTGAAATTCCTGCTTGAATGGTTTAAGGTTCAAAATCAATGCAAACATTTAAAGTCTTAGGTTCATAATTCCAGGCCAGCTCATGAGTTTGTATAGGCATTACCGAAGTATTGGCAAAATATTATCTGCAACCACAATCTTTCACTCTCATGTTCGGAAGTGTTGTTGCTATATAGGCATTGTCTGCATCGATATACACAACTGATTGAGGAAGGTAACTAATCGGTACGCAAGCGGCTCTGGGCAACATGGAGGCCGATTCATAATTTGTAAATTCGTGGTACAGCGTCTTTATGAAGCTGTAGTTTGTAGCATTCAAGGAAGCATCAGCCAGAGGATAGGAGCAATCACCTGAGCAATAGTGTGCTTCAATATAAGTCGGCCCCACATACCACGGAAAGGTGAATATGCGCATGTCAATGGACCAATTAATTCTTCTGCACGCGCTTGGATTTGGTTCTTGTTCAATATATAATCCAAACGTCATAATTTCACGGAATAACACGCTCTCTTTTTGAATATTTTCGGCTGAATTAGCAGTGTCTGCACCGGAGTTCGTGCTTCGTTGCTGTCTATTTTGTATCATGTCGAAATTCTTGTAGGTAACAAGAAGAGGGTTCTGAAAACAATCTTTGTTGATATCGCCGACTTGCCTCATCACCAAAGTTATGTTATCTTTTATCAGACTTGAAACAAAAGCAGACATGTCAGCCTTGTGGAAACTTAGATACTCTGATACCAGTAACCGCTCCTGATCTGTAATAAATAAATAAATAAATAAATAAATAAATAAATCAGATTCAGTATTGTTCTGTCCCTCTCGTGCCCGTAATTTTGAAATTAAATTCTTTACATGATTTTATAGAAAGAAAAGAAGCATCCAGTAATTTATCTTTATTTCCCTGTCAGTGGTAAAAATATAGTTTTTGCCAATTATTCTTGTACATATTTTATCAAGAGTTATTTCTCTGTTAGTGGGACAAATCCGCTATTTCATTTTCACGAGTCATATAAATGAAAGCATATTTTCAACAGTTCAGCTTCATCTTTTATTGGAAACAATGACGTCGCTAGTCTTATACGAGAATTCATGTGAGCGCACATTACTGACAATGTTTAGGGAAAGCATGCTCCTTCATGCCATGATCTCTTCATTCCATTACTGACTGATATGGATCTGTTATGAATAGATTTTGATCATAACCTTCTTCTCACTTCTTGCTATGAGAAGGAAATACTTAAGAAATGTCTTTGCCCATGGAGAGAGAGAGAGAGAGAGAGAGAGAGAGAGAGAGAGAGAGAGAGAAAAGAGTTCAGGCTCTCTTAAGAAAAGGTGTCGCTCATAACGGTGTAGATACCTCTACATCTTGGGGAAAATGGCGATGCGAGAGGTAACGGAGTTCACTGTAAGGAAAGACAGAGCCTTCTGATTCTCGATGAATTAACTGATTTTGCGCAAGCTTGTTCTCAATTTATATGCAATTTTGGACGTATACTCATGGCCAAAAATGGACATTCCTCTAGGTACATCGTGTTCACTCATTTCGAGTCAGAACGAGGCTCCCGTCTTTCTTACGCATCGGCTTATTCATTTTAAGAAAAGCGTGAATCTTCAGCATACTCATCCAAAAGGAATTAGTCTGTTCAGCTTAACTTACAACCGAGTCTAAAAATTGCTGACTTTGGATACATGAAAAATGTATTTTATAGTACCACGGGTGTTGCAATTTCTCGTAAAGCACAATCTTTATTAAGATAGTATACAGTTGTAGTACAGAAATAAATAAAATTAATCTCAACATATTTTAGCGGAAAATTACTTTCAATATAATTTAATGAAAAATTACTTTTAATACAATTTAGAGAAAATTTCAATCTTAATAATTTTACTTAATAATTCTTTCCTAATCGATCGAACGATCAAACAGCATGCGCTTTTTACATGTTTTCAAAAGTATAATGCAAGTTATATTTTCTTATCAAGCCTTAACTAAAGCGCACACAACAAGTGGTATAGAAATCAATTTTCGAAGTGAAATATGTTTCTTCGGCAACAGTTGCCCTATCATAATACATTATGAGTACATCCATTACCCTGATAGTTAAGCATAATACATTATGAGTACATCCATTACGCTGATGGTTAAGCCTTTCCTAGCTAGAAAAGATGTTCACTCCTCATCTGGAATTTTGTTGGCAACAAAAGTCATAAAATAGGGTCTGCGTTCCCAGGCAAAATTCAGACTAGTGTGATCTCCCCTTGCATAGAGGGGATTGGTATCAACTCCCGTCAGTTGCAAATGGTGCGGACGTGCTCGCTTTTCCAAGGATTACTCGGTAGAGTGTCTCTGGTCGGGTAAGTATAAAAAGAAATATGTTACTTACAAATTTGGGTTCTTCTTAAAATGTGTCATCCGTGTAATAAGTTATGGGTTGGCATGAGGCAAAAGGAGTTAAATCCATTATTCTAGAGGTATTATTGTATCTGGTGTACTAACGCATGAGGAGCAGCTTTAGGTATCGTGTCATACGGGCCAGGATTAGCACATTGCCGTGTGCATGGGCGCGGTTTCGAGAGAAAAAAGTTCTTTCTCGCACACCCAGCGGGAGTACACGTAACCTCTGTCATTAGGACTCGGATGAACATCTTGGGAGGACGGCATATTATGCATGTGTTTCCGTTAGGTCAAACCAGGTCGAGCTGGTCCCTTTAAGACAAGAAGTCTCTGACTTAAACGCTGGAGATATTTTACGAACTTTATTCTTAATGTTACCATACAACCAATTTTAAGAACCGTTAAACCATACCTACCTACCTACCTACCTACCTACATACATACATACATACATACATATTTGACAATGTCATCTCTGACACTCATCTCATTGCTAGGGTGATAGCTAAGGTACCGTTACTATTCTAATTTTTACTGTCGTAACATCCTGAGCCGATATGCATAAGAAATACACCTCATCTTGAGTTATTGAGTGGTAAGAATAAAGAAGACCTCACTATTCTGATCGATTCCATTTACCTTAGGTACCATTAGAGAAAGCGGTTTCAAGACAAATGACTAATTCCCCATGAGCGCAACGATCGTATAGCACCTGCAGATACTTGAGGTCGACAGACAAGACGTGTACCTCATAATTTGCCTGCTATAACTAGTACGACTTTGAATCAAGTTTTGTACGAGAGGTGTCATGGAAAGTTCCATACATAGGTTAGAAGAGAATCTTATCTAATCACTCCAAACAGTGGTAACGGAGGATTATATTAAACCATTTTAGCACCCTAACATGATTTTATTTTGGACACAGGACCTTCGGTTGAGACAATAAAAGTTGGTGCGAAGATCAGAGACGGGTTTGTTCGTCCTTATCATTCCGTCAATGATATCAGAACGTGTCTGAAGTCTTAGAAAAATCGCGCTTGACTGTGCTGGGAGCTAAAGTCTACTCCTACGAGGGCCATTGGAAGAATATATTTATTGGCATTGTTGTATCAACATAATGTATAGTAGACTTTAGCAAAATGTCTGCAGCATAGAGAAGATTCGACAATCGTTCATATTTTCCCACTTCATTTATATTTAAAATGTTTTTTATGGAGTATTGTGAGAGGTGAAAATTAAATCAATATATAAAGTGATCTCTCCAATAATGTTTATAGCAGTACAGTTGCATGACTCAATTTACCTTATCTTATAACGACGACAGAATAGTCAACATTTTCAGAGTATGTTCAATTTAAGCCCAAATCTAAAAGCACCAGAATATTTATATTTAAATACTGAGATAATTCTAGCTTTACGTTTCTAATATATGCACATTCAAAACGGAATGATGTGTAGTTTTTCATGCCCTTATTGTCTGTCATGTTTACCCCGACCCAGGTAGCCCCAGTTGAAACACGTATAATCAAGGTAATTCTGACAGGCCATTGTTTGATGTTAAACATTGCCGAAGGCTTGCACTAATCCGTTACGTAAGATTGCCGTAGTTAGAAGAGGAGAGCCGGACATAGGAGTTGCGAGGCCACAGATAGCCAATTATCACCTAGGTGTGGAAATGTTGTCCAAGATCAAAAGAAGTTGCCTGAAGAAGTGGGAGTGTCTTAACTTCTTTTCCCTGCAAACAGACAGACAGGTTGAACTGGCCGCTAAGACGATTGGACAGAGTCACAGCGCCACCCAATCAGAATCGAGATAGGGGAGAGACCTTGATTTGGGTTGAATGATACCTCCGCGTCTTCCGGCAAGAGTTAGTTCGCTGATAGAAATTACACAGAGTGGAGGTTAGCGTAACTCCGAATAGCCATTCGTTATTGGCGGGAAAATCTTAGAGCGGGAAATTCTAAGTACAGAGAGCTTCAAATAAGGTCAGTTTGATATTTGTTCGGTCTTTGTGGAATGCGACTGCATTTTAATTGTAGGTCGTATGTATACTTTATTATTAGTATACTTTATTATTACTAGAATTGTAGTACGAAGAATTACTTTGTTTTGTTAATATGTTTGCATATTTTGAAGAAATGAGTTGATATTTGTAAAGAATTATATAGTTGCTAGCCGTCGTAAGAGTTAATATTGTAATTCTCTATGTGGGTATTTTATAGTAGACTAACACATGTGTTCATATGATTATAGATTTTGCCATTGTTGAATATTTGTGTAATGTACAGACATGCATCTGATTGTTGTCAAATTGTAGTACGATGAGATTAAATATATATGTGTATATACTGACGTGACGCAATGTATTGATGTCTGTATAACAATTCGCTGATACCGTGTTATTACGCCATTGTTTACCCTGCAAGAAGTGTGTGGGAATTTCGATGTGTATGCATGCGTGACCGAAACAGTGATAGCTTATCTGATGATTAATTGTCGATATAGTGTGAGGTGAGATTCGATAAAACATATGTTAACGCCTTGTGATTTTTCACAGGAAGCTTTGAGGGACAGACCAGTTACAGTTTGGTCCCGTAGTCTCAGATAGAGAGACGGAGGAAAGGAGAAGAAAGGAGAGAAGAAAGGTGAAGTTGAAGTCTGGGAGCGAAATTGGAGGAGGAGATAGTAGAGAGGGAAACGGAGACAAAGGAGGAGTTAGAGGAACGGAAAGAAGGAAGGAATCAGCGGGAAAGAAATAGATGAGTAGATGCAAGGACAGGGGGAAAATCGAACTCACACTGTAAATCACGGGATGAATTAGGCTGTCACTTGGTCGAGGGAAAGACGAGTGACTGGAAGTTATCGTTTTTAAATTATCAAATTTATTAAATTGTCATTGATTGAATTTCATCTTCGTGTTCTCTATAATTTAACCGTCGGCATTGCTGACTGGGGGCTCAGAGCTGTAAACCTACATCATCACTAATTTAACTTTCTAACCTAATGAGCCAGGGTGGAACTTTCATCATAATTTAATTAAATTATATTGGAAGAACCCCACCCCAATACGTGCAAACCTCACATTGTCAAATGTACAAAGTTCTGCCGCAGAAAATTTACATTTCGTCAGTGAAATATTAATAAAGAGAATTGTCACAATTTTAATTTTAATGTTTGAAGAATTGTATCATCAGTGAAAATGAACGATATAAGATTTATTTATTTATTTATTTATTTATTTATTGTGTGCCAATCTTCTTGGAAAGTTTTATTCAACTGGCTATGACATTTGTCTCATGGGAATTTGCTGGATTTGATTGAACTTTGTTAATAAAAACAGGGGGAAGGACCTTGTCTTTGTGAAGGTACACGATTCCCAGTTCATATGCATGATATAACCGAGTGTTAAATGTGCAGTTAAAATCAACAAGCCAGCAACAAGGACCTTGTAGAAAGTTTTGTGACTGTCTCTTTCATCAGATAAACTTATATATTGTTGATTTCGTCATGTTGTTCGGAGTTTCATCTAGCATCTTTCCGCTGTATAGCGCTGTTTAAACCATTTACCTGACAAAAGCTGGTATTAATATTAAAATTTTGTAATTGGTCTTTTGTATCGAAAAACTCACAATTTAAATTAATAATGAAATTTTGAAAAATATTCCCTTTTTACGCTATTGTTGGAAAAATGAGTTTCATTTATGCATGTAATTATTAGTTAGTAAGTGTTTTGAAAGAATGAATTATGTGGCTGCAGTGAAATCTTCTTGTATTTCTTCCCAGACTAAACTGCACATTTTCTAAAGGAACTAAAAATAAATCCATTTCCACGAAGAAAACGCAATCCATACTTACATAGAAACCAAATCTTTTCTCCTCCGTGTATGCTTTTAAAATTCAATTAAACCCCAAACGAAAAGCAAATCACGTTTTTCAGAGAATATATTAATTATCAATCAGTGTTGAATCATCTGCATATTGATTAAATATTTTTCAAAATTATAAATTTTATCTCTGTTAATGGATGGATGATTTTCTTAGTGAAACTCTTAGACACATAACATAAATTATCATAACTTTGTACTATGAGACAGATCTTGACTAAAGCCAAATTCATTAGGAAAGAAAGCTGACAGGGGAATTTTTTTTACAATTTAACTTGATATAATTCTACACATAAAAGCAATTAAAGCAATGTATAATGGAGGAGACAAATCCCCTAAAATGCGAATTTTCAAAATAAAATTTAATCCAACAGTGCCAAAAGCTTTTTTCAAAATCACTATCAATCCATATCAAGCACTACCCATCCAGATATATATTTATGTTCAGTGTTCTCACTAATATGAAAAATAACTGAGTTCATGCTTCCCAAATTAGGCCTTCATTTAAGTAACTGAGTACATGATTCACAATCAGGCCGTCATAAAAATAATCGAGTAATGCTTCACAATCAGGCTTCATAATGCTTCACAACAATGTATCGGGTTTTCAAATATTGCAACAAGTCTTTGTTCTATTTGCAATTGTACTTGATGTGTGTGTGTGTGTGTGTGTGTGTGTGTGTGTGTGTGATTTGGATTTTTAACGTAGCTTTAGCTATTTTTCAGTCATCTCTCGACGATGTATGCAGTGTGACAGTTTATAGTGATGGCTAGCACTGGGGCATAATGCCGCAGACATTTAGCATGATGTCCCACCCAGTCAAATTATCATGATATCAGGCCGACCAGTCCTAACACTAACCTCTTAATGCTAAACGCCAAGCGAGGCAGCTGTAAGTACCATTTTTTGTAAGTCTTTGGTATGACTCGGCCGGGGATCGAACCCATGACCTTCTGCATCCCAGGCGGACGCTCTAATCATCAATATTGGTCGCAAAGGTTAAATGTAACCTGGCAAAACATTTTGCAGGATCAGAAACATTTTCACAGATATATATGGATAATAGAGTATCGTCCACACCAGTGCTACCATTGATAGAAGAGGAGATGTTTTGAGCTTTCATTTCAATTTAATTAACAGCCGCCATGATATATATGTACGTGCGAGCCACAGGGGGAAACGAGCATGCTAAACAAAGTTCTAAATAATTTTTATCCAGCAAAGTTTAAAAACAATTAAAGCCCAATAAGATACAAATCTCACCAAATAATTACTGCATATAAAAATAATTTTCTTACAGAAGAAAGCTAAATTGAAGATATTTGTGGAACTAAAAAAAAACCCACCTCAATACCATGAACCTGAAGATTTTGCATGTGGGGATAAATGCATCATATACCCAGGAAGATCTGACGCTGAGTTCAGTAGTTCTTTGGGCCATACAGTTTCCGACTTAACGAAAGCAACTAAGATTGGTCAGCAATAAGATTCCGTTACTTTTTGCAACATGGGGATGAGAAGCGTGTCCACTCTTGGCCTTCACTTCTGTTGCCACAACAAGTCTGAAGACGTGGTGAATATCTTCAGCTTGCGAGTCTTTGATTTTCGAGGTAGTGAGGTAAACCTAACGTATTATGATTGGGTAACGTCTTTGTCTAGCTTGCGAGGGTTTGATTTGCGAGGCAGTGAGGACTCATAACGTATTATGATTGGGTAACGTATCTGAATAAGAAATAGTGCTAGATGCAGAATCATGAGGTGGATAGCCACATCGACAATTACGTTGGAAAAGCCATATATGTGTTTGGTGTTCGCTTTTCTAGCAATAAAGGACAAACATTATTTACAAGTTGCAGCACACAATACTATATTGTGCTGCAACTTGTAATTAATGTTTGTCCTTATTTGCTAGAAAGGCGAATACAAATCCTTTCACGGTTTAACGAAGGAGCAGAATATGTAAACAGTTCAGAAGTTTTAGCAAAAGATATTTTTTGAAATATCGCTTTTATCTGTTTATAACGTGCACGCAACTGTTAATGGCGTAGACCTGAACCGAGGTTTCTTTATCTCGTTATCATTATTTGCTTATTTGTGTTCGAAATGTTATTTGTAAGATTGATATAACATTTCTCGGATACAGATAGATAATTGAGTCCACGTAGACACATAATGCAACAGAGTTCCAATTCTTTGCTTTCCCCTTTAACTCCCAAGTAGAACGAACAACGTAGATATTGGTTGGATCCCACTATGCGGCGGCACATATATGTCTATGCAGTTTGTCATTTGCTTCGCGTTACATGCTAGTAAATATGATATGACTCTGGCACGTTTCTAGACTGATTACATATGTATTTAGCAGTCGTCAGGAAAATTTCTGAAACAGGGAACAAGAGGATGGTAGTGGACATACATCATCTGTAGACGTATTGTGCGACTGGGAGTATAATTTTCAACTTACATGGAGCTTCTTCCTGTCCAAAACCTGGATTGCCTTCGATCACTATTTCTAAGTGGCTTGGAAGATTCTCACAGCCGGGTTTTTCAAACACAATTTCCACACGGTTTATGTTTTCATGAGTTATCAACCCTGTGAGGTGAAATGAAGTCCCTGGTATTTGGGAAGTATTATCTGAAAAATGGTAAATCAAAAAGATTAAATAATTCATTTCGCTAAATCTCAATTCTGACCTGCATCTAGAGTTTATTAGCTACGTATTTACAGAAGAATTTTTGGCAAAATCTGGATTCATTCCAATCTAATTTTACTAATTCAATATTCCTGTTTTCAAAATGCCTGGAACGTCTTGTACAAATATTTACAATGTAGATCTAACTTTCAACCACAATTAGTTTTGTACAAGATAATAATAAACGTTTTCAAAGTGAAAATTTCTCCCATAATGCATAGCGTTTAAAAAATGAGACCACGTTTGTCAAAGGATAAATATGTAAAACTAAATAGTACTTCATCTCCACCACATTTTTATTCAGTGGTACGCCTAAACAAAATTCCCGATGGCTTATTTTTAAAAAAAATCGTAAATGAACGTAACGTAATCAAAGTGAACGCTTTAAAAATTTTTAAAAAAACCAGTATTAAGCAAAGTAGAAATCTCTATTCTAGTATCCAATCTCAGTAAAAATGTGTTTCCAAATTCGAAACCTCTCAAGATCAGCAGTTCATTAGACCGGAATTCCCTTGTAACCGAAAACAAAATAATTCCCGGACTGTTCATATCTCTCAAAATGCTCTGCGTCTTGTTAATAAGAAGAGAAAAAAGTTTCTCAAAGGGAAAAGCTGTCAAATTTCTTAATAATTTTGGATGCATGAGGTGAAAGAGATGGTTTATGTATGAATTCACCATAATTTCAAATTAATGTCTCTGTCCAAGAATATTAGAGATGAGCACTTTGCATTTCCAGAAAGTAATAATTTGAATAATATAGATATATGAGAAATTTCTATCAAAATGCTTTATGTCTTCCTATGTAAAATTTACAAGATTGTAAACTTTGTCAGAATTCTTGGTGCCTTTCAAAATTAATAACATCGTCCGTAGAACGGAAAGAAAAGTTTATCGATGACCCGAAAGTCTTGTAAATTAAAACAATTTCCAATCAGAGATTTGAGACAAATTTATTTTTATCGAAAGCTGCGCGGAAAAGAAACTTTTCAAAGTCTATATCTCTTTACAAATATTTTATATCATGCAGGTATAAAAAGTAACTTGAAATCTATCAAAATCCACGATATCTTTTCCTTGGAAATCAACTTTCAAAAAATATGTTTGAAACACTGACGTAATTAAAAGAGAAATTAATAGACGGAAGACATTTTTTAAATTAAATCCGTCTATTAAGTGAAAACAATGTTTTTAACTTTAAACCTTGGCGTCAATATTTCCAAATCCGAAAATGATATTCTGTATTCATTGTCCTGCATTTAATCCTATAATATTTGCCTGATGGGCAACATTGTAAAATCTTATATTGCTCAACGCACGAGAAACTCATAAGATGATAGGGAGCCAAAAATGTCATAAACTTTAAAAATTAAATGAATATATACTATTAAGACTCAATGGTCTTAAAGAAAGTAATAGAAAAGAGCGAAAACCAACAAAGTTTTGTAAAATTCAACAAATAATTTATATCCCTAGAATAGAAAGTGAAAAATTTAAAAAGAAATTACAGTAATACGAATTAAATCCCGAAACGTACTACAATTTCTAACAAAGTGGAATAAACTTTTGTGATATTTCAAATAAAATCCAATGCTGAAGGTGTGAACGTGCCTGTAGTGGCCTGAAGTCTGGAATGAACTAATGTACTCACGGCCTAAAGTGTAATGATGTGCCAATAGTCTTTTGATGAATCCCAATAATATATTCCAAGAAGTTCTTCTCTGAATTCACCATAATATCAGAGTAACGTCTCTGTCCAAGAATATTAAAGACGAGCACTTTGTATATCCAGTGAAAAATAATTTGAATAAATAATTCATGCCCAAAAGAAGTACTGAACACAATAATAAGACTGATTCCGCTTCAAGATCTTATAGCACGAACGAATAATTTCTATATAAACAAGATTGCAGAGTCCTCTACTTGACCTTGGTCACAACTGGCATTTTCTAACAAAAAATATTACTTAATGGAAACTTCATTCTAAAACAATTTGTTTATAATAAAGAATATTGTAAAAATAACTTCCTTGAATCAGACTAAGATAATGATCCGAATGCTTAACATACACTCATAAAGAAAATATTAGCTATGTGTAATTTGTTTACAAAATAAAAAAGATCACTGTCATTAGTCAGGAACACTGGGTATTTGATTTTGGAGAAGGTCAAGAACAAAATATAAATAACCAATGAATATAATGAATTTTTTTTAAACAAAACATACAATGCAAATTTAATATACATAAAAATACTAAACGAATTATATCTTTTAAAATGTAATAACTAGTTTTAAATGTCTTCTTCTTGCATATGTGTAATAGAAAATGTCAACTTTGTCAGGAGAGAAAAAAGCAAATAATGTAAAACTCACCTGAAAATGCACATATCTCTGACAAATGACAATGATTTTCGAAATAGATGTCTACTTTAAACTTACATACACGATATAAACCAATGCATAAGAGGGACTACCAAAAAGGTAATATATATAAAAAATGTAATTATGCCTCCACACATGAGAACAAAAGAGACTCATTTCACAATGTTCCGAGACTTAGACGAATTCAAGAATAATAGTGTTAATTTTATCAAAATGCAAAGTAAATTATTAGATAAAATCTCCTGCTGTGAACATTTTTCCAAATACTGAATATTTCGTACTTGTGATCTATATTAATGGCAGGATAAGACTGCTACAATACTTCTCGCTCTTTTGGTAAATGGTAAATATTTAGTAAAGTATGTAAATGAATATAATAATTCAAAATGAGAGTCCTATCGCATTTCCTGACTTTTGTTACCCTGGTCTATTGAGTACCGTGTTAATACATAAGCAACTAAGATCCTTAATGGGTGGATTTTCTTCATAGCATTAATTGCATTTATAAAGTGGAGGTAAACTTTATTACGTGATAATGAAATTTGTTCTTTTATTTTTCTTTCCAGTGCAACCGGTTAAGATATGCAATAGTTGAGTTGACGTTCAGTCTGTTGGAAATGTTAAATGTGATTATGTTATACCTTTTCAGTCTACAGTAAAGAACTCCTTTTTCACTTTTTGTATCCTTTCAAGGTTGATAACATGCTGGATTTATGGCGATGAAGACTACTCCACTAAGACCGTAACAGGTCGCGTCCAAAAACAATGTATGTTACGGTAGCATAAAAGTATTATTTAAAATAAATGCATTATCGAATGTTGCTTTCGTTGGATTAAGCCTTGACCATTCATAAATTACACGAATCTATAAGTAATTCACGGTTAACACTTCCATCAAATCAGTAGTAAGATCACATTAATCAAATATTTTTTTAAGAAACAGTGGATAATGGATAAAGAAACTAATAAAAGACACACGCTGTGAATCGTGTGCATCTGAAACAAATTTGTTGTTTACTATATAGGTGTATAGTATTTCATAAATTACTGGTTTTCTATGGCAGAGACAGGATATGGCGTATGCAGGTGCCAACTTCTAACGGAGTTACTGATAACTGTCATGTGTAAATTCTCTTCATGTTTGGCATAGACTTTAAGATCTCTAAATTTAATTTTGAGACTTTATTTTACCATTCTTTCGCACAGTAAAACTAGTTAAAATCGTACAAGACATCGTCAACACGTAGATGTTATATGATTTATTTACTTCATATTTCTATAATATCTGACATATTATCGGTAGCAACTGATTTTGGAGAGAAGACATTAGAACGGTTAAGAGTAAAATCACAGGTAATAAAGTCACATTGACTTGTGTAATAAATAATAGTCCTTGGAGCTTTTTTATGCGGAAATTGTAGTTATTAACAGTTATCGTGTCCACTTGGATTTCCAAACATTTCATCAAACGTCAAACATCGATTTACCGCAGTGAATACAAACGAGGTAAATATACAAAACAGCATGAGAACAAATAAAACAGAAGATAGCAATTACCAAAATATGATACGCATTGTACGAGCTCCACGAGGAATACGAATAACGTTCGAATAAACGGTACATCGAATGCAGATATTTGGATTATAGCAAATATTGATATCAAGAGTACTTGCATTCAGCTTGGTCAAAAATATAATTTCAGCCCATAATTTTAATAGTATTATATTATCCTTGGATCAGAGGCTACTATTTTGCATTCACTTGTATGATTTTCTCAAGTTTTATCCCTTCAGGTCCGTTGATTTTGTTGAAAATTAAATTCTTTTGGAATACCATTATGCTTTACGACTAAACGTTTATGGCAACATGAGTGTCAAAATCTTTCACGATTAGTTTTAAGAGGGTATTGATCACATCATTTAAAATATAAAGAAAAAATAAGTAAGAGCGATAGATGTACTGCAGTGGGTTTCCCTCGCTACAATCTACTCCACAATGCCTCAGACAGAGGAACTTTTGTTGGAAAACCAGAGTTAGGAGATGATAGGCATTCAAGGGTCATGACTCCTCTAAATGATATTATGTAATGTTTTAGATTCAATTCCTTCTTGATCTCGTCAATACAAGCAGCATCACAGGAAAAGACATGGAGTTATTCAACAAGGGCCATAACTCAGTCCATAAAAGAGTAGATGAGACAAAGCCCAATAAGAGTACATCTATGTTAGTGAATTCATATCAAATTGCGGCAGAAAATGTTGAATGGTTCTTGAGATACTGGCAATGGCCATCAACATTTCAAGTCCCCGTGTGAATACAGGAATGTAACGATACTTCAGTATGGAATTAATACTTCAAGGCAAGAGTATGAGCTTCGCCGGTTACAGCACATTTTAAGATATTAAGTTATTTGTCAAGGGCTTTAACTCTATCCAAACTGGAGTTGATGGGACAAACTTCATTAACGGTAAAAATGGGTATGCACCAAAATGCATTTGGGATGAAATATTTCCACGGATCTATGTACTAGAGAATTAAAATTTATAGAAGAATGGCAACAACTCAGCTTTAGTCCTGAAAAGGTGAAACCTTTAAAAGGTATCACTACGTATGATATGCAATTGAGCTACCAATAACATCCAGTTATGTGTAATAGGTACATAACCCTGATGATTAGAAGAAGTGACGAACAGACAGAAAAGATGATTACAGCGCTCCTTCGTCTGTAGCAATTAGTATGGAGTAAATCGAATGATTCCATCTTCCAGAAACAAGGCCCTTACCAGATTTTAAAAATTACATATCTACGTTGTCCAGATAAATGAAGTTTCAACTGTGTTAGATGTCTGCACCCAAGTTTCTTTGCGGCGTTAAAATGAACAGTGTACGATACTATCACAGGTACCTGTTGCATCACAGGAAGTAAAAATGGATGTCGACCGTGTACGCCCTGTGTTACGACAACACTAAAATTGGTAAAGCACTTGATCATATTTTGCCACCTGCTCATTGCCTTTGTTGTCAATATTATCATTTCTGCTTCTATAATATAAATTATAAATATTTTATTTATGTTATGAATCTGTATATTTTTAATACGCTTTCGCAGTGCGAAAATCTCTTCCTTTCGTGGCAGTACGGTCGTTACCGTTGTTGACAACTAACCGAATTTTATGTTCGTACTTGTGCCAAATTTTTCGCTTGTCCTTTACAAATTGTAACACGTTTTCAATATGTCACCACCTTGACAGAGTTTGTTATTGACTATTTCGATGTATTTCCCGCCTTATTACCCATTCACTGCATCGCATTCACCAAAAAAGCAATGCCCACCGCTCTGCCATTATTAACTGGGTTAATTATTCTTAAAGGACTCCTAAAGGATATATGAGATCACAAAAGTGCATACATATCTGATTATCTACATACCTACCCGCATATATGCCTATCTTCTCATATAAGGTTGACAAACAATATGAAAAATAAAGTTTCGAACTCCTTGATATGATCCCAGCCAGTGTGGACTTCGGAGGAGTATTTACAAGAAAGATATTACTTTTTATGACGAATTCCTGTTATGACAAACGATTTTTATAAACCCCTAATGGTTCGTTATGGTTACGGACTATTGTGTAACATTTTCTGAAGGTTTTACAGGTGAAGGGACTTAGGTAGAAATATAACAGGGAAAACTGCAGGAGTCTCAAGGAAATTATGGGATATAATATGACTTATTATCAAACTTATTAGAACTAGCGGCAGTTGGAAGTTCTACCAAAAAATGTTACAAATTGTTTGGATATTTTACATGGAACCGACCATGTTTGTGAGAGAGATATAAGAACTAACAGCTATGGAAATAAACTCAGATTTAATAAAACAAGAGGGTAGATACGGTATTGTTTATCCTTTTAAGATGCAGCTATCATACCGAGTCGGCTGTGCTGTATATTTTTCATCTGCGTCAGACGAACTTTCTTTTATTGTATGTACTGCTAATATACCATCTGCAGCAAGCCCACAGCCCACCGGTGTGCAGCGACCCGTAATTTACGAACCTACGATCTGGTGAACATTCTCTCAAGTGTGCGGTTTTCCCAACACGTCATCTGATATACCTAAGGTGCACCTATGCAATAAAATTTGGCAAGCTAGTAAAGGCGCTCAAGTTTTTAAAAAAAATCTGAACGTTTTGTGATTATAGCTTTATTAAGGCTATTGACTCCGGAAGCGTCCAGGGTCTTGTTTATTATTCACGAAATTCCTTAACTTATATTCTCACTCACAGGTTCAACATTTCTTAAATTGGTAGAAAATAAACTATACCTATTTAACGGACATCTGCATCTAAACGTATTGTTGTTTTGAAATCAGTTGAATTTTAATTAGTTTATTTATTGTAAGCTATAAAAATCCTTCTCAGATAAATAAGCCCCTACCCCAGCCCCGCCTGTGTTTATACATATATGTATTATAGGTGGGTATGATATCACGTACTCTTAAAATAGAGTAATTCTTTGCAGACAGACCTGTCCAAAACATATATGTGAGCTAAAGTCGGGTGAAGGGTCCTCTTGGCGATAGGTACAGAATATTAATGGGTGTAATCCCGTGCTTGACAACTTATTATTAATCCATGTGGAGTAACACAACACTAACAAAACATCATGTCCTGTTTCCTTTATGAAATACGTGGATACAAACGTCCGTTACGAAATACCGGTAAATATCTAAACCGTACGTGGTGGTGTTCATAACAAATTTGTAGGCAGTCAGATGAATGACATCAGCCCCAATCATTGTCCATCAGTCTGAACACAGTTTGGGGGTTATTGATTTACTGGACTATCAAAATCCGAGTTTCGGTGTGCACTCAGGTTGAGGAATTTCGTGAATACGGGGCATGGTCTGAAAAATGGCTGACAAGTAGTTTATTTTGACTGGACTATCTTCCGATACGTGTGACTTTGAAGTAACTATAGCTAATTTTAAGTACCGTAATAATTAAGCTATATTAGGATCTTGGGGTAGAATCACCATGTTACATGCAATCATGGCATATGATAGACATAAAGCAGCTATGGACTTCTAAGCTATTGCATATGGTATAGACATAACGCAGCTACGAACTTATACACTATTGCATATGCTAAACATAAAGCAGCTAAGGATTTCTAAGGTATGACATATGATAGACATAAAGCAGCTATGGACTTTTAAGCTATGGCTTATGCTAGACATAAAGCAGCTATGGACTTTTAAACTATGGCTTATGCTAGACATAAAGCACCTACGGACATACAGGATGCGTTGACTTTATATTAGTATCTTTAAGCTTAATGCTAAATGAAAACATGTTAAAAATAGTAAACCCTAATGATACTGATAAGGTCGATAAGAGTAACAGAATCCCTCATATGCGTCGGTTGGAATATGAAAACGCCACGCAAGGGTCATAATTTTGCGTCCGACACGTGTTCCTGGGCATAATTTTAAACATCTAACTGTAAAAACAACTTATTTAGGAAACGTTCTATTGTTTCGAGTGTATTTTTAATTCCCTTGGCGGTAGATGGGAATAAGCATCGTCTCTGTATCACTTCCCTTGCTTCTGGCTTTGATTTTGTTGTTGTTTTTTTTTTCGTGGCTATTGAATGCTTACTTTTCTGTTAAAGCATAAGTAGTGTCGATCTATATCACATCTAATCGTGGAGTACCTTTTCGGATTCTATGAGGAAGTGACCCCTCCCAATATATATATATATATATATATATATATATATATATATATATATATATATATATATATATATATATATATATATATATATATATATATATAATGTGTGTGTCTTTACTCCGCTGGGCATCTATTAAAATATGTGCTTCATCAAATGATCTGACTGACGGTAGAACACAAAGGTGTGTAAATTTGCTTACTATTTCTAGTGTTGTGTCACCACAATATTTATTGAGAACATACCATCTTTAAATAGCACAGTCTTTGTCTTAAAAACGTTCACTTTAAGGTTGTGAAAATTCATATCAAAAGCTCTAAACCATTGTAAAGACCTTTTTGCGTGAACTCAAACATTTATATGAATATCATCAGGGGAATATAAATTGAAAATCTTTATCAATGCTAATATCAATGCCCTCTGTACAATGATGTGTATTAAAATCATTTTGAAACATGGCAAATACAAAGCGTGACAGTCACTCACCTTGCCTTATTTCAAGACCATGTGAAAATTTATTACCAATTATACTAGTATACCTAACCCTAGACTTTCTAAGTACCTAGTCAGTTGTATCTTGCAGAAGTGTCATTAACACTAGACGTGACAGTATAATACACAGATTCCATAATATCCAAAATACTTCGACTGAATAAGTTTATGTCATACGTTATAAATTATCACGCGATCAAATGATCTGGTTACAGCTATAACATTACATGTATAAGATTACAAAGCTATTCTTTGCGTATATTATAGGTATGCAAATAAAGCCCATGCAAAATTCGAACCTTTTATAAAGTAATATTTTATTTCTAAATCCTGCCTGCGCTTCAATAAATATGGAGATAATTCTCTGCCCAGTCATTTATTATTTGAGTACACTACTAATGCCGCTGGTTAGAGTTGTTGTTAATGTCATTTAAGGTATCCTTTTATGCAAAGGAATTAGAGCATCTAAAAAATGTCACGCTCAAAAACATTATTAACCTGGTTATGTAACATTTCAATAAGGAATTCATACGACAGAAACTCACTGATAAATATACCTGAACAGCCATTCCAACCAAGTTTTAACTTTTACAAAGCCTTGCCAATTTCGGACAATGAAAGTTCAATATTCAATTCACAAAACATAGTTTTTTAAACACCTTGCACACATTTGTCACTGTGGTATAAAATGTCACCATTAATCTAAACGGTAATTGATTGCCATAAAGTTCGCCATATTAACATTACATCTTTTAAAGATGACATACTCCTTCATCGATTTCCAGTAAAATTTTGCATTTCTTACTCTTGTTGACATAAAAGGTAAAATATGAAAGTTTATGATTGCACTTTATTTTGTAAACTTTCATACTAGAAATTCCCATATTAGTTCTTGTTATAAATTCGAATAGCATTGTTTACAAATAATTGCATGTCAAAGTATGATCGATGCAAAAGTTGGCACAGGTATTACCGGAACTTACTATGTACGTGGAACACAATTTGCAGATTTTTCATCATTCGCTTGACTTTCTATGTACCTAGTCATTTGTATCTTGCAGAAGTGCCATTGAGACGAAGACAGAGTCCTAGCGTAGATTGTCTACGAGCGTCGACAGTGATGGGTGTTTGTGATCAGCCAGCTGTGAAAACACCAGACTCCAACTCTCGTATAAGTTGTTTGTAGGGACAGAGGACAGACGTCGGTAAGCGGACTGGCAATAAATCATCACAACCGCCGGCTGCATGCGACTGAACACGTCGTAATGGCCCTGTCACATACGTCCTAGCAACGCTTCTACGCCTGCCGGGATATTGGTACGCAGAAATCTCATGGCCTTCGCGACGTCATCCAGTACTGCTAGTAGCAGATCCCCATTGCTTTGTTGATGATTGCTTGACAACAGTGCGTACACGCATAACACAGAAGTCTCACCCAGGAATGATCGGATGACTTACAACTTGTCTAAGTTGTGCGGTGTCATGGCGAAAATCAGGTTCCTTGGATAAAGTGCCCCGCCTCTGACGTCTAACAGTGTTGATTCGCCCGATGTGAGTACTGACTGGATCAACATCATCAAGCACTGCACTGGTCAGGACATGAGTAGGCTTATCTCTTGCATTCACGTAAATGGAGTCTAAACATAGCTACCTCGACAAGGTTTGGACCATCTTCTTAGTTTTATGTAATTTACGGGCCTTGTACCACTCACGGTTGATACGGGTTTATTTCTGGTCGTCTTCTTGTATATGTAACCTGTCACGTTTGCTACGCACCAGCTATAAAGTCATGTATTTGCTATAATTTACTGTCTTGAAAATATTACTGCGGCCATGTGTTTTATGTCAAAAGATTGCCACAGGCTAGTGTTGAACTCTTACGCAGTGTTACAGTGACCTGCCAGAGACCGGAAACTTGAGTTGGCGAAGGCGACTGCTCGCATCATTTGACAAAAGCTTGCCGGATCACACCTGTGTGTTACAGCTTAGATAAGAGGGAAGCCCCCGAAGTGAACTAGGCGTGTTCTTATCCGTACCCACGTTGCCATACATTGAGAGGGTGTGTGAGTGTGTGTGATTTGGTTTTTTGAACGTAGCTTTAACAATTTTTCAGTCATATCGCTACGATGTATACAGTGTAACAGTTTTTAGTGATGTCTAGCACTGATGCATCATGCCCCAGACATGTAGCATGTTGTCCCACCCAGTCACATTATCTTGACACCAGGCCAACCAGTCCTAACACTAACTTCTTAATGCTGAGCGCCAAGCGAGGCAGTTGTTAGTACCATTTCTTGCAAGACTTTGGGGTGACTCGGTCGGGGGTCGAACCCACGAACTTCCGCATCCGAGACGGACGCTCTAACCACTAAGCCACCGGAGCGGTTCAGCGAGAGGGACATTGTCCGCTAAGTTTGACTGGGTCGGTTCACAGCTCTATCCACTCGGAACTGAGATAGAGGGTGTGATTACAATTCCAATCCGAATTATAACTTTCAGAACTAGGAAATGAAAAGTTAGTTTCGCCTGGGAAGATGCGAATTCATTCATAATTTGGCGGCAAAACATAGAGATAGATTCTAAGGAAAGTAAACGCTTCGAAAGGTCAGTAAGTTATTTGCTCGACTTGTGCAGAATTTTACGGCATCATAATTGTAATTGTTTGTAGTATGTATACTTAATTACTAGCTTCGTTTAGTATGTAGAATTACCTTTTGTAGTGTTTCATTTACATGTGTATTTGAGTAATGGGCTTGAGCCTACGCAGAGAATTATTAGATGCGAGGCGGAATTATGTGGATTGCTAGTTCATGGTCAGAATTAATTTTGTAGTTCGCTATTAGGTTACTTCGTAGTAATTTATTAATGCGTTATGTTAGGACTTACACATACTTGAATTGTGAATTTGGAAAATGGGTGAAGTATGTAAGATTAGTTACTATGGATGTATGCATATATCACAGCATGGATATTTGAATGTATGTGTACTTTGCATGCGTTGTAAGGTAAAGAATGTGCATGTTTGTGTGTGTGTGTATGTGTGTGTGTGATTTGGATTTTTAACGTAGCTTTAATAATTTAAGGTAAAGAAATGCATCTGATGATTGTGATATTGTTGAGTTTAACAGGATTAGGAATATGTACTGATTGAATGAATTTATTGCTGTATGCATAAGAAGTAATTGATTCCGTGATGTATTATGACGTTTGTTTTACCATACAAGAATGTATGGGTATCTCGATGTGGATGAATGCGTGACCGGAGAAATTTCATAACCGCAATTTGATGGTAGGCTGTGTATAGTATGAGATGAGATACAAAAAAAAATTGTACCGTCCTTGTGTTTTCACAGGAAGCTTGTTAGGGGACACAGAACTTCGGTTTCGATTGAGTCTTTAGTGTTCAAAAACTGGAGACGGAACTGAGACTAGCTGAAACAGTTGAAGTCTACGGAAGTATAGTCGGTTGAGAGAAGGTGGAGGAGGAGGATAAACAGTCTTGAGGAGAAAGTGGAGAAGAAGGAGTATAAAGAAGTCGACGAGGAGGAGGAATTTGAAGAAAGTCGGGGAGGAAGAGGAGAAGAAATTAGGAGAAATAGGACAGAGAAGAATACCATAGATGAGTAGAATACAAGGACAGGTGGAAATAGGTGTCACGCTGATAATCAAGTGATGCAATAGGCTATTAAGGGTCGAGCGGAAAGAGTGTAATTGGGAATTTGAATCATTTGATTTTTGAATTATTATGAAATTGTTATTCATTGATGTTCAACCATTTTGTATATTTAACCATCTAACCGTCGGCATTGCTGACTGGAGGCTCGGAGCTTTACAATTACCTTTAACTAATTTAACTTCCAACCAAAATCGAGCCTGGATGGGACTTCTGTAAACTTTTGGGAGTACCCCACCCCACCCCGCCCAACCATAACAACCCTCACGTAACCATTATAGCAAAACTTTTTCACCACTCTTACTACGCCTGATTTTTTTCCATACTGATATTAAGTTTGTTTCACATACCCAAAATACGACTTACTATATGACAACTTAGTATGATGAACGTGGGATTTCATATTCCTGAGTCGAAAAAAATATCCCAAAAATCATGGCGCTATTTTTCTAAATACTTTATAAAATACATGTATTAAAAATATCGAGGAAGGATTTAATACGATGGATGAAAAGTGTGTGTAGTGATGCTTATGAGAGAGAGAGAGAGAGAGAGAGAGAGATGAGAAGCTAAGAGCTACATGCACGTTTAATTAATCTTTAGATCAAAACGATCATTATCCGACTTAATCTATTTGTCTGTCAAGATCCAACATATGCAGCTTCACCTAACCCGCACACAATATGTCGACGGAATAATAAAGTCCCAGATATATATATGCTGATCATAATTTACTGATACACTTCTGGTCATATAAAAGATATTTAAAACATTGTGACAAAGAAAAATCATAGTCCAAGTAATTTATTATGTACTAAGGTACAAACAATCTTCACGAAACCAACATTGAGCGAATACATGCCGGTTAAAAAAATAAATAAATTTTTAAAAAATTTCAAATAGCCGGCAACTCAGACGGGTTCAAGAGAATGTCTTCAAAAGATAAGATGACTATCATACTTTTGAATTTTAGAAGTGAGTTGGATATTCCAAATAGTCAAAGATATGCGTGACTAATTCAAGGACTAAGCATGACTAATTCAAGGACTAAGGATGACTAATTCAAGGACTATGCAATGCTAATTCAAGGACTATGCGTGACTAATTCAAGGACTATGCGTTTCCGGCAGAGAATAGTAGAGACACGAAAGTTCCTAGATAAGGCTACAGACAACCTTATTTTCATTTTAAAAAAATCAATACCCCATCCCCTACTAAACAAAAGTAATTTAAAAACAAAGAACACCATATCGCCCCCGATTAAATGTTTTAGACTATATTCTTCCACAATCAGTCAGAAAAAGCCTTATTTTCATTTTCCAAAATAAGCACCCAACCCAAAACAAACATAAATTATTTTCAAAAACAAACGCCTTAACCCCACGATACAATATGGTTTAGACAGTACGATTCTTGGCTCAGTCAGAAAATACCCGTTTTTCCGTTTTTAAAAATAAGCAGCCAACACCAAGAGACAAAAAAAACAAACAAACAACTAATAACATGAATCCAGTTCTGAGATTAATAAAGTCCAACAGCTTTCGAACCCTAGTCTGAGAAGAGGAAATGGACGAGATAGCACCCGTCATTATTTAATTCAGATACTACCCCCTGTTTACCCCGCCCCACCCCGGCTAAAACGTTAAATAAAATGTGTACCGGTCATTATTTTCTATTGTCATTTTTATAGTATTATAACTTTACCAAACTAAATAGCAAACGATTGTAACGGAAACATATGCTTTTAAAGCATATCACACACAAAAACCCCCAATATCTTGCAATCAACACCAGGTAAAGAGACTTTAAGATTAAGGTATGAGCCGATGCCGTTAAATCAGAAATAGAAAGAGATACAAGACATTTAAAACTGAATTACGCACATAACTGATATAAGGAACTACAAACTAGGTAAGTGGATTAGCTTAAAAAGTAATACCTGGTAGTATAATGCTTTCATCTTGTTTTTTAAAAACAGTATGGTGATCAGTATATGATCATGATATCAGAAAAAGAACCATTTAATATTACAAGTGATGATTTAATAGGTAAGTCAAATTTAAATTGTTCCTTGGAAATTTTATGGTTAAAAGTACATGTCGAACATTGGCTGATATTAATGGAATTTTCTTTTCTCATTCATGTTTTGCTGAATACATCTTACATAATATAAGTGCCTTTCAACATTACGTTACTGAGATTTAGAAGAATAATAGCATTCAAGTTTAATTTTTTTATTCTATTAGAGACAACGAATGCCACCTTCATTTATGGTTCAAAGCCAATCACGGATTTGTACTGTTGATGACTGTGCTGGTGAAAAATACATTATAAAAGAATAATTTACATATTATCTACAAGAGTACCGTTACTTTTCATTATTAATCGCTGAGGTTGATATGATAATCCCCTGCCTTTATTTATCAAATTAAAAGAAGCTAGCAGTATCAAAATGTATTTCCATCAAATAGTGTAATCAGCGTAAGCATTAAATATGGTAAGAGCAATAATTGTGATAAGAGGGGCAATTAGTAAAGATTCAACAATCAAATAAGGTAAACGTATATTTCAATTATTTAATCCAAATGATGCAAATGATAAAACAAAAAAACATGATAAAACTTTAGAAGAATTGCAGAAATCATAATAAATTAAACGACAACTGGGCAAATTCAATCGATTACAGTAAAGGATAATTAAGAGAACAATGTTTGGTTTCTCAAAACTTGTATAATTTAGAGACAGCTTTTTTCTTTCTTCTTCTACTCGTCCAGATGCAGTTTTAGAGAAACCTAAGCAGACAGGACTTCATGACTTTTACCAGTCTTTGGATACGCAGATCATTTATAGTAATGATTTTTGTTTTGCTGTTGAAATGGGCGCTAATTTATTGTTTGGGGTTGGGGGTTGGGAGGGGAGATAATTAACTGTAATCATAGAGATAAAGAGACATACACCAGGTAGCACAAAATCTGAACAAATGCTTCAAGTGGTATTACCTAGATTAGGGACAAATGTGTTGAATTTACCTGGTAGTTTCTTTATTTTACCTTCTTTCTTTTTTTGTGTTCAATATAAAATTCATTAAAGGAGATGCTTAAATATAGTTGTTACCAATATGGGAAGAATGTTTATCGCATATGTTACAATTTCTTACGGTAGTAATGGCATTGTTGAAGTTCAATGAATACTGGTCGTCATTGGCGTTTAACGATTTTTGGCTACCAGTATAGGTGAGAACAAAGAAATTAGCGCAAGGAATAATTATGGAAAATCTTATAAAGTTATGATTAGTATCGACCAATCACATGATTTGTTTTTCTTCAAAATTTTGGATTTACAGTTGCATTAGAAAATGCATCTAAAGTAGTAGACGGTGAAAACCAAGATTATGAGTTAGAGAATATTAACTCCAATAAAAGACAGGTACTTAGGATATAACGGTTCTTTGTGTTTATGAATAGTACATAAATAGAATTGCTTTTGTCTATGATTACATTACAAAAAGCGATAACTCTTGATGTATCATGTAACACGATTTTAAAGCCTGTTGTACATAATTCATCAATGACTAGTTTTAAAGGAGTAATGATACTTTGTAGAACAGACAGAGAAAAATATGCTGAAAAGTATTTCAATTCAACATCAGAAAATTTTTTTATTACTGTGGAAGAATTACAATGTGTTTTCTTTATTCATAGGGGATGCAATGATTACTGTTGAAGGATGGGTTTATTCACAGAGGTATAAAATAAGTCAATATTGTAACGAAATATTTTAACGAGGAGAAAAACACACTGAAATTAGCAATATTAGTGTTATGAAATTGGCAATATTAGTATTATGAAATTAGCAATATTAGTGTTATGAAATTAACAATATTATTATTATGAAATTAGCAATAATAGTGTTATGAAATTAGCAATATTAGTGTTATGAAATTAGCAATATTAGTGTTATGAAATTGGAAATATTAGTGTTACGATATTAGCAATATTAGTGTTATGAATTTAGCAATATTAGTGTCTGAAATTGGCAATATCAGTGTTATGAAATTAGCAACATTAGTCTTATGAAATTAGCAATATTTTTTAAAATGAAATTAGCAGTATTAGTGTTACGAAATTAGCAATTTTATTGTTATGAAATTAAAAATATTAGTGTTATGAAACAGGCAATAATAGTGCTATGAAATTAGCAATTTTAATGTTATTAAATTAGCAATATTAGTGTTAGGAAACTAGCAATAATAGTGTTATGAAATTAGCAATATTAATGTTATGAAATTAGCAATATTAGTGTTATGAACTTGTATAAACGGACCATCATTGTTTATGGCTGGACTTAAGAAGTTCACAAACACAAACACGCCACACATACGCGTACGTACAGCATATTTTGTTTATTTATTTATTTATTTATTCATATATTTATTTATTTATTTATTTATTTCATATTTATTTATCTATTTATTCAGGAAACATTTTGAATAGTAAATTATAGCCTATACTATTTTTTGCTGATAAAATAACTAAAATTTGAATCAATGGATAGCAGCGAAATCTATTTAGGTGATGACAGGGTAACAGGTATGACGTTTGGAAAGTGTACCAGATATAATACGAATGGTACATTCCAACCATAGGCTTATTATACATGGTTGTGAAATAAAATGAAACAAAAATCAAATAAAATATATCAAAAAACAAAACAATTACTTACGACATGTAATGTGACGACTGCAAACCAGTCAATGTCCTTATGAAATGATTAATTATTTTGCAGATGCAATGAATGAGACAATATAAATTGAACTTCAACTATATTTCGAACATTCTAAATTATATATATATATATATATATATATATATATATATATATATATATATATATATATATATATATATATAACGTAATGAACTATAAATTAGTGCATGAAATACTGAACAAGAGGGGTCAGGGAATAAAATAGGCAGAAAATATATCAATTTTAAGCTAATTGCTAAGTTTGCTAAAGTCAGATACGATAAACAAAGTATAAACTACCCACTCTTGTTATACAGGATACTTCCAATCAAACATGTCGTCAATAATAATCTATACAACCAGTCAACATAATAATAATAATCTATACAACCAGTCAACTTAATAATAATCTATACAGCCAGTCAACACAATAATAATCTATGCAAAAAGTCAACCTAATAATAATCTATACAACCAGTAACATAATAATATTCTATACAACCAATCAAAATAATAATAATCTATACAAGTCAATATAATAATAATCTATACAACCAGTCAACTTAATAATAATCTGTACATCCAGTCAACATAATAATAATCTATACAACCAATGAACATAATAATAATCTATACAACAAGTCAATATAATAATAATCTATACAACCAGTCAACATAAAAAGAAATCCTCATAATGAATGACCATACCCTTCTTTTATTATATTTATTGTTGGAATACTCATTAGTTTTAGCATATCATAATAAGAATCATTAAGTAATTTTCCTCTAATTCCTGGTGAAATCGTCAGGATCGTATCATAACATGTGTTCTAACTCTAGCTTACTTATTTTCATATTAGCATGAAAAACCAGTCCAGGAGCAGTAAAACAAAATGTGTTAGATCTTGTTTATAATTATTAATACATACATTTCTCAATTCTTCAAAACTACCACGCAACAATGAAATATCATTCTTTGCATACTGTTTATGTAATTCACCAAGGAAATTCTGTTGGAAAATTGTTTATGATATAATCCGCTTCACAAATTCTTGCTAAAGTAGTTTAATGTGGCTTTTGCTTATTTTATATTTAATAATTTTGACAAATCATTTTTTCCAAGATAATAATAATTGTTCTCTTCAAATACAATTGCATACCTGATCGACTCATTCAGTCTAATTGATGTATGAATCTCGCCTTATTTTGGTCAATATATTTTCATATGTAGCGTTAAAATAAGTTGTGACCAAAGACCAATGCGTACAAAAACTCTTCTGACTAAATATTGTGTCTAGTATATCATGCACATTTGACTAAATATTCTGTCACTATATGATGTGCATTTGACTAAATAGTGTGTCTAGTATATCATGTACATTTGACTAAATAGTGTGTCTAGTATACCATCAACATTTGACTAAATATTATGTCTTATATATCATGCACATTTGACTAAATATTGTGTCTAGTGTATCATGTACATTTGACTAAATATTGTGTCAGTATATCATTTACATTATTGAACTTAACACTCCATTTCATTCTGTTCATTATTCTCTCGGGCGATGTTGCATATGTTTTATGCAACAATGCCCGAGAAATAATGAACAGAAATGAAATGTAGCGTAAAGGTGAATAATGTACTTGATAATAATAAGCCAATTTCCCTCATTCAGAGTTTAATCAAGAAAACCAGCTGGAATTTTTAATGAAAACCCAAATCGTTCTAATTTTCCTAATTATTAATTTCCATACGCACGATTCAATGTTGTAAAAAAATATATAAATATTGTGATTTGTTTCGCCATCTCTTGTTTCAGATCTATGCTCTTTTAGACGATTGTTAACGCGTCTTGGAACCTTCTCATAATTTTTCAAGCAAAAACTTGTTTTGTCTCTTATTCTCCTCGAAAAATAAATTTGAGAAGGATTTAAGCCCTCTTCTTTCAGAATATACTTCAGAATTTCTTATATTTGTATGAGGTTAATGTTTTCGCCATTTATTTTACTACTATTTTTTGCTAATTAATTTTTTTATTGTTAAATGTATTTGTTTATGATTGAATAGTGAGCCTCTTTTACCAGTGTTCAATGTGAAATTTATTTGTTTAAGATTGAATAAAGGGCGTCTTTGAACGGTTGCCATTGTGAAATTTGCTTGCTTATATTTGAATAGCGGACCTCTTTTAAAAGTTTTCAATGTAAAATTTACTTTTAATAATTGATTATTAAGGTATTTTAACAGTTTTCAATCTGAAAGTTACTGGTTTGTGATTGAGTAATGATCATCTTTTTAGAGCTTTTAATGTGAAGTTCACTTGTTTATAATTGAGTTATTATCCTCTTTAAGCAGATTTCAACGTGAATTTTACTGTTTATGGTTGAATAATAAGCGTCTTTGAACAGTTTATCCACACTGGCAATGAATTATCATTTGAATGTATTCTCAGTAATTTCCCCCGTTATAATACTTGCTTGCTTTAGGAATTCTAGCAATTTGACACCTTTGTAACTTGTATATCGACACTACATCTAATCACACGTTTTATGACATATAGAATTCGCATCTATGTATATTCAATAATTATTTATGCGAATCTGATATTGCTCTTCTTTCAGAGAAAGAGGGGGGTGGGGTGGATGGGTATTTGTGTATGTGCGTATAAGAGTGCACAAATCAAGCTGTCTTTTTTTAAAAACGTTTAATGACAAATTAGGTGAACAAAATACGTTCCTTTCAGAAAATTACATATCATGACACTAATAAATCAGATGTTCCACATAGAATTACTGTCATCGTATCAAGAAACATCCAAGGAACGAGATGCTTTTAAAACTTTAACTTTACCATAAGTCCGTTATAAGTATGAATGATGATCCATGTTTGAATACCCAGTACAATTTATAATGGTTCTTTGCCAAATTCTTCTCCTAGTTTCTTCAACGTAGGTGTTGGCATTTTGTTCAGACTAGTTTATCCTGTAAAGATAGTTCAATCCTACGACGCTTATCCTGTCATTCTGACATCTTGACATGCGAAAAAGACAAACATTCATGGATACTTAAATACACGCATATAGTGCTTTTTCTCTTTTGAAAATCTGTTGAGTGAATCTGACTCTTAGAATATTGAGTTGTCGTTCTCCCTTGGCAAAGCATGAACAGCGAGATCCATGTCTGGTTAACACAGCCTTGATATATTTTTTGTATATAAAAAAAACAACAAAAAAAGAAAGAAACATAAACCCAACCAATAACGTTCCTTGGATGATTTCTAAAATTGAATAGCACGAATCACAATTAGACAATAAGCAGAAAAATATAAAAAATTTAAATGACCTATCTACAACAGTTATGTAATTAATAATTTACCTTAAATGTTGGACTTTCTTAATTAACAATTTACCTTAAATGCTGGACTTTATTATGATACACAAACTTTGGATTAGGCCTATGGTCGATCTTATGCTGTGCTGGCGAGCGTTGCAAGTATTATTTTAGCCTCGCATGCCCCTGGGGCATTTTCTCATCGATAAGCCTTCAGAATTCGCTAACCGGAAATAACAGTTGGGAACCAATAGAAGTTTGTACCGTGGTATACCGCAGTAGTTCTGAAAGTACCATGATACGTGCCACGGTATACCGCATTTATATAAGGGACAAAGAATTCAATATCCAGGGAAGTGGCCTGGCACTTTTATAAAATTTAATTTTCGTCTGTAATTAGCTGGAAAAATATACTGCTCTGATATAAATCGATATAACGCCATATTATATACATTATATTTATATTTGGGAAAATATTAATTTGGTTTGTATCCAAATTATACGACAAAGTATAAATAGAGAGGATTATGATACTGAGACTAAATTGGGACCATACAATGTCGTACTGGACTGAAAAGAGGCCAAGAATCGGTAAAGAGAAATTGAAGAAACAACGTTGTTAAAGGTAGCAGAATTGGATACCACGAACAATTTTGTACTACGGTATGCCACGGTGTCTTCGAACATACCACGATACGTACCGCAATTAATATTAGGGTCCAACAATTTAATTTTCTGAGGCAGAGGCCTGAGATTTTTTAATTTATTTTCACATTTCCGGCTCTTAAATAGCTGAAAACATACATTGTTCCTATTTAAATTAAAATAACGTATTCTATCCATTAGTTTATTTGAAAAAATATAATTATACTGAGATACAACAAATCTCTCGGCTCTAAATAAAATCGCGGCATCCCTCGACCCCGCCCTGTAAAATCGAATGATCAGTAGTATCTCGCATGTACACAGGATAATTTGCTGTGTATGTTAATTGTTGTGCAAGCCGCAATCTAAAACCTGTAAATAGTGTGGGACGATGAGGCCTACATTACAACTGACACCCTGTGAATGACATTGTGCTGACATTAATGAGCTTGGTAATACAAACAGGAAAGTGTTGACACCAAACCCTACATTTTATTAGCTACTCTGTCGGTATAATAGGCAGGGAAACTCGGGCTGGGTTGCTTACACCGGGGACAAGATGTTAAGCAGAAAGAACCAGACAACATAAAACACAGTGACTCACCAAATGAGAAAATATAAGGTGGATATTTGAAATTAATTTGCAATGAATATAAATATTTTGTGTAAATAAATTAACAAAATGAAAACGTGTTTAATATCATTTAAAAAGTACCGTGGTACGTACCACTGAAAATAAGTATCGTGGTACATCCTACTAAAACTAAATACCGCGGAAAAACAGGCACAGAGGTAATACCGCACACCAATACAAGATAAGGATCTTGTAAATTATATATTTTATAAACTTTGTAGGATATCTTAATTATAACTATATACAAAATATAATATACGGTTAATATCTTTGAAAATTCTTGAGATTTGTTATCAAATTCAAATTATATATTATTAAGTATATAAGGCATCGTATAAAATATAACTTATATAATGAGCAATTTTATTAAAGAAAGCTGATACAATTTATAAAATAGCTGCTGAAGCTTACAAGACATATGTTGTAATTAATGAAAAATCTAGTTTTTAGAAGAAATACAATTTTGACTTGCATTAAGAAAAAGAGTCAAATATAAAAAAAAAATAAAAACAGCATAAATGTTTCCAAACTATTTCTCTTTTGTTCTAGTGTCAGAATACTATACGGTTATAAAATGTAACCACAGATTCCCTTGTATCCACAATATCCGTACGGAGAAAGAAACTGATTGGGCATAATTTCAGGCTTAAAAAAGGTGGAACCCATGAGTAAAAAAAAGAAAAACAAATAAAATGACCCATAATTTAATAACAGTAACTACTACATGTACTAAACATTATATCCCAGTAAAGTTATGAGAGGAGAAGATGGTAAAGGAAATGTTGTAGGTCCATACTGAAAAGAAACAATATCAAAATGATGTCGAGAAAATTATTTCAAAGTTAACAAGGAGATGAAGAAATTGCATATTTGTAGAACTTGAAAATGTTCAGGTTTCTTTAAATAACCAATAATTCGCTGGGTTTTTTAAGTAACTGAGAGTGACCACGTATTATATCTCTATTTACTGATTGCAACTGTAAAAGTTATCTAGTTTAGTACTTTTTCCGTTTTGCATATCTTTTACAACTTTGACTGTTTCTTCATAAATAATTTCCCTTTTCCGATTGTTGGCATCTTTATCGTCCAGTACGACATTGTATGGTCCCAATTCAGCCTCAGTATCAACATCCTCTCTATTTATAGTTTGCCGTATAATCTGGAACCAGACAAATCCGAGAAGCAGCGGACATGCTGACAAATCTTATCTCCACCAAGACTGTTACAATGATTGGGAAATGGAATGTGAGAACACTGCACGAGGAAGGAAAAACAACACAAATTGCCAAAGGGATGGACAGATACAAGTTGGAGACCCTAGAACTGAGTGAGGATCAATGGACAAAATTAAGCTAAATCATCTTGGCATCAGGAGATCTCCTCCTCTACTCAGCACTTCACAACGAGGACGACGACCACACCATTTTTCTATGATTTTAGATTATATATTAAGATCATTATTAATTAGATGGAAACGTTTACAAATGTCGAGTTCAAGGTCTCGTTTTTTATATAAATTAAGAATGTTAAAGAAGCAAGTTGTTTACGAATTCGAAAGGAAAATGACTATCATTATGGCTCTGTTATTGTATCTTAGCTATTAATATAAATATTGTTGACTTCGGAATTACTCATTCCTTCCTAACATTAGTACTTTAGAGGAATCAATTTTAGGCGTGTTATTATTTGAGAGGACTTATTTCAGTGCAATTACAAAGTATTCTTTGATTATTTTCGGATTAAATCAATATTTTTGAATTCTCGTGAATTCATTCAAGGACATTTTGGATTATTTAACTGTGATGAAGCATGACTGTTAGCACATTAACACTATTTTAGGCTATGGTACATCATCACTTTCAAGTTTGGGATTCATTCGGAACAACAATGGAATTCATTCGGAATACTCTATACTTTTGGACTATGATTGAACATTCAGCAAGAGGATTTTGACCGCCCGTTTCCAGTAAAAATTCCAAAAGTTAAACATTGTGCATTTTGTTTTACTCCAACGAACCATGCAGACCAGTAGGCCAAGTAGGATTTGTTTTAAGTAGTGTGTTTGACAGAGTACGAAAGAGGGATGTCACACTTGTGATGGGCGACATAAGTACTTAAGTGGCAGCGACAACATAAGACGGGAACTCAACATGGGTAAAGAGGGGCTAGGAGAGATGAACGATAACGGAGAGCTGTTTCCTGGCTTCAGTGGGCTGAACGACCTTATGAATGATGGTACAGTTTTTCCCATCATAGGATTAACAAAGTTACATTCAGCAATACAGGATTAGATTGACCACCTTGCTATCTCTTGCAGATGTGAAACCCTGTAAAAGAGCAGATGTTGGCTTAGACCATACGCTGGTGATAGCATAGACAAGAATCGGCAGCGTAGAGAAGTCGGGATTTCAGAAACATCCACGATATGTCACCTACAGGCTCATGACTGTTGAGAATCAATAGGAGTTTGCCATTTCAATCACTAATATATTCCAGGTTCGTGCTGATCTTGATAATGACTCCATAGAAAAGAAGTGAGAACCGGTGAGAGGCAGATTCACATCAACCTGCGAGGAGATGCTGAGATTTAGAAGACAGAAGCTCAAGAGCTGGCAAGCCTGTACGCAAAATGGAAAGTAATACCCTGAGAAAATCAGCATAACAGCCCGACAGCTTGCTCATGGCACCCCAGTGAAAAACCTACTCTTGATAGAAGAGGGAAAGGATCTATACATAAACATAGGGCTCGTTACCAAGGAAAAGATCATACAAGCAATCAGGAAAATCAGTGGAGGTAAAGTCCGTGACCCAGATAACATCCCACCAATATCCTTATAAGCAGATCCCATAGTTACAGAATACGCATTGATTGACCTTCTACAGGAAATGTGGGACAGAAAAGAGGTGCCGCAGGAGTGGAGGAAAGGCGACATTGTCAAGAGTCACACGAAAGGAGGACTTGGTGAATGCCAGAATTGGAGAGATATTCAACTCCTATCTTTATCGAGCTAGATTCTCACAAGACTGATTCTGTAGAGGGCCAAATCTGCAGTAGATTCCAGGCTGAGAAAAGAACAAGCAGGACTGTGAGGTCAGAACACACCAGAAAGCAATGGTCAAAATTATCAAGGAATACTCACAAGAATGGTGGTCACTTATGTATGTAAATTCTGCATACTTCAGGAAAGTATTTGACATGACAATAAAAGCACTGTCTGGAAAATCGTGAGGCAATACGACATCCTGGAGAAGATTGTCCGGATTATTAAGTACCTCTTCAAAGACAAGATCTTTCATGTTATACACAACGCGATTTGTGTCTCCTTCTCTCTCTGTTGACACTGGCGTCAGGAAAGGATTCTTACTTTCACGAATGATCTTCTCAAGTGTGATACACCGGGTGGCAATGGACCCACCATGGGTAATACAGTGGACCTTGTCCCAGATATGTGAAGATTTAAACTTTACCGATGACACTGGACTGCTGTCACAGACTCCATCACATGCAAGTAAAGGCAGAGGACTTATATTCATAACCCTATCTAGCGGCCTGGAGATCAATGCCGACATTACCAAATGCGTACGAGTCAATACAAACCAGGATGCATCTATTTTCTTAGAGGGACAAGACACAGAGAATGTCGATAAGTTTAGATAGCTTGGCAGCATTGCGAACAAAGTCAGGAAGAACAGACGATGACGTCAAAGCCAGGATTGCAAAGGAAGGCCATGACTTTACCACTCATAGAATTGTCTGGAGGAATGATACTATTCCCCTGAAAATGAAGCATAGACTGTTCAATTCAAACGTCAAACCAGTACTGCTCCATGGGGCAGAGGCCTGGAGACATACAAGCTACGGGTCCTCGTCAATACTTGTCTCCGACATATCCTGCTCATGAGACGTCCAGACAGAATTCCCAACCAGGAGGAAAAGCTAATGACACAGCGGAAACCTGTATCCGACAACAGCTCAACATAGCTAGCAATGCCCTGGATTGGAACACGCAAAGCAAACGCAGAATATGATCAGCCATGATTTGGCGACAAACCCTTAACCAGAACTTAAGATCATCAGCATGTCCTCTAGGGATGCAAAAGAGATCGATCCTAGACTGTGACAAATGGAGCGCTGCAGCCAAGGGCTCTGTGATCCAGCAGGAACATTGCTGCTGCTGGTGATGATGATGTATAAATTTGAGATTAATATCTTTGTTTTTGTTTACTATGTATTGGTTTCAAAAGAATAATTTCCGTCACCATCTATTAATACATACACGTATTTTGAATAGTTTCTATTTTAAAAACTTAAAAACTTGAATTGATTTTTTAGGAAGATTGGATTGTGTCACCTCTTCAATTTTTGAGTATCTTAAATTTTCTAGTTTTTCTTTCTTCTAGATCAATTATATTATCTTTTCATTTCATTTAGTCATATATTTTGTATATACTTTTTTCTCCAATATTTTGATGTAATCTTTAAGATAATTCTATATTTAGACCATTTGATTTTCAGCATCGTATCATATTGTATAGCACTTCCAATAATCATCGATATTAATGTTTGTAAACAGAGCTCATCATACATATTAAATTATATCTTACACACTTATATATCGTAAATTCTTAGTGCTTATCTCAGCTACATATATGGTTTTAACCTGATGAACTTCATTTGCGATTGATTTGACATATTCATTGTCCTGTAAAAACTAATTATTAAATTACCATTATATATTACCCTGTTAATTTTGACTTAGGTTTGGTTTTAAATTAGTGTCAAAATGATCAGACTTATAGCCAGTTACCATAGTTGCATCAGTTACCATGCTAAAAATATATTCTGTGTTAAAAATAAATATTCCATCACGACGAAGCACACATCACGAAATTTGATTCTACTGAGTCGGTGTTATATGCATTTGCTTAGCAGGCACACTCGCATGGTGGAATAGTAATTAATTCTCATATATTTACAGGGTCATTCCGGAGTCATCGGAAAGAAATCAAGGTATATTGGATAAATAAAAGAAAATAACAGATATACGGCGGCAATCGTGGTTTGTGATCCAATCAAGTAAATTTGTACCTTGGTTTGCATTTTTAAAACAATGAAATAAAATATGAAGTTACGAGAGCCAACTTCTGTCACCAAATCATATCAAATATGTTTTGAGGGTAGAGAGGCAGCACATTTTAATTTCCTAAATTTCAATCAGAAAACGTGGAAGGTTATGCGTTTTGAGAACTCACGGACATTCAATGCAGACTATAGTTTACAAAATATCCTCTTTAAATGAATTTGTTAGTGCTGTGTTCATATTTTGTATATGTGCATATGAATGTGTGTGTGTGTGCGTGTGTGTGTACGTGTATGTGTGTGTGTAAACTAATATAAAGAGTTATGTGAAATATTTTTCGTAAATTAAGTTATTCTTCTTACAGAAATTTGGACAAATTAATTGTCTGATTTGTTTATAATTATTTTTTACATCGTTCCTTGGCACAGAAAATTAAAGAAATAATAGTAAATGAAACTCTGCGGAAATAATTGTATACATTAGAGATACATTTGTTAAGGTTACTACCTTTGTTTCTGTGTATGCATATAATATGGATTAAATTGAATGGTTCAATATTTATGGTAAAATTTGATTTATATACTTGCCCTCGGTGTATTGTACCGGATATTCTAATAGGCGTCTGTGATACAAATATTTTGGACATACTGAGAATATATAGTTATTCTAATAAAGACTGCAAACGTATCACGTTATGGCTCTATGGTCTTTAACTAAATAACAGAAAACAACAATAACCATTAAGTTTTGTAAAATTCAACAAATAATTTATTTCCCTAGAAAACAAAGTAAAATTTAAAAAGAACTTACAGTATTGTAAATTAATCCCAAATAGTATTAAGTTCTATCACAAGTCCAAAATGGAGAGTTCTAAATGAATTCCAGCAGTGTTCAAATAAAATAAAATAAAATAATGAATCTGTTGATGTGTTGTGGTCTCCGACGTGCTAATATGCTAATGGCCTGGATTTTGGCGACGTGCAAACAGTATTTGGATGTATCACAATGATTTAATCCAAAATGTCCTTGTCTGAATTCATTGTAATTCCAGATTAAGTTTTTAGTCCAATAATATTATTGAGCACTTTACAATTCTAGTGAATAATAATTTGAATAAATTTTTATGTGCATTTAATTTGCATTGTTTGATTGTTATATTTTTTAAATTATTTTTATTTCATTATATTCTTATGCAATGTAACATTGTCTGTTGGACTATACCTTGTCCAAAATGAAGTTTATTTTCTAATTGACCTGGATTATTTATATTTTTAAATTTATTCTGAAAACAACTAATACATAACGAGAATTTTCTTTATGTATATGGGTTTAATATCCGAATCTTTATTAATAGACGTATATATGTTTATTTGGCTCTGGGTCTAGGTTATTGGAATTCTCCTACAATTTACCTGGCGTACCTGACATTGTCCAGGTTCTACATTATAAATTTTAGTAATAGATTTATAATAATAACTAAAATCTTATTTTGTAAACATTAAAACTTTCCAGAAGGTTATTTTCCATTAGGTAATTTAAAAAAAATAAATAGAAAATGCTATTTTTGTACCTGATGTCATTTTGATGACTATGTAAACTTGTTACTGGAAAAACGTATTCATTCGTGTTTTAAGATCTAGCAGAATCAATTGGTAATATTGTTGTGACCAGAAGTTCATTTGGGCTGGAATTTATTTCTTCAAACTATTTAATTCTGTGATTATTTTCTCTGGAAATACAAAAATGCTCTGATAACATTCTTGGAAATAGAGACTTGGATTTACCGTGAAATACAAACAAAGCGATATATTCTCGGATTTTATGGGTAGTACGAATTAAAGACCTTAGAAATGTATGGTTTCAGACATGTCTGGTTGCAGCAAGGTGTAGGTAATATATATGTATTTGTACAAGTAGTAACTTTTACCGTTTTTGAAAGATAATTTTATGTTCATAATTTGAATTATTGGCTTGAATCTTCCAGCTGAGCAAGGCTATAGTCTCATCTTTCATATATTTTTGATATAAAAACTATCTTACATTTCTTAATAGTAAGAATTTTAGAACATTACTAACGAAATTACGCATATTATCTCATCGACCACATGTTTAAACAGGAGGATGAAATAAGCAACATGACATATCGCATGATAATAGAACGGGTCGTTTTTTGTAATATGATAGAAGACTTTCATTTTGTATTAGAATATCAGTGCTATATTAACACTAAATATGCAACTGCACCCCATCATTACTTGAGGTACCCAGATAAGGTCTAATGTGCTGATGTACTTACAAGTAATAAGACCCTACGAAAGTCTACGAATTTTGTTTAGAAAAGCAAGGTTTAGACACGTGATATGGCAGATTCAATGAATGGCACCTTTTCTCTGGAATAAACCTGTATAAGAATAATACTCGCAATTTTGTGTGGGTTTTATTTGGTGGCAATTTGAAAAAGAATTGGTAAATCTGCAATGATAAATTCTGCCAAGATGATATTTATTCTGTAGATTTGTGGAGAAGACAAACATTATCTTTAAGAAAATATTTGTCCAAAGATAACCTGAACTTTGTTCTAACCAATAATTTAAAATCTGAAACAAAAATGGCAAACAAATCTTGCAGTTGTTCAAAAGCAATTGAAGCAAAAAGGATTTTACTGTTAATTTGTACAAATTCTTATGAAGATTATCCCTCCAGATCCATATAATTCTACCGAACGTTTTACCTTCATCACCCTCGGTTTTGTTTCTTTATAATCCCACACGAGTTTATGTTTATTTATAGAATAACAAATATGCACGTGAGAGTGTTTGTGTCTTTAAAAATACAAGCTGTTTAACTCGCTATATTTTATTGTGGATGACAGAAGTTTCATAAGAAGAAATATCGTGATATCCGATAACACTTATTCGAACATTACATTTTTACGGCAGTGTGTGGGATCTGCTCTGAATCAAACTGCTACAAGAATGACACAGTTTCCAATCTTATATCGTCTTTCATCACTCAGTTTACAAAATAGGGACGTTTTCTCATCACACTATACAACACTTTCCTTGGGAAAACTGTATACATATAAATAATTCCCTCCATAACTTTTCCATTATTTCCTATATGCTTATTTCTCAAGGAGCTTGGTCATGTGACCGAATGGTATATTGTGGAAATTCAATGAGCAATTTATTTATTTAACTGATAATTTAAAATAAAGCACACAAACAACAATTCATCCTTTCACTATTAATAAGAAGATATCGAATAATCTGCAACGAATAAAGACAAAATCCATAGTTGTGTTCATTGCTAAGTGCAAAATACAGAGAATGATCAATACTGATAACTGAGAAAGGAGCCGATGTTTGCATTACATGCAAAACAGTAGTAGCATAAATCATACGTAGGTTTCATCTAGGACACAGCTTGAAATTGACTACTGTAGACACAAACACGTGTTTACCATGTTGAAATTTGCATTACGTGATGACAGTCACACCTGTCACCAGATCAGTGAAGTTACCCAGTCTCCTATCAGGATCATATTCGCTCTTGTCCCCCGTACAGAAAAGTCATCCTACCTCCCACCTGGATAATGTGCACACTTCTAATGACCGAACAAATACGAACTTATTCATATGTTTTTATTGCAGTTTTTTTTTTCTCTCTCCAGAATTGGACTCACTTTACGGAACTTAGGATGTAAGAGAAATAGCAAGACACGACGCTACCAAAATGAGATAAGAGTGAGAAATGTTCCGCATCAATGAGAAGGTAATAAAGAAACGAATCCCCTTCCCCGCAATCAAAGAAACAAACACGTATTTTCCTGGATGAAAACATTGACATTTGTCAATACATTTTTTTAAGTTCGTCCCAATGACGTTTAACAATGCCACTTGTTGAGAATGATTGCTGCAGTTTTCTGTAATGAAGTTTATGTTAACACTGATATACACACTTATTGCATGTATAACATTACATCACTCGTGTAACATTTTGCATAACTACTTTTGTTTAACCGCTCCGGTGGCCTACGTGGTTACAGTATCCGACTCGGATGCGGAAGGTCACGTGTTCGAACCCTGGCCAAGTCATACAAAAGACTTAATAATAATAATAATCATACAGTTCAACCCATATTAACTGATTCCACTCTTTTGTATTTTTGCGTAATTTTCTGCATGTTAATTAATTTATTTACATGTTTATGAATATCTTTTTTATTACACACTGGCATTTGGGTTTTATTGTTATGTGAGTTTATGTATATTCATCAACTACTTTTTTGAGCAACGTTTTTTAAACTGTATGGAGTATATCTGGGACTATGGATCTATAATTATGGTTGAGCTACGATAATACCAGAGTATGTGCAATGGATATGTTCTCATGTTGCTATAATTATTCTTTGTAGGAAACCAAAACTGATTTCAATGTTGTTGTTGATATATACTATTTTTATAATGGTATTGCATCACTTGAATAAAAGAAGGAAGAAGAATACGCAATCGAAATGTCAACATTACTTTGCTCAATTAAAATTTCATCATTTTTAATTATTATTATAAACTAATAAAATTCTATCAGATTCTATATTACATTCTATATTTCCACCCACCCCCAAGATGAAATAAAGGTGCATTCAGGGCCCGCGCCAGACCCGGCCAGACTATCTGGCGCCCTAGGCAAGGTTAGATTCTGGCGCCCCCCCCCCCCATATCAATTTCAAAATTTATAAACAATACATTTTTTTAAAAATGCGCCCCCTTGAAACCAGCGCATTAGGCTGCTGCCTAGTTTGCCTATATCGTAGCGCCGGCCCTGGGTGCATTGAAACATTTAATCTTTCTTTTATTGTCTGACATCTTCGATTAACGGAATAAAGCGAATCAAATCCATCTTAAACTGCTAATTAGATATGCCACGCGTTCGTAGTCAGTATTAGGGTGGCGGCAGATCATGATCTCAGTCAACAGCAGAGAAAGTGAAGGCTTAAATTGTTCATATTCATTAATTATCCATTAAAGTGTGCATATGAATACACCTATCTGCATAAATTTCAAGGATAGATTTGAGTATATTTGATTAAAAAGACGTTCCAGAGTAAATATCGATGAAATTTTAAGTCAAGCAAACCCCGCCTACCCCCACCCTCTGCGAAGCTGAGAAAATGGTTTGAGACAGAGTTTTTCAAATTTATTTCATCTTACCTGGAGAAAGTTTAACAGCTCGGATGGTCGGCATCTGTCGGCCCATCGGTTCTTTGTTATCTTCTTTAGAAAGAAGGAGATACATATGTTGCATATAAATCGGAACATCGTCCAATCTTGGAATGTGCCTGTCTGAAGCGTCCTTCAAATTGAAAGGGTATAATCTCTTAGCGTTTTTGACATCCAGATTTTGCATGAAAGTTTCAAAGCCTTGGCGGTAAGATTGGCTAGAAGCTGCTTGTATGTTTGCATGTTTCGAAGGAGAAGGTTGCTCTGGATGGATGTTGGAATTAGAATCCGTCCACGCATCTAAATGTTGGAGATCTTCACTTTGATATCCAGCTTCCTTCCGACTGGTATGCTGTTCTGCTGCCTCTGCCTCTGACGTGACATTTGTAGAGGAATCAGAAAGAGGTCTTGAAGAATGTTCAGAATGTCTATGTCTATGTACGGTTCCGTGTCTGTTTTGTTTGTCACCTGTGGCAGCTGTATGCTCGATGGTTCCATCGGATTGGAAGCCGGGTTCAAATTTGTTTGAAGATAGTGGAGCTTTGTTTGAATGTCTTGAGTGTGTGTGATTACGATGAGTTTGCTTTTTAATCGATGATATAGTGTCGGACTCCGCTATCTTTGGATCATTTATGTGTGAACTGCTGTCCTTTGTGTATTGAACCTGACGTTTCTGAATTTTATATTTTCCTGGACTATTAAGGTCAATGTCTTTCATATAGCTGACAGCCCCCAAGAACCCATTCTTTTCCCCATCCAGACTGCGTTCACGCCTCCTTAGAAATCGTCTGTGTACCTCATTTAAATTTGACCTTTTGTGATTGTCTCTTCTTCCGACGTATTTGCTATTTAAGTCCAACGATTTGGAAGAATGTCTTAAATTACGAAGAGAAACATAATCCCACCTTCCTTCGTTTAATGGTTCCCAATAGGCAAAATCAGCAACACGACTTTCATCATCCATAACACTGTTGGGAAACGATTTTACATTTGTACGCTTCATTGACGCCAACTTTCTTGCATGAATAAAATTCAATAATTCAAAAATACAAAGAATCAACACACTGAAAGAATACCGGTACACATTAGCTCCACACATTGTATTCACTAGAGCACTGGAGACAATTAAGAAAATTAATGGGAAAAAATCTCACACTATGCAACTAAGGACATCTAGAGCAAACTCGTTCACAATAATGAATGTTATCAATGGTATACATTTCGTAAACTAATAGAAGCATATAAAGGTTATCTGTATAGTTGTAGCGCAACACTCCATTGGTTTGGGTCTACAACCAACCAGTGACTGCCTGTAGGTGGTGAGTAGTGTGTTATGATTTTAAAAAAAAATAACCTGCTTATCATCGAGCCACAGCAAAATGAACTGTCTATTAGAACAAGGTAGTAATCGGTAATGAGTATCACAAGAAAGATATAATAGAATTGCTCGCGCATGTCGCTGGGTTTACTGATGTTTGACGGTTTGATGTAGTACATTTTAGTATATAATCTATATGTTACTTAGTAAAGATCCGTTCGAGGCCAATGCAATATCGTATTGATGGATCACATAAAGTTATTGTAATAAATCCAAAGGGGGTTTAAAGCATGTGCAAAGAAGCTTCTAAACTGATATTATTTGATATGTTTCACATCACTGGGGCACCAAGTCTGATGAATATTTCACAGTGTATGTGTATCAACACCAAGTTTGATGAATATTTCACAGTGTATGTGTATCAACACCAAGTCTGATGAATATTTCACAGTATATGTGTATCAACACTAAGTCTGATGAATAGTTCACAGTGTATGTGTATCAACACCAAGTCTGATGAATATTTCACAGTGTATGTGTATCAACGCCAAGTCTGATGAAATGTTCACAGTGTATGTGTATCAACACCAAGTCTGATGAACATTTCACAGTGTATGTGTATCAACGCCGTTTAAGATAACCCCAAAACTTACAGTTATCTATTCACTTTGGGGACCAGATCGTATCGCTGCGTAACGTAAATGACGTCTGTGTTTTCATGCCTGCCTCGTGAAAATATTAAGGCTGGATTTGTTTGTTTGTCAAGCATGACATAAACCACAACATTATTAATACTGTCATCAAAATCTTCGATGGACGAACCATTATTGATTTCAGTGATGAATTCAACATCTTCATCGGCGATGGAATGTTTTGCAGAATCATTAAATTTCCTGAGGACATTATAACATGGCTGGTCGTCCGCGGACGGCGCTACTAGACAAAGTTTGTCCCATTTGAGCCACCCAGACGGACCAATGATAATGGCGCGAACAGAATTCAGTAACGCTGGATGATGTTTGGCGGTGTTTGTTCTTTTGTCGCGGAAAAAGTCAATCACGTTCATGTTGTAGAAATCTATTATTTATAATAATGAGTCAGTATTGTATTCGATGCAAGATGGTCACTAATACCAGTAGATTAAAACAATAACGACAAAGAATCATAGGAGAGCATTTACAGGTACGTGAGTAAAATGTGGCAAAAAATATGTTTGTGTCTTCTAGAACTACCAGTGGTGATGTTGCTGCAGCGCTCTTGAAATTGCTAGGAACTCAATGGACTAAGTATCCGGGTGAAACAATACCTATAAAAATTAAAAATAGGAGAGAGTCACTGGCCAACTGATTGATAAGGACGGCGATGAGCGGTAAAGTAGCGTGAGGGCGGGCAATTAATTGTCTGGTAATTAATAACGGAGTCGATTTATTATAGTCCAAGAGGATACCGGAAAGGCACAGTAGCGATTAGCAAACTCGCTGATGCCGAGGTGTCAAGCGTGATGTTGCTGCATATTGGTTGTCGCGACAGGCAATATGGCAAATTTATTTAGCACCACCTAAAGCCATTTGATATGGATGGTTTGATGTCAGTATTCCCAACGAAGTTCATCAGGGCAGATAACTTGTTTTTGCCCCACGACACTATTGTGACTAGCACAGAACGTAAACGACAAAGTCGCACTTACAGATACGTGTTGACGGTTGCAAGGATGTGATGTGATGTGATTTGGATTTTTACGCAGCTTTAATAATTTTTCAGTCATATCGTTACGATGACTGCAATGTAGCAGTTTATAGTGATGTCTAGCACAGGGGCATCATGCTGGAGACATGTAGCATGATGTTCCACTCAGTCACATTATCCTGACACCAGGCCGACCAGTCCTAACACTAACCTCTTAATGCTGAGCGCCAAGCGAAGCAGCTGTTAACACCACTTGTATAAGTCTTTGGTATGACTCGGCCGGGGATCGAACCCACGACCTCCTTCATCCGAAGAAGACGCTCTAACCACTAGGCCACTTCTTAGGTGCAAGGAAGCGGAACCATTATCAACTGTAGCCGTAGTCGCGTTTGAACGAATTTATCAACTTGGCTGTCTACACTGGCCACGATTGCTACAGGCTGATCCTGTCAAAGAATTTATTGGCGTAGTATCATCGCTGACGCAGAGCGATTGTTTGTGTTATGTATATTTTATTTTATTGTTTGTCTGTTAGTTTTAATTTTTTTTATTTCATTACATGTTATTGTAATGTAACAGTGTTTGATGGACTTGACCTTGTCCTAAATTGAGTTAATGTATGCTTGACCTGATTGACTTTATTACTTTTTTATTTCATTTATGTAAACAACTAATAACAGCTTCATTATTCTCTATGCGTATGAACTTATTAATCAGGATTATTATTCAGGTAAACAAGAAGGCGTTTATGTTGTTGTTGTTATTTTGGGTTTAACACCATTTTTCAGTACAAGATAGACTGTACATAGCGGCCAGTATAAATGGTGAAGGAAGAACGCGGGAAAACCCCGGAAAGAGCCATCGACACGCGAGAAACAAGAAGGCGCAAATATGTTGATCAGGGTCAGTGTTTTGGAGGTTCCTAAGTGAATTTTGTAGGCTATTGTGTTGTAAATAAACAACGATCATGCGCTCATTCTAGAAGGCTATGTTTCATTAGGTAATGGTTATTTTTAGAAAATGATAATTGTGACCCGAGGTCAAGCAGAGAACTCTATTATTGTGTGACTGTAAGAATTTTACCAGTCGTACTTTAATATCTAGCACTTCAAGTTGTATTACGTTGTGACCAGTTTAGGCTGAATTTTATTTTCTTCAAACTATTGAATTCAAGCGAATCTTTTCTCTGGAAATACAAAAGTGCTCTGAAAAAATGCTTGAATAAAGACACTATTTATACTGAATTCAAGCCTGGAATAATATTTCCGTGATTTAACAAGAGACTGTTGACACATCAGCACTTCGCAGGCCATAACAGGCACGTTTTTGCCTTCAATTTTGGATCTCTTCGGAACTTAAAATCAGATTTATTCCGTATTTTTATTACTAGGACTTATTTCTTCAATTATTGGATTATTTTTGTATTTAATTCGCAATAATGTAAGTTCTTTTTTCTCCTTTTTCACTTTATATTGTAGGGAAATAAATTCTTTGTTAAATTTTCGTTGTCTTCACTCTTTTCTGTTACTTATTTTAAGAGCATAGAATCGTAACATTGGGAGAACAGTATGCTCAAGAATTACTTCAATTAATTCCTTAACGAAATTCCTTTACTTTTAGTCTCACTCACAGGTTCAACATTTCTTAAATTGGTAGAAAATAAACTATACCTATTTAACGGACATCTGCATCTAAACGTATTGTTGTTTTGAAATCAGTTGAATTTTAATTAGTTTATTTATTGTAAGCTATAAAAATCCTTCTCAGATAAATAAGCCCCTACCCCAGCCCCGCCTGTGTTTATACATATATGTATTATAGGTGGGTATGATATCACGTACTCTTAAAATAGAGTAATTCTTTGCAGACAGACCTGTCCAAAACATATATGTGAGCTAAAGTCGGGTGAAGGGTCCTCTTGGCGATAGGTACAGAATATTAATGGGTGTAATCCCGTGCTTGACAACTTATTATTAATCCATGTGGAGTAACACAACACTAACAAAACATCATGTCCTGTTTCCTTTATGAAATACGTGGATACAAACGTCCGTTACGAAATACCGGTAAATATCTAAACCGTACGTGGTGGTGTTCATAACAAATTTGTAGGCAGTCAGATGAATGACATCAGCCCCAATCATTGTCCATCAGTCTGAACACAGTTTGGGGGTTATTGATTTACTGGACTATCAAAATCCGAGTTTCGGTGTGCACTCAGGTTGAGGAATTTCGTGAATACGGGGCATGGTCTGAAAAATGGCTGACAAGTAGTTTATTTTGACTGGACTATCTTCCGATACGTGTGACTTTAAAGTAAATATAGCTAATTTCATGTACCGAAATAATTAAGCTATATTAGGATCTTGGGGTAGAATCACCATGTTACTTGCAATCATGGCATATGATAGACATAAAGCAGCTATGGACTTCTAAGCTATTGCATATGCTATAGACATAACGCAGCTACGGACTTATACACTACTGCATATGCTAAACATAAAGTAGCTAAGGATTTCTAAGGTATGACATATGCTAGACATAAAGTAGCTATGGACTTTTAAGCTATGGCTTATGCTAGACATAAAGCAGCTATGGACTTCTAAGCTATGGCTTATGCTAGACATAAAGCACCTACGGACATACAGGATGCGTTGACTTTATATTAGTATCTCAAAGCTTAATGCTAAATGAAAACATGTCAAAAATAGTAAACCGTAATGGTATTGATAAGGTCGATAAGAGTAACAGAATCCCTCATATGCGTCGGTTGGAATATGAAAACGCCACGCAAGGGTCATAATTTTGCGTCCGACACGTGTTCCTGGACATAATTTTAAACATCTAACTGTAAAAACAACTTATTTAGGAAACGTTCTATTGTTTCGAGTGTAGTTTTAATTCCCTTGGCGGTAGATGGGAATAAGCATCGTCTCAGCATCACTCCCCTTGCTTCTGGCTTTGATTTTGTTGTTGTTGTTTTTTTTTTCGTGGCTATTTAATGCTTACTTTTCTGTTAAAGCATAAGTAGTGTCGATCTATATCACATCTAATCGTGGAGTACCTTTTCGGATTCTATGAGGAAGTGACCCCTCCCAAATATATATATATATATATATATATATATATATATATATATATATATATATATATATATATATATATATATATATATATATAATGTGTGTGTCTTTACTCCGCTGGGCATCTATTAAAATATGTGCTTCATCAAATGATCTGACTGACGGAAGAATACCGAGGTGTGTAAATTTGCTTACTATTTCTAGTGTTGTGTCACCACAATATTTATTGAGAACATACCATCTTTAAATAGCACAGTCTTTGTCTTAAAAACGTTCACTTTAAGGTTGTGACAATTCATATCAAAAGCTCTAAACCATTTTAAAGACATTTTTGCGTGAACTCAAACATTTATATGAATATCATCAGGGGAATATAAATTGAAAATCTTTATCATGTTAATATCAATGCCCTCTGTACAATGATGTGTATTAAAATCATTTTGAAACATGGCAAATACAAAGCGTGACAGTCGCTCACCTTGCCTTATTTCAAGACCATGTGAAAATTTATTACCAATTATACTAGTATACCTAACCCTAGACTTTCTAAGTACCTAGTCAGTTGTATCTTGCAGAAGTGTCATTAACACTAGACGTGACAGTATAATACACAGATTCCATAATATCCAAAATACTTCGACTGAATAAGTTTATGTCATACGTTATAAATTATCACGCGATCAAATGATCTGGTTACATCTATAACATTACAAAGCAATTCTTTGCGTATATTTTATGATCTGGTTACATCTATAACATTACAAATCAACTCTTTGCGTATATTTTATGTATGCAAATAAAGCCCATGCAAAATTCGAACCTTTTAAAAAGTAAAATTTTATTTCTAAATCCTGCCTGCGCTTCAATAAATACGGGGATAATTCTCTGCCCAGTAATTTATTATCCGAGTACACTACTAACGCCGCTGGTTAGAGTTGTTGTTAATGTCATTTAAGGTATCCTTTTATGCAAAGGAATCAGAGCATGTAGAAAATGTCACGCTCAAAAACACTATTAACCTGGTTATATAACATTTCAATAGGCAATTCATACGACAGAAACTCACTGATAAATATACCTGAACAGCCATTCCAACCAAGTTTTAAGTTTTACAAAGCTTTACCAATTTCGGACAATGAAAGTTCAATATTCAATTCACAAAACATAGTTTTTTAAACACCTTGCACACATTTGTCACTGTGGTATAAAATGTCACCATTAATCTAAACGGTAATTGATTGCCATAAAGTTCGCCATATTAACATTACATATTTTAAAGATGACATACTCCTTCATCGATTTCCAGTAAAATTTTGCATTTCTTACTCTTGTTGACATAAAAGGTAAAATATGAAAGTTTATGTTTGCACTTATTTTTGTAAACTTTCATACTAGAAATTCCCATATTAGTTCTTGTTATAAATCGGAATAGCATTGTTTACTAATAATTGCATGTCAAAGTATGATCCTTGCAAAAGTTGGCACAGGTATTACCGGAACTTACTATGTAGGTGGAACACAATTTGCAGATTTTTCATCATTCGCTTGACTTTCTATGTACCTGGTCATTTGTATCTTGCAGAAGTGCCATTGAGACGAAGACAGAGTCCTAGCGTAGATTGTCTACGAGCGTCGACAATGATGGGTGCTTGTGACCAACCAGCTGTGAAAACACCAGACTCCAACTCTCGTATAAGTTGTTTGTAGGGACAGAGGACAGACGTCGGTAAGCGAACTGGCAATAAATCATCACAACCGCCGGCTGCATGCGACTGAACACGTCGTAATGGCCCTGTCACATACGTCCTAGCAACGCTTCTACGCCTGCCGGGGTATTGGTACGCAGAAATCTCATGGCCTTCGCGACGTCATCCAGTACTGCTAGTAGCAGATCCCCATAGTTGTGTTGATGATTGCTTGACAACAGTGCGGACACGCATAACACAGAAGTCTCACCCAGGAATGATCGTATGACTTACAACTTGTCTAAGTTGTGCGGTGTCATGGCGAAAATCAGGTTCCTTGGATAAAGTGCCCCGCCTCTTACGTCTAACAATGTTGATTCGCCCGATGTGAGTACTGACTGGATCAACATCATCAAGCACTGCACTGGTCAGGACATGAGTAGGCTTATCTCTTGCATTCACGTAAATGGAGTCTAAACATAGCTACCTCGACAAGGTTTGGACCATCTTCTTAGTTTTGAGTAATTTACGGGCCGTGTACCACTCACGGTTGATACGGGTTTATTTCTGGTCGTCTTCTTGTACATGTAACCTGTCACGTTTGCTACGCACCAGCTATAAAGTCATGTATTTGCTATAATTTACTGTCTTGAAAATATTACTGCGGCCATGTGTTTGATGTCAAAAGATTGCCATAGGCTAGTGTTGAACTCTTACGCAGTGTTACAGTGACCTGCCAGAGACCGGAAACTTGAGTTGGCGAAGGCGACTGCTCGCATCATTTGACAAAGGCTTGCCGTATCACACCTATGTGTTACAGCTTAGATAAGAGGGAAGCCCGCGAAGTGAATTAGCCGTGTTCTTATCCGTACCCACGTTGACATACAAGGAGATGGTGTGTGAGTGTGTGTGATTTGGTTTTTCTAACGTAGCTTTAACAATTTTTCAGTCATATCGCTACAATGTATACAGTGTGACAGTTTTTAGTGATGTCTAGCACTGATGCATCATACCCCAGACATGTAGCATGTTGTCCCACCCAGTCACATTATCCTGACACCAGGCCAACCAGTCCTAACACTAACTTCTTAATGCTGAGCGCCAAGCGAGGCAGTTGTTAGTACCATTTCTTGCAAGTCTTTGGGTTGACTCGGTCGGGGGTCGAACCTACGAACTTCCGCATCCGAGACGGACGCTCTAACCACTAAGCCACCGGAGCGGTTCAGCGAGAGGGACATTGTCCGCTAAGTTTGACTGGGTCGGTTCACAGCTCTATCCACTCCTCGGAATTGAGATAGAGGATGTGATTACAATTCCAATCCGAATTATAACTTTCAGAACTAGGAAATAAAAAGTTAGTTTCGCCTGGGAAGATGCTAATTCATTCATAATTTGGCGGCAAAACATAGAGATAGATTCTAAGAAAAGTAAACGCTTCGAAAGGTCAGTAAGTTATTTGCTCGACTTGTGCAGAATATTACGGCATCATGATTGTAATTGTTTGTAGTATGTATACTTAATTACTAGCTTCGTTTAGTATGTAGAATTACCTTTGTAGTGTTTCATTTACATGTGTATTTGAGTAATGGGCTTGAGCCTACTTAGAGAATTATTAGATGCGAGGCGGAATTATGTAGATTGCTAGTTTATGGTCAGAATTAATTTTGTAGTTCGCTATTAGGTTACTTCGTAGTAATTTATTAATGCGTTATGTTAGGACTTACACATAATTGAATTGTGAATTTGGAAAATGGGTGAAGTATGTAAGATTAGTTACTATGGATGCATGCATATATCAGAGCATGGATATTTGAATGTTTGTGTACTTTGCATGCGTTGTAAGGTAAAGAATGTGTGTGTGTGTGTGTGTGTGTGTGTGTGATTTGGATTTTTAACGTAGCTTTAATAATTTATTGTAAAGAAATGCATCTGATGATTGTGATATTGTTGAGTTTAACAGGATTAGGAATATGTACTGATGTGACCGAATTTATTACTGTATGCATAAGAAGTAATTGATTCCGTGATGTATTATGACGTTTGTTTTACCATACAAGAATGTATGGGTATCTCGATGTGGATGAATGCGTGACCGGAGAAATTTCATAACCGTAATATGATGATAGGCTGTGTATAGTATGAGATGAGATACAAAAAAAATTGTACCATCCTTGTGTTTTCACAGGAAGCTTTTTAGGGGACACAGAACTTCGGTTTGGATTGAGTCTTGAGTGTTCAAAAACTGGAGACGGAAGTGAGACTAGCTGAAACAGTTGAAGTCTACGGAAGTATAGTCGGTTGAGAGAAGGTGGAGGAGGAGGAAAAAGTGGAGAAGAAGGAGTATAAAGAAGTCGACGAGGAGGAGGAATTTGGAGAAAGTCGGGGAGGAAGAGGAGAAGAAATTGGGAGAAATAGGACAGAGAAGAATACCACAGATGAGTAGAATACAAGGACAGGTGGAAATAGACCTCACGCTGATAATCAAGTGATGCAATAGGCTATTAAGGGTCGAGCGGAAAGATTGTAACTGGGAATTTGAATCATTTGATTTTTGAATTATTATGAAATTGTTATTCATTGATGTTCAACCTTTTTGTATATTTAACCATCTAACCATCGGCATTGCTGACTGAGGGCTCGGAGCTTTACAATTACTTTTAGCTAATTTAACTTCCAACCAAAATCGAACCTGGATGGGACTTCTGTGAACTTTTGGGAGTACCCCACCCCACCCAACCATAACAACCCTCACGAAACCATTATAGCAAAACTTTTTCACTACTCTTAGTACACCTGATTTTTTTCCATACTGATATTAAGTTTGTTTCACATACCCAAAATACGAAATATGACAACTTAGTATGATGAACGAGGATTTCATATTCCTCCGTCGAACAAAAAAATGTCCCAAAATTCTTGGCGCTATTTTTCTAAATACTTTATAAAATACATGTATTAAAAATATCGAGGAAGGATTTAATACGATGGATGAAAAGTGTGTGTAGTGATGCTTATGAGAGAGAGAGAGAGAGATGAGAAGCTAAGAGCTACATGCACGTTTAATAAATCTTTAGATCAAAACGATCATTATCCGACTTAATCTATTTGTCTGTCAAGATCCAACATATGCAGCTTCACCTAACCCGCACACAATATGTCGACGGAATAATAAAGTCCCAGATATATATAAGCTGATCATAATTTACTGATACACTTCTGGTCATATAAAAGATATTTAAAACATTTTGACAAAGAAAAATCATAGTCCAAGTAATTTATTATGTACTAAGGTACAAACAATCTTCACGAAACCAACACTGAGCGAATACATGCCGGTTAAAAAAATAAATAAATTTTAAAAAAATTTCAAATAGCCGGCAACTCAGACGGGTTCAAGAGAATGTCTTCAAAATATAAGATGACTATCATACTTTTGAATTTTAGAAGTGAGTTGGATATTCCAAATAGTCAAAGATATGCATGACTAATTCAAGGACTAAGCATGACTAATTCAAGGACTAAGGATGACTAATTCAAGGACTATGCAATGCTAATTCAAGGACTATGCGTGACTAATTCAAGGACTATGCGTTTCCGGCAGAGAATAGTAGAGACACGAAAGTTCCTAGATAAGGCTACAGACAACCTTATTTTCATTTTAAAAAAATCAATACCCCATCCCCTACTAAACAAAAGTAATTTAAAAACAAAGAACACCATATCGCCCCCGATTAAATGTTTTAGACTATATTCTTCCACAATCAGTCAGAAAAAAGCCTTATTTTCATTTTCCAAAATAAGCACCCAACCCAAAACAAACATAAATTATTTTCAAAAACAAACGCCTTAACCCCACGATACAATTTGGTTTAGACAGTATGATTCTTGGCTCAGTCAGAAAATACCCGTTTTTCCGTTTTTAAAAATAAGCAGCCAACACCAAGAGACAAAAAAAACCAAACAACTAATAACATGAATCCAGTTCTGAGATTAATAAAGTCCAACAGCTTTCGAACCCTAGTCTGAGAAGAGGAAATGGACGAGATACCACCCGTCATTATTTTATTCAGATACTACCCCCTGTTTACCCCGCCCCACCCCGGCTACAACATTAAATAAAATGTGTACCGGTCATTATTTTCTATTGTCATTTTTATAGAATTATAACTTTACCAAACTAAATAGCAAACGATTGTAACGGAAACATATGCTTTTAAAGCATATCACACACAAAAACCCCCAATATCTTGCAATCAACACCAGGTAAAGAGACTTTAAGATTAAGGTATGAGCCGATGCCGTTAAATCAGAAATAGAAAGAGATACAAAGACATTTAAAACTGAATTACGCACATAACTTGTATAAGAGTATTGCAATAAATAGTAGAACTGATGGAACTACAAACTAGGTAAGTGGATTAGCTTAAAAAGTAATACCTGGTAGTATAATGCTTTCATCTTGTTTTTTAAAAAACAGTATGGTGATCAGTATATGATCATGATATCAGAAAAAGAACCATTTATTATTACAAGTGATGATTTAATAGGTAAGTCAAATTTAAATTGTTCCTTGGAAATTTTATGGTTAAAAGTACATGTCGAACATTGGCTGATATCTATGGAATTTTCTTTTCTCATTCATGTTTTGCTGAATACATCTTACATAATATAAGTGCCTTTCAACATTACGTTACTGAGATTTAGAAGAATAATAGCATTCAAGTTTAATTTTTTTATTCTATTAGAGACAACGAATGCCACCTTCATTTATGGTTCAAAGCCAATCACGGATTTGTACTGTTGATGACTGTGCTGGTGAAAAATACATTATAAAAGAATAATTTACATGTTATCTACAAGAGTACCGTTACTTTTCATTATTAATCTCTGAGGTTGATATGATAATCCCCTGCCTTTATTTATCAAATTAAAAGAAGCTAGCAGTATCAAAATGTATTTCCATCAAATAGTGTAATCAGCGTAAGCATTAAATATGGTAAGAGCAATAATTGTGATAAGAGGGGCAAATAGTAAAGATTCAACAATCAAATAAGGTAAACGTATATTTCAATTATTTAATCCAAATGATGCAAATGATAAAACAAAAAAACATGATAAAACTTTAGAAGAATTGCAGAAATCATAATAAATTAAACGACAACTGGGCAAATTCAATCGATTACAGTAAAGGATAATTAAGAGAACAATGTTTGGTTTCTCAAAACTTGTATAATTTAGAGACAGCTTTTTTCTTTCTTCTTCTACTCGTCCAGATGCCGTTTTAGAGAAACCTAAGCAGACTGGACTTCATGACTTTTACCAGTCTTTGGATACACAGATCATTTATAGTAATGATTTTTGTTTTGCTGTTGAAATGGGCGCTAATTCATTGTTTGGGGTTGGGGGTTGGGAGGGGAGATAATTAACTGTAATCATAGAGATAAAGAGACATACACCAGGTAGCACAAAATCTGAACAAATGCTTCAAGTGGTATTACCTAGATTAGGGACAAATGTGTTGAATTTACCTGGTGGTTTCTTTATTTTACCTTCTTTCTTTTTTTGTGTTCAATATAAAATTTATTAAAAGAGATGCTTAAATATAGTTGTTACCAATATGGGAAGAATGTTTATCGCATATGTTACAATTTCTTACGGTAGTAATGGCATTGTTGAAGTTCAATGAATACTGGTCGTCATTGGCGTTTAACGATTTTTGGCTACCAGTATAGGTGAGAACAAAGAAATTAGCGCAAGGAATAATTATGGAAAATCTTATAAAGTTATGATTAGTATCGACCAATCACATGATTTGTTTTTCTTCAAAATTTTGGATTTACAGTTGCATTAGAAAATGCATCTAAAGTAGTAGACGGTGAAAACCAAGATTATGAGTTAGAGAATATTAATTCCAATAAAAGACAGGTACTTAGGATATAACGGTTCTTTGTGTTTATGAATAGTACATAAATAGAATTGCCTTTGTCTATGATTACATTACAAAAAGCGGTAACTGTTGATGTGGCATGTAACACGATTTTAAAGCCTGTTGTACATAATTCATCAATGACTAGTTTTAAAGGAATAATGATACTTTGTAGAACAGACAGAGAAAATATGCTGAAAAGTATTTCAATTCAACATCAGAAAAAAAAATGTATTACTGTGGAAGAATTACAATGTGTTTTCTTTATTCATAGGGAATACAATGATTACTGTTGAAGGATGGGTTTATTCATAGAGTTATAAAATAAGTCAATATTGTAACGAAATATTTTAACGAGGAGAAAAACACACTGAAATTAGCAATATTAGTGTTATGAATTTATCAATATTAGTGTTATGAAATTAACAGTATTAGTGTTATGAAATTAGCAATATTAGTCTTATGAAATTAACAATATTATTATTATGAAATTAGCAATAATAGTGTTATGAAATTAGCAGTATTAGTGTTATAAAATTAGCAATATTAGTGTCATGAACTTGTATAAACGGCCCATCCTTGTTTATGGCTGGACTTAAGAATTTCACAAACACAACCACGCCGCACATACGCGTACGTACAGCATATTTTATTTATTTATTTATTTATTTATTTATTTATTCAGGAAACATCTTGAACAGTAAATTATAGCCTATACTATTTTTTGCTAATAAAATAACTAAAATTTGAATCAATGGATAGCAGTGAAATCTATTTAGGTGATGACAGGGTAACAGGTATGACGTTTGGAAAGTTTACCAGATATAATACGAATGGTACATTCCAACCATAGGTTTATTATATATGGTTGTGAAATAGAATGAAACACAAATAAAACAAAATATATCAAAAATAAAACAATTACTTACGACATGTAATGTGACGACTGCAAACCAGTCAATGTCCTGATGGAATAATTAATTATTTTGCAGATGCAATGAATGGGACAATATAAATTGAACTTCAACTATATTTCGAACATTCTAAATTATATATATATATATATATATATATATATATATATATATATATATATATATATATATATATATATATATATATATATAACATAATGACATAATGAACTATAAATTAGTGCATGAAATACTGAACAAGAGGGGTCAGGGAATAAAATAGGCAGAAAATATATCAATTTTAAGCTAATTGCTAAGTTTGCTAAAGCCAAATATGATAAACAAAGTATAAACTACCCACTCTTGTTATACAGGATACTTCCAATCAAACATATCGTCAATAATAATCTATACAACCAGTCAACATAGTAATAATAATCTATACAAATAGCCAACTTAATAATAATCTATACAGCCAGTCAACACAATAATAATCTATGCAAAAAGTCAACCTAATAATAATCTATACAACCAGTAACATAATAATATTCTATACAACCAATCAAAATAATAATAATCTATACAAGTCAATATAATAATAATCTATACAACCAGTCAACTTAATAATAATCTGTACATCCAGTCAACATAATAATAATCTATACAACCAATGAACATAATAATAATCTATACAACAAGTCAATATAATAATAATCTATACAACCAGTCAACATAAAAAGAAATCCTCATAATGAATGACCATACCCTTCTTTTATTATATTTATTGTTGGAATACTCATTATTAGTTTTAGCATATCATAATAAGAATCGTTAAGTAATTTTCCTCTAATTCCTGGTGAAATCATCAGGATCGTATCATAATATGTAGCTTACTTATTTTCATACTAGTATGAAAAACCAGTCCAGGAGCAGTAAAACAAAATGTGTTAGATCTTGTTTATAATTATTAATACATACATTTCTCAATTCTTCAAAACTACCACGCAACAATGAAATATCATTCTTTGCATTCTGTTTATGTAACTCACCAAGGAAATTCTGTTGGAAAATTGTTTATGATATAATCCGCTTCACAAATTCTTGCTAAAGTAGTTTAATGTGGCTTTTGCTTATTATATATTTAATAATTTTGACAAATCATTTTTTCCAAGATAATAATAATTGTTCTCTTCAAATACAATTGCATACCTGATCGACTCATTCAGTCTAATTGATGTATGAATCTCGCCTTATTTTGGTCAATATATTTTCATATGTAGCGTTAAAATAAATTGTGACCAAAGACCAATGCGTACAAAAACTCTTCTGACTAAATATTGTGTCTAGTATATCATGCACATTTGACTAAATATTCTGTCACTATATGATGTGCATTTGACTAAATATTGTGTCTAGTATATCATTTACATTTGACTAAATAGTGTGTCTAGTATACCATCAACATGTGACTAAATATTATGTCTTATATATCATGCACATTTGACTAAATATTGTGTCTAGTGTATCATGTACATTTGACTAAATATTGTGTCTAGTATATCATGTACATTATTGAACTTAACTCTCCATTTCATTCTGTTCATTATTCTCTCGGGCGATGTTGCATGTGTTTTATGCAACAATGCCCGAGACAATAATGAACAGAAATGAAATGTAGCGTAAAGGTGAATAATATACTTGATAATAATAAGCCAATTTTCCTCATTCAGAGTTTAATCGACAAAACGATCTGGAATTTTTAATGAAAATCCAAATCTTTCTAATTTTTCTAATTATTAATTTCCATACGCATGATTCAACGTCGTAAAAAAATATATAAATATTGTGATTTCTTTCGCCATCTCTTGTTTCAGATCTATGCTCCTTTAGACGATTGTTAACGCGTCTTGGAACCTTCTCATAATTTTTCAAGCAAAAACTTGTTTTGTCTCTTATTCTCCTCGAAAAATACATTTGAGAAGGATTTAAGCCCTCTTTTTTCAGAATATACTTTTAGAATTTCTTATATTTGTATGAGGTTAATGTTTTCGCCATTTATTATAGTACTTTTGTTTTGTTTAAATTAATTTGTTTTATTGTTAAATGTATTTGTTTATGATTGAATAATTAGCCTATTTTAACAGCATTCAGTGTGAAATTTATCTGTTTAAGATTGAATATCGAGCGTCTATGAACAGTTGCCATTGTGAAATTCGCTTGCTTATATTTGAATAGCGGACTCTTTTAAAAGTTTTCAATGTAAAATTTACTTTTAATAATTGACTATTAAGGTCTTTTAACAGTTTTCAATCGGAAAGTTACTGGTTTGTGATTGAAAAATGATCATCTTTTTAGAGTTTTTAATGTGAAGTTTGTTTATAATTGAGTTATTATCCTCTTTAAGCAGATTTCAAAGTGAATTTTACTGTTTATGGTTGAATAATAAGCGTCTTTGAACAGTTTATCCACACTAGCAATGAATTATCATTTGATTGTATTCTCTGTAATTTCCCCCGTTATAATACTTGCTTGCTTTAGGAATTCTAGCAATTTGACACCTTTGTAACTTGTATATCGACACTACATCTAATCACACGTCTTATGACATGTAGAATTCGCATCTATGTATATTCATTAATTATGTATGCGAATCCGATATTGTTCTTCTTTCAGGGAAAGATGGTGGGTGGGGCTGGATGGGCATTTGTGTATGTGCGTATAAGAGTGCACAAATTAAGCTGTGTCCTTTTTAAAAACGTTTAATGACAAATTAGGTGAACAAAGTACGCTCCTTTCAGAAAATTACATATCATGACACTAATAAATCAGATGTTCCACATAGAAATACTGTCATCGTATCAAGAAACATCCAAGGAACGAGATGCTTTTAAAACTTTAACTTTACCATAAGTCCGTTATAAGTATGAATGATGATCCATGTTTGAATACTCAGTACAATTTATAATGGTTCTTTGCCAAATTCTTCTCCTAGTTTCTTCAACGTAGGTGTTGGCACTTTGTTCAGACTAGTTTATCCTGTAAAGATAGTTCAATCCTACGACGCTTATCCTGTCATTCTGACATCTTGACATGCGAAAAAGACAAACATTCATGGATACTTAAATACACGCATATAGTGCTTTTTCTCTTTTGAAAATCTGTTGAGTGAATCTGACTCTTAGAATATTGAGTTGTCGTTCTCCGTTGGCAAAGCATGAACAGCGAGGTCCATGTCTGGTTAACACAGCCTGGATATATATATATATATATATATATATATATATATATATATATATATATATATATATAACAACAACAAAAAAAAAAAAACCAACCAATAACGTTCCTTGGATGATTTCTAAAATTGAATAGCACGAATCACAATTAGACAATAAGCAGAAAAATATTAAAAATTTAAATGACCTATCTACAACAGTTATATAATTAATAATTTACCTTAAATGCTGGACTTTCTTAATTAACAATTTACCTTAAATGCTGGACTTTATTATGATAAACAAACTTTGGATTAGGCCTATGGTCGACCTTATGCTGTGGTGGCGAGCGTTGCAAGTATTGTTTTAGCCTCGCATGCCCCTAAGGCATTTTCTCATCGATAAGCCTTCAGAATTCGCTAACCGGAAAATAACAGTTGGGAACCAATAGATGTTTGTACCGTGGTATACCGCAGTATTTCTGAAAATACCATGATACGTACCACGGTATGCCGCATTTATATTAGGGACCAAGAATTCAAGGGAAGTGGCCTGACACTTTTTTAAAATTTAATTTTCGTCTGTAATTAGCTGGAAAAATATACTGCTCTGATATAAATCGATATAACGCCATATTATATACATTATATTATTTGGGAAAATATTAATTTGGTTTGTATCCAAATTATACGACAAAGTATAAATAGAGAGGATGTTGATACTGAGGCTAAATTGGGACCATACAATGTCGTACTGTACTGTAAAGAGGCCAACAAAATGCAAAGGGAAATTGAAGAAACAAACGTTGTTAAAGATCGCAGAATTGGATACCACGAACAATTTTGTACCACGGTATGCCACGGTGTCTTCGAACATACCGCGATACGTACCGCAATTAATATTAGGGTCCAACAATTTAATTTTCTGAGGCAGAGGCCTGAGATTTTTTAATTTATTTTCACATTTCCGGCTCTCAAATAGTTGGAAACATACATTGTTCCTATTTAAATTAAAATAACAACGTATTCTATCCATTAGTTTATTTGAAAAAATATAATTATACTGAGATACAAAAAATATCTCGGCTCTAAATAAAATCGCGGCATCCCTCGACCCCGCCCTGTAAAATTAAATGGTCAGTACCTCGCACCTACACAGGATAATTTGCTGTGTATGTTAATTGTTGTGCAAGCCGCAATTTCAAATCCTGTAACTAAAGTGGGACGATGAGGCCTACATTACAACTGACACCCTGTCGGTATAATAGGCAGGGAAACTCGGGCTGGGCTGCTTACACCGGGGACAAGATGTTAAGCAGAAAGAACCAGACAACATAAAACACAGTGACTCACCAAATGAGAAAATATAAGGTGGATATTTGAAATTAATTTGCACTGAATATAACTATTTTGTGTAAATAAACTAACAAAATGAAAACATGTTTAATATCATTTAAAAAGTACCGTGGTACGTACCACTGAAAATAAGTACCGTGGTACGTCCTACTAAAACTAAATACCGCGGAAAAACCGGCACAGAGGTAATACCGCACACCAATACAAGATAAGGATCTTGTAAATTATATATTTTATAAACTTTGTAGGATATCGTAATTATAACTGTATACAAGATATAATATACGGTTAATATCTTTGAAAATTCTTGAGATTTGTTATCAAATTCAAAATATATATTATTAAGTATATAAGGCATCGTATAAAATATAACTTATATAATGAGCAATTTTATTAAAGAAAGCTGATACAATTTATAAAATAGCTGCTGAAGCTTACAAGACATATGTTGTAATTAATGAAAAATCTAGTTTTTAGAAGAAATACAATTTTGACTTGCATTAAGAAAAAGAGTCAAATATAAAAAAAAAATAAAAACAGCATAAATGTTTCCAAACTATTTCTCTTTCGTTCTAGTGTCAGAATACTATACGGTTATAAAATGTAACCACATATTCCCTTGTATCCACAATATCCGTACGGAGAAACAAACTGATTGGACATAATTTCAGGCTTAAAAAAGGTGGAACCCATGAGTAAAAAAAAGAAAAACAAATAAAATGACCCATAATTTAATAACAGTAACTACTACATGTACTAAACATTATATCCCAGTAAAGTTACGAGAGGAGAAGATGGTAAAGGAAATGTTGTAGGTCGATACTGAAAAGAAAAAATATCAAAATGATGTCGAGAAAATTAATTCAAAGTTAACAAGGAGATGAAGAAATTGCATATTTGTAGAACTTCAAAATGTTCAGGTTTCTTTAAATAACCAATAATTCGCTGGTTTTTTTTAAGTAACTGAGAGTGACCACGTATTATATCTCTATTTATTGATTGCAATTGTAAAAGTTATCTAGTTTAGTACTTTTTCCGTTTTGCATATCTTTTACAACTTTGACTGTTTCTTCATAAATAATTTCCCTTTTCCGATTGTTGGCATCTTTATCGTCCAGTACGACATTGTATGGTCCTAATTCAGCCTCAGTATCAACATCCTCTATATTTATAGTTTGCCGTATAATCTGGAACCAGACAAATCCGAGAAGCAGCGGACATGCTGACAAATCTCATCTCCACCAAGACTGTTACAATGATTGGGAAATGGAATGTGAGAACACTGCACGAGGAAGGAAAAACAACACAAATTGCCAAAGAGATGGACAGATACAAGTTGGAGACCCTAGAAATGAGTGAGGATCAATGGACAAAAACAGGCTAAATCATCTTGGCATCAGGAGATCTCTTCCTCTACTCAGCACTTCACAACGAGGACGACGACCACACCATTTTTCTATGATTTTAGATTATATATTAAGATCATTATTAATTAGATGGAAACGTTTACAGATGTCGAGTTCAAGGTCTCGTTTTTCAATATAAATTAAGAATGTTAAAGAAGCAAGTTGTTTACAAATTCGAAAGGAAAATGACTATCATTATGGCTCTGTTATTGTATCTTAGCTATTAATATAAATATTGTTGACTTCGGAATTACTCATTCCTTTCCTGACATCATTACTTTAGAGGAATCAATTTTAGGCGTGTTATTATTTGAGAGGACTTATTTCAGTGCAATTACAAAGTGCTCTTCGATTATTTTCGGATTAAATCAATATTTTTGAATTCTCGTGAATTCATTCAAGGACATTTTGGATTATTTAACTGTGATGAAGCATGACTGTTAGCACAGTAACATTATTTTAGGCTATGGTACATCATGACTTTCAAGGTTGGGATTCATTCGGAACAACACTGGAATTCATTCGGAATACTTTATACTTTTGGACTATGATTGAACATTTAGCTCTGTTTGGGATTTAATTCACAATATTGTCAGTTCCTTTTATATGTTCACATTGAATTCAAAGGAAATATATTTTTGTTCAATTTTACAAAACTTATTCGTTTTCGATCTTTTCTGTTACTTTGTTAAAGATCATAGAGTCATAACAGAAGCCAAATGGAGTGGGAACCAGTCAGCAAGAGGATTTTGACCGCCCGTTTCCAGTAAAAATTCCAAAAGTTAAACATTGTGCACTTTGCTTTATTCCTACGAACCATGCAGACCAGTAGGCAATGTAGGATTTTTTTTAAGTAGTGTGTTTGACAGAGTACCAAAGAGGGATGTCACACTTGTGATGGGCGACATAAGTGCTTAAGTGGCAGCGACAACATAGGACGGGAACTCAACATGGGTAAAGAGGGGCTAGGAGAGATGAACGATAACGGATAGCTATTTCCTGGCTTCAGTGGGCTGAACGACCTTATGAATGATGGTACAGTTTTTCCCATCATAGGATTAACAAAGTTACATTCAGCAATACAGGATCAGATTGACCACCTTGCTATCTCCTGCAGATGTGAAACCCTGTAAAAGAGCAGATGCTGGCTTAGACCATACGCTGGTGATAGCATAGACAAGAATCGGCAGCGTAGAGAAGTCGGGACTCCAGAAACATCCACGATATGTCACCTGCAGGATCATGACTGTTGACAATCAAGAGGAGTTTTGATTTCAATCACCAATATATTCCAGGTTCGTGCTGATCTTGATGATGACTCCATAGAAAAGAAGTGAGAACCGGTGAGAGGCAGATTCACATCAACCTGCGAGGAGATGCTGAGATTTAGAAGACAGAAGCTCAAGAGCTGGCAAGCCTGTACGCAAAATGGAAAGTAATACCCTGATAAAACCAGCATAACAGCCCGACAGCTTGCTCATGGCCACCCCAGTGAAAAACCTACTCATGATAGAAGAGGGAAAGGATCTATACATAAACATAGGGCTCGTTACCAAGGAAAAGATCATACAAGCAATCAGGAAAATCAGTGGAGGTAAAGTCCGTGACCCAGATAACATCCCACCAAAATCCTTATAAGCAGATCCCATAGTTACAGAATACACATTGATTGACCTTCTACAGGAAATGTGGGACAGGAAAGAGGTGCCGCAGGAGTGGAGGAAAGGCGACATTGTCAAGAGTCACACGAAAGGAGGACTTGGTGAATGCCAGAATTGGAGAGATATTCAACTCCTATCTTTATCGAGCTAGATTCTCACAAGACTGATTCTGTAGAGGGCCAAATCTGCAGTAGATTCCAGGCTGAGAAAAGAACAAGCAGGACTGTGAGGTCAGGACACACCAGAAAGCAATGGTCAAAATTATCAAAGAATACTCACAAGAATGGTGGTCACTTATATATGTAAATTCTGTAGACTTCAGGAAAGTATTTGACATGACGACAGAAGCACTGTCTGGAAAATCGTGAGGCAATACGACATCCTGGAGAAAATTGTCCGGATTATTAAGTACCTCTTCAAAGACAAGATCTGTCATGTTATACACAACGCGATTTGTGTCTCCTTCTCTCTCTGTTGACCCTGGCGACAGGAAAGGATTCTTACTTTCACGAATGATCTTCTCACGTGTGATACACCGGGTGGCAATGGACCCACCATGGGTAATACATTGGACCTTGGCCCAGATATTTGAAGATCTAAACTTTACCGATGACACTGGACTGCTGTCACAGATTCCATCACTTGCAAGTAAAGGCAGAGGACTTACATTCATAACCCTATCTAGCGGCCTGGAGATCAATGCCGACATTACCAAATGCGTACGAGTCAATACAAACCAGGATGCATCTATTTTCTTAGAGGGACAAGACACAGAGAATGTCGATAAGTTTACATACCTTGGCAGCATTGTGAACAAAGTCAGGAAGAACAGACGATGACGTCAAAGCCAGGATTGCAAAGGAAGGCCATGACTTTACCACTCATAGAATTGTCTGGAGGAATGATACTATTCCCCTGAAAATGAAGCTTAGACTGTTCAACTCAAACGTCAAACCAGTACTGCGCCATGGGGCAGAGGCTTGGAGACATACAAGCTACGGGTCCTCGTCAATACTTGTCTCCGACATATCCTGCTCATGAGATGTCCAGACAGAATTCCCAACCAGGAGGTAATGCTAATGACACAGCGGAAACCTGCATCCAACAACAGCTCAACATAGCTAGCAATGCCCTGGATTGGAACACGCAAAGCAAACGCAGAATATGATCAGCCATGACTTGGCGAGAAACCCTTGACCAGAACTTAAGATCATCAGCATGTCCTCTAGGGATGCAAAACAGACAGATCCCAGACTGTGACAAATGGAGCGCTGCAGCCAAAGGCTCTGTGATCCAGCAGGAACAAAGGGGAATGATGATGATGATGATGATGATGATGATGATGATGTATAAATTTGAGATTAATATCTTTGTTTTTGTTTACTATGTATTGGTTTCAAAAGAATAATTTCCGTCACCATCCATTAATACATACACGTATTTTAAATAGTTTCTATTTTAAAAACTTAAAAACTTAAATTAATTTTTTTTAGCAAGATTGGATTGTGTCACCTCTTCAATTTTTGAGTATCTTAAATTCTCTAGTTTTTCTTTCTTCTAGATCAATTATATTATTTTTTCATTTCATTTAGTCATATATTTTATATATACTTTTTTCTCCAATATTTTGATGTAATCTTTAAGATAATTCTATATTTAGACCATTTGATTTTCAACATCATATCATATTGTATAGCACTTCCAATAATCATTAATATTAATGTTTATAAACAGAGCTCATCGTATATATTAAATTATATCTTGCACACTTATATATCGTAAATTCTTAGTGCTTATCTCAGCTGCATATATGGTTTTAACCTGATGAACTTCATTTGCGATTGATTTGACATATTCATTGTCCTGTAAAAACTAATTATTAAATTACCATTATATATTACCCTGTTAATTTTGACTTAGGTTTGGTTTTAAATTAGTGTCAAAATGATCAGACTTATAGCCAGTTACCATAGTTGCATCAGTTACCATGCTAGAAATATATTCTGGTGTTAAAAAGAAATATTCCATCACGACGAAGCACACATCACGAAATTTGATTCTACTGAGTCGGTGTTATGTGCACTTGCGTAGCAGGCACACTCGCATGGTGGAATAGTAATTAATTCTTATATATTTACAGGGTCATTCCGGATTCATTGGAAAGAAATCAAGGTATAAATAAAAGAGAATAACAGATATACGGCGGCAATCGTGGTTTGTGATCCAAGCAAGTAAATTTGTGCTTTGGTTTACATTTTTAAAAACAATGAAATAAAATTTGAAGTCCGCGAGCCAACTTCTGTCACCAAATCATATCAAATATGTTTTGAGGGTAGAGAGGCAGCACATTTTAATTTCCTAAATTTCAATCAGAAAACGTGGAAGGTTATGCGTTTTGAGAACTCACGGACATTCAAAGCAGACTATAGTTTACAAAATATCCGCTTTAAATGAATTTGTTAGTGCTGAGTTCATATTTTGTACATGTGCATATGAATGTGTGTGTGTTTGAACTAATATAAAGAGTTACGTGAAATATTTTTCGTAAATTAAGTTATTCTTCTTATAGAAATTTGGACAAATTAATTGTCTGATTTGTTTATACTTTTTTTACATCGTTCCTTTGCACAGAAAATTAAAGAAAAAATAGTAAATGAAACTCTGCAGAGATAATTGTATACATTATAGATACATTTGTTAAGGTTACTACCTTTGTTTCTGTGTATGCATATAATATGGATTAAATTAAATGGTTCAATATTTATGGGAAAATTTGATTTATATACTTGCCCTCGGTATATTGTACCGGATATTCTAATAGGCGTCTGTGATACAAATATTTTGGACATGCTGAGAATATATAGTTATTCTAATAAAGACTGCAAATGTATCACGTTATGGCTCTATGGTCTTTAACTAAATAACAGAAAACAACAATAACCATTAAGTTTTGTAAAATTCAGCAAATAATTTATTTACCTAGAAAACAAAGTGAAAATTTAAAAAGAACTTACAGTATTGTGAATTAATCCCAAATAGTCTTAAGTTCTATCACAAGTCCAAAATGGAGAGTTCTAAATTAATTCCAGCAGTGTTCAAATAAATAAAATGAAATAATGAATCTGTAGATGTGATGTGGTCTCCAACTTGCTAATATGCTAGTGGCCTGGATTTTGGCGACGTGCAAACAGTATTTGGATGTATCATAATGATTTAATCCAAAATGTCCTTGTCTGAATTCATTGTGATTCCAAATTAAGTTTTTAGTCCAGTAATATTATTGAGCACTTTATAATTCTAGTGAATAATAATTTGAATAAATTTTTATGTGCATTTAATTTGCATTGTTTGTTAGTTATATTTTTTTAATTATTTTTATTTCATTATATGCTTATGCAATGTAACATTGTTTGTTGGACTTAACCTTGTCCAAAATCATGTTTAGTTTCTAATTGACCTGGATTATTTATATTTTTAAATTTATTCTGAAAACATCTAATACATAACGAAAATATTCTGTATGTATATGGGTTTAATATAAGGATCTTTATTAATAGACGTATATATGTTTATTTGGCTCTGGGTCTAGGTTATTGGAATTCTCCTACAATTTACCTGGCGTACCTGACATTGTCCAGGTTCTACATTATAAATTTTAGTAATAGATTTATAATAATAACTAACATGTTATTTTGTAAACATTAACACTTTCCAGAAGGTTATTTTCCATAAGGTAATTAAAAAAAAATAGAAAATGCTATTTATACCCGATGTCATTTTGATGACTATATAATCTTGTTACTGGAAAAACGTATTCATTCGTGTTTTAAGATCTAGCAGAATCAATTGGTAATATTGTTGTGACCAGAAGTTCATTTGGGCTGGAATTTATTTCTTCAAACTATTTAATTCTGTGATTATTTTCTCTGGAAACACAAAACTGCTCTGATAACATTCTTGGAAATAGAGACTTGGATATATCTTGAAAAACAAACAAAGCGATATATTCTCGGATTTTATGGGTAGTACGAATTAAAGACCTTAGAAATGTATGGTTTCAGACATGTCTGGCTGCAGCAAGGTGTAGGCAATATATATGTATTTGTACAAGTAGTAACTTACCGTTTTTGAAAGATAATTTTATGTTCATAATTTGAATTATTGGCTTGAATCTTCCAGCTGAGCAAGGCTATAGTTTCACCTTTCATATATTTTTTGATATAAAGACTATCTTACATTTCTTAATAGTAAGAATTTTAGAACATTACTAACCAAATTACGCATATTATCTCATCGACCACATGTTTAAACAGGAGAATGAGCTAAGCAACATGACATATCGCATGATAATAGAACGGGTCGTTTTTTGTAATATGATAGAAGGCTTTCATTTTGTATTAGAATATCGGTGATATATTGACGCTAAACAAGCAAGTATACCTCAGCAGTACTTGAGGCACCCAGAGATGGTCTAATGTGTTGATGTACTTACAAGTAATAAGACCCTACGAAAGTCTACGAATTTTGTTTAGAAAAGCAAGGTTTAGACACGTGATATGGCAGATTCAATGAATGGCACCTTTTCTCTGGAATAAACCTGTATAAGAATAATACTCGCAATTTTGTGTGGGTTTTATTTGGTGGCAATTTGAAAAAGAATTGGTAAATCTGCAATAATAAATTCTGCCAAGATGATATTTATTCTGTAGATTTGTGGAGAAGACAAACATTATCTTTAAGAATATATTTGTCCAAAGATAGCTTGAACTTTGTTCAAACCAATAATTTAAAATCTGAAACAAAAATGGCAAACAAATCTTGAAGTTGTTCAAAAGCAATTGAAGCAAAAAGGATTTTACTGTTATTTGTACAAATTCTTATGAAGATTATCCCTCCAGATGCATATAATTCTACCGAATGTTTTACCTTCATCAGCCTCGGTTTTGTTTCTTTATAGAATAACAAATATGCACGTGAGAGTGTTTGTGTCTTTAAAATCACAAGCTTTTTAACTCGCTATATTTTACTGTGGATGACAGAAGTTTCATAAGAAGAAATATCGTGATATCCGATAACACTTATTCGAACATTACATTTTTACGGCAGTGTGTGGGATCTGCTCTGAATCGAACTGCTACAAGAATGACACAGTTTGCAATCTTATATCGTCTTTCATCACTCAGTTTACAAAATAGAGACGTTTTCTCGTCACACTATACAACACTTTCCATGGGAAAACAGTATACATATAAATAATTCCCCTCCATAACTTTTCCCTTATGTCCTATATGCTTATTTCTCAAGGAGCTTGGTCATGTGACCGAATGGTAGATTATGGAAATTCAATGAGCAATTTATTTATTTAATTGATAATTTAAAATAAAGAACACAAACAACTATTCTTATTTTCACTATTAATAAGAAGATATGAAATAATATGCAACGAATAAAGACAAAAGCTATAGATATGTTTTTGCTAAATGCAAAATACAGAGAATGATCAATATTGATAACTGAAAAAGGAGCAGATGTTTGCAGTACATGCAATACAGTAATAGCATAAATCATACGTAGGTTAAATCTAGGACACGCTTTTACATTGACTGCTGTAGACACAAACACCTGTTTACCATGCTGAAATTTGCATTACGGGATGATAGTCATATCCGTCACCAGATAAGTGAAGTTACCCAGTCTCCTGTCAGGATCATATTAGCTCTTGTCCCCAGCACAGAAAAGTCATCCAGCCTCCCACTTGGATAATGTGCACACTTCTAATGACTGACCAAATACGAACTTATTCATATATTTTTATTGCATTTTTTTCTCTCTAGAATTCGACTCGCTTTACGGAACTTAGGATGTAAGAGAAATAGCAAGACACGACGCTACTAAAATGAGATAAGAGTGAAAAATGTTCCGCATCAATGAAAATATAATAAAGAAACGAATCCCCTCCCCCCGCAATCAAAGAAACAAACACGTATTTTCCCGGATGAAAACATTGACATTTCTCAATACATTTTTTTAAGTTCGTGCCAATGACGTTCAACAATGCCACTTTTTGAGAATGATTGCTGCAGTTTTCTGTAATGAAGTTTATGTTAAGACTGATATCCACACTTATTGTATATATAACATTACATCACTCGTGTAACATTTTGCGAAACTACTTTTGTTTAACCGCTCCGGTGGCCTACGTGGTTACAGTATCCGACTCGGATGCAGAAGGTCACGTGTTCGAACCCTGGCCAAGTCATACCAAAGACAATAATAATAATAATAATAATAATCTGTTACTTTCAGCGTTTTACTGATCATATGACGATGGCTGTGGTCATCAAATGGAATATGTTATCTGTTTGAATTCAACCCATATTAACTGATTTCAATCTTTTGTATTTTTAATTTATTTACATGTTTATGAATAATCGTTTTTATTACACACTGGCTTTTGAGTTTTATTGTTATGTGTGTTTATGCATGTTCATCAACTACTTTTTCGAGCAACGGTTTTTAAACTGTATGGAGTATATCTGGGACTATGGAGCTATAATTATGGTTGAGCTACGATACTACCAGAGTATGTGCAATGGATATGTTCTCATGTTACTATAATTATTCTTTGTAGAAAACCTAAACAGATTTCAATGTTGTTGTTGATATATACTATTTTTATAATGTTATTGCATCACTTGAATAAATGAAGGAAGAAGAATACGCAATCGAAATATCAATATTACTTTGCTCAATTAAAAATTTCATCATTTTCAATTATTATCATAAACTAATAAAACTTTATTAGATTCTATATTACATTCTACGTTTCCACCCACCCCAAGATGAAATAAAGGTACATTGAAACATTTCATCTTTCTATATTTGTCTGACATCTTCCATTAACGGAATAAAGGGAATCAAATCCATCTTGAACTGATAATTAGATATGCCACGAGTTCGTAGTCAGTATTAGGTTGGCGGCAGATCATGATCTCAGTCAACAGCAGAGAAAGGGAAGGCTTAAATTGTTCATATTCATTAATTATCCATTAAAGTGTGCATATGAATACACCTATCTGCATATATTTCAAGGATAGATTTGAGTATATTTGATTAAAAAGACGTGCCAGAGTAAATATCGATGAAATTTTAAGTCAAGCAAACCCCGCCTACCCCCACCCTCTGCGAAGCTGAGAAAATGGTTTGAGACAGAGTTTTTCAAAATCGATCAATTTCATCTTACCTGGAGAAAGTTTAACAGCTCGGATGGTCGGCATCTGTCGGCCCATCGGTTCTTTGTTATCTTCTTTAGAAAGAAGGAGATACATATGTTGCATATAAATCGGAACATCGTCCAATCTTGGAATGTGCCTGTCTGAAGCGTCCTTCAAATTGAAAGGGTATAATCTCTTAGCGTTTTTGACATCCAGATTTTGCATGAAAGTTTCAAAGCCTTGGCGGTAAGATTGGCTAGAAGCTGCTTGTATGTTTGCATGTTTCGAAGGAGAAGGTTGCTCTGGATGGATGTTGGAATTAGAATCCGTCCATGCATCTAAATGTTGGAGATCTTCACTTTGATATCCAGCTTCCTTCCGACTGGTATGCTGTTCTGCTGCCTCTGCCTCTGACGTGACATTTGTAGAGGAATCAGAAAGAGGTCTTGAAGAATGTTCAGAATGTCTATGTCTATGTACGGTTCCGTGTCTGTTTTGTTTGTCACCTGTGGCAGCTGTATGCTCGATGGTTCCATCGGATTGGAAGCCGGGTTCAAATTTGTTTGAAGATAGTGGAGCTTTGTTTGAATGTCTCGAGTGTGTGTGATTACGATGAGTTTGCTTTTTAATCGATGATATAGTGTCGGACTCCGCTATCTTTGGATCATTTATGTGTGAACTGCTGTCCTTTGTGTATTGAACCTGACGTTTCTGAATTTTATATTTTCCTGGACTATTAAGGTCAATGTCTTTCATATAGCTGACAGCCCCCAAGAACTCATTCTTTTCCCCATCCAGGCTGCGTTGCCGCCTCCTTAGAAATCGTCTGTGTACCTCATTTAAATTTGACCTTTTGTGATTGTCTCTTCTTCCGAGGTATTTGCTATTTAAGTCCAACGATTTGGAAGAATGTCTTAAATTACGAAGAGAAACATAATCCCACCTTCCTTCGTTTAATGGTTCCCAATAGGCAAAATCAGCAACACGACTTTCATCATCCATAACACTGTTGGGAAACGATTTTACATTTGTACGCTTCATTGACGCCAACTTTCTTGCATGAATAAAATTCAATAATTCAAAAATACAAAGAATCAACACACTGAAAGAATACCGGTACACATTAGCTCCACACATTGTATTCACTAGAGCACTGGAGACAATTAAGAAAATTAATGGGAAAAAATCTCACACTATGCAACTAAGGACATCTAGAGCAAACTCGTTCACAATAATGAATGTTATCAATGGTATACATTTCGTAAACTAATAGAAGCATATAAAGGTTATCTGTATAGTTGTAGCGCAACACTCCATTGGTTTGGGTCTACAACCAACCAGTGACTGCCTGTAGGTGGTGAGTAGTGTGTTATGATTTTAAAAAAAATAACCTGCTTATCATCGAGCCACAGCAAAATGAACTGTCTATTAGAACAAGGTAGTAATCGGTAATGAGTATCCCAAGAAAGATAGAATAGAATTGCTCGTGCATGTCGCTGGGTTTACTGATGTTTGACGGTTTGATGTAGTACATTTTAGTATATAATCTATATGTTACTTACTCAAGATCCGTTCGAGGCCAATGCAATATCGTATTGATGGATCACATAAATTGATTGTAATAAATCCAAAGGGGGTTTCTAAGCATGTGCAAAGAAGCTTCTAAACTGATATTATTTCATATGTTTCACATCACTGGAGCACCAAATCTAATGAATAGTTCACAGTATATGTGTATCAACACCAAGTCTGATGAATATTTCACAGTATATGTGTATCAACACCAAGTCTGATGAATATTTCACAGTGTATTTTTATCAACACCAAGTCTGATGAATAGTTCACAGTGTATGTGCATCAACACTAAGTCTGATGAACATTTCACAGTGTATGTGTATCAACACCAAGTCTGATGAATATTTCACAGTGTATGTGTATCAACACCAAGTCTGATGAATATTTCACAGTGTATTTTTATCAACACCAAGTCTGATGAATAGTTCACAGTGTATGTGCATCAACACTAAGTCTGATGAACATTTCACAGTGTATGTGTATCAACACCAAGTCTGATGAATAGTTCACAGTGTATGTGCATCAACACTAAGTCTGATGAACATTTCACAGTGTATGTGCATCAACACTAAGTCTGATGAATATTTCACAGTGTATGTGTATCAACACCAAGTCTGATGAATATTTCACAGTGTATGTGTATCAACGCCGTTTAAGATAACCCCAAAACTTACAGTTATCTCTATTCACTTTGGGGACTAGATCGTACCGCTGCGTAACGTAAATGACGTCTGTGTTTTTATGCCTGCCTCGTGAAAATATTAAGCTGGATTTGTTTGTTTGTCAAGCATGACATAAACCACAAGATTATTAATACTGTCATCAAAATTTTCGATGGACGAACCATTATTGATGTCAGTGATAAATTCAACATCTTCATCGGCGATGGAATGTTTTGCAGAATCATTAAATTCCCTGAGGACATTATAACATGGCTGGTCGTCCGCGGACGGCGCTACTAGATAAAGTTTGTCCCATTTGACCCACCTCATTATAAAATTGAGTAGCAACAGAGTTTTCCCAGACCCAGACGGACCAATGATAATGGCGCGAACAGAATTCAGTAACCCTGGATGATGCTTGGCGGTGCTTGTTCTTTTGTCGCGGAAAAATTCAATCACACTCATGTTGTAGAAATCTATTATTTATAATAATGAGTCAGTATTGTATTCGATGCAAGATGGTCACTAATATCAGTAGATTAAAACAACAACGACAAAGAATCATAGGAGAGCATTTACAGGTACGTGAGTAAAATGTGGTAAAAAATATAAGTTTGTGTCTTCTAGAACTACCAGTGGTGATATTGCTGCAGCGCTCTGGAAATTGCTAGGAACTCAATGGACTAAGTATCCGGGTGAAACAATACCTATAAAAATTAAAAATAGGAGGGAGTCACTGGCCAATTGATTGATAAGGACGGCGATGAGCGGTAAAGTAACGTGAGGGCGGGCAATTAATTGTCTGGTAATTAATAACGGAGTCGATTTATTATAGTCCAAGAGGATACCGGAAAGGCACAGTAGCGATTAGCAAACTCGCTGACGCCGAGGTGTCAAGCGTGATGTTGCCACAGATTGGTTGTCGCGACAGGCAATATGGCAAATTTATTTAGCACCACCTAAAGCCATTTAATATGGATGGTTTGATGTAAGTAATCCCAACGAAGTTCATCAGGGCAGATAACTTGTTTTTGCCCCACGACACTATTGTGACTAGCACAGAACGTAAACGACAAAGTCGCACTTACAGATACGTGCTGACGGCTGCAAGGATGTGATGTGATGTGATTTGAATTTTTACGCAGCTTTAATAATTTTTCAGTCATATCGCTACGATGTCTGCAATGTAGCAGTTTATAGTGATGTCTAGCACTGGGGCATCATGCTGCAGACATGTAGCATGATGTCCCACACAGTCATATTATCCTGACACCAGGCCGACCAGTCCTAACACTAACCTCTTAATGCTGAGCGCCAAACACCATTTTTACAAGTGTTTGGTATGACTCGGCCGGGGATCGAACCCACGACCTCCCTCATCCGAAGAGGACGCTGTAAACACTAGGCCACTTCTTAGGTGCAAGGAAGCGGAACCATTATCAACTGTAGCCGTAGTCGCGTTTGAACGAATTTATCAACTTGGCTGTCTACACTGGCCACGATTGCTACAGGCTGATCCTGTCAAAGAATTTATTGGCGTAGTATCATCGCTGACGCAGAGCGATTGTTTGTGTTATGTATATTTTATTTTATTGTTTGTCTGTTAGTTTTAATTTTTTTTATTTCATTACATGTTATTGTAATGCAACAGTGTTTGCTGGACTTGACCTTGTCCTAAAATGAGTTAATGTATGCTTGACCTGATTGACTTTATTACTTTTTTATTTCATTTATGTAAACAACTAATAACAGTTTCATTATTCTCTGTGTGTATGAACTTATTATCAGGATTATTATTCAGGTAAACAAGAAGGCATTTATGTTGTTGTTGTTGTTATTTTGGGTTTAACGCCATTTTTCAGCACAAGATAGGCTGTACATAGCGGCCAGTATAAATGATGAAGGAAGAACCCGGGAAAACCCCAGAAAGAGTCACCGACACCCGAGAAGCAAGAAGGCGCAAATATGTTGATCAGGGTCAGTGTTTTGGAGGTTCCTAAGTGAATTTTGTAGGCTATTGTGTTGTAAATAAACAAGGATCATGCGGTCATTCTAGAAGGCTATTTTCCATTAGGTAATGGTTGCTTTTAGAAAATGATAATTGTGACCCGAGGTCAAGCAGAGAACTCTATTATTGTGTGACTGTAAGGATTTTACCAATCGTGCTTTAATATCTAGCACTTCAAGTTGTATTACGTTGTGACCAGTTTAGGCTGAATTTTATTTTCTTCAAACTATTGAATTCAAGTGAATCTTTTCTCTGGAAATACAAAAGTGCTCTGAAAAAATGCTTGAATAAAGACACTATTTATACTGAATTCAAGCCTGGAATAATATTTCCGTGATTTAACAAGAGACTGTTGACACATCAGCACTTCGCAGGCCATAACAGGCACGTTATTGCCTTCAATTTTGGATCTCTTCGGGACTTGAAATGAGTTATATTCAGTATTTTTATTACTAGGACTTATTTCTTCAATTATTGGATTATTTTTGTATTCAATTCGCAATAATGTAGGTTCTTTTTTCTCCTTTTTCACTTTACATTGTAGGGAAATAAATTATTTGTTAAATTTTACTAAGTTCGTTGTCTTCACTCTTTTCTGTTACTTTTTTTAAGAGCATAGAATCGTAACATTGGGAGATCAGTATGCTCAAGAATTACTGATGTAGGAACGTACCGGCACTGACGCTCGATCTCGTGAATGTGTTGCAGAAGAGTATAGGCTCGTAACAGAAAATTGGGCGCGCGTCCTTGGGATACGAATTTTGCTAAAATATTTCAGAAAACTTTGAAATTTAATTTCTTCTAGTTTTTGAATTTTTAAATCCCATTTATTATTTCACCGTTTAGAAATCATTAGTGAAATCGGCAAGCTTTTTATAATGTCATCAAAAGTGGAGATCTTTATTTCAAATCCTACCCAGGAACAGTTAGATTCCTTGATAAAAGATGAAATGATTCAGCTTGCCAGAAAATATGATCTTTCTGAGGCAAAAGCTTCTTTTCACAAAATAAGAAATAAAACATATTTTTGGTACAATATTTGGTGGAAAAGAATGTTTGGGATAAAAGTTCTTTGGTTTTGATCAGTAAGTCTGTATCAGACTCTAACATAAAAATGAGTGAATTGAAATTAAAATACAAGATGGAATTAGAGTTAAGAAAGCTTAAACTTCAAAAAGAGAGAGAGAGGAAAAACAAATGCATATGCATTTAAAGAGGAAAGAGAGAGGAAAATGCTACTGGAGAAAGAGTAGAGAAACAAATGCAGTTACAGAAAGAAGAAAAATAAATGCATATGCATTTAAAGAGGAAAGAGAGAGACAAATGCAAATTCAAAACGAAAGGAAGACAGAAAATTTCAGAGAGAAAGAGAGAAGGAAGAAAGGGAATATCAATTAAGGTTAACAGAATAAGAGATGGCAAGTGAAAGACACATCCCCACTTTACATACAAATTCAAGTTTTGATGTTACTATGCATATTAGCCTAGTGTCCCCTTTTAGAGAAAAAGAAGTGGACAAATCTTTTCCTCATTTTGAAAAAATTGCTGAAAATTCGAAATAGCCAAGAGAGCATTGGACTCTATTATTACATAGTGCACTTTTTGGCAATGCCCGAGACATATATGCTTCCCTGTCAGTACAGCGGAGTGCCGATTATGATCTGGTTAAGGAATGCATTTTGAAAGGGTTATGAGTTAGTCCTTGAGGCTTATCGGCAAAAATTCAGGAACCATGAAAAGAAGCTGGGCAAACTCATGTTGAATTTGCAAGAGAAAAAGAGAAATTGTTTGATAAGTGGTGCTTAGCAAAGAAAAGTGATCAAGATTACGAAAATCTAAGACAACTCGTATTACATGAAGAGTTGAAGAATTGCGTCTATAGTGACGTTAAGACTATCTTGATGAGCAGAAGGTCGAAACCTTGGTTAATACTGCTCGTACTGCTGACGAGTGTTCCTTGGCTCATAAAGTTTATTTTGGAAGTAAGTCTTCCACTCAGCAGTCTTCTGGTAAAAAAAAAAGTATTTCAGCCTATTACGAGCCATTCTATATTTCAATCTGGCACAACGTTTGGAAATCACGTTTCTGGTAAGATAGATCAGAAGTCCTTATCTCTTCCTACGTGTACCTATTGCACAAATAAAGGACATATTATTTCTGATTGCTACAAATTAAAAACTAAGCTACATAATCAAGACGGACCTATTCCAAATGTTCTTATTTCTAAGAGGTCAAGGTCACAGTCGTGTATTGAAAGCAATACACTTGTTGGGTCTAATAAAACCCATTCTGATTTTATTATGGAGAATTATGAACCATTCATGTCGATGGTTTCTATATCACTCATGAGTGGTTCGGCCAATCCCATCCCTATCAAAATTTTAAGGGACACGAGAGCTTCTCGAGGTCTTTTATTATCAGGTACTTTGCCTTTTTCTGAGAAGTTTTCGTCTGATGAGAGTGTTCTTATTCGGGAAAGTAGATTAAGGCTTTGTTAATGTTCCTCTCCATTGTGCAAATTTGTCATCAGACTTAGACTCAGGACCCGTTACAGTCACAACAGGGTTTTCCTTACCCATTGAGGGCATTAATTTATTGCTAGGCAATGATCTAGCTAGAGATAAGGATGTGGTTAATCCACTTGTAACTGATAAGCCTTGTTTGGATCAGAAAGTGGATCCTATTAAAAAGGAATTCCCTGATTTATACTCAGTTTGTGCAGTTACTATAGCTATGACAAAGAAAGCTCTTGAGAATGATGTTGATCAGGAAAGTATTCCTTTAGCTGACACATTAATTGGTCAGGCTTTTGATGAGGTCACTTTCACTCCTTGCTTGGATCAATCAAAATGTATCGAGCAAACTGACCCTCTTTTAACTACTCGTTCTATGTATTCTAATCAGGGTGAGAAACGACAACCACTTGTGAAATAGGATAAAGATCATGAGATGTCATGTTTGTTTCAAAGGGACATTAGCGAAGCTGAATCAAAAGAAGTACCTGCTTGTTTTTTCATTAAAAATGGGATCCTTATGAGAAAATGGAGACCTCCCGAGGTACCTGTTGGTGACGAATGGTCAGTGAACTATCAAATTGTAGTTCTAAAATCATACAGAGAGAAACTTTTTAGTCTGGCCCATGACACTCCTTTGGCTGGTCATTTAGGGAATAATAAGACTCATCACAAGATCTTAAATCACTTACATTGGCCAAAATTCAAAGTTATGATTGTAAATACTGCAGATCTTGTCAAACCTGTCAAATGATAGGAAAACCCAATCAGAAGATACCTAAGGCTAACCTGTAACCTATTCCTATATTTGACGAACCATTTAGGAGAATAATGGTAGATTGTGTTCGTCCTTTACCTAAAACTAAGTCAGGTAACCAATACTTGTTGACCATGATGTGTGCATCAACAAGATTCCCAGAGGCAATTCCTTTGAGGAATATTAAAATTAAAACAATACTGAAAGCTTTGATAAAGATTTTTTATATATAATCAATCTGACTTTCCCATATCTATCCAATCTGATCAAGGGTCCAATTCTATGTCTGGAATTTTCCAGCAAGTTCCGCTTGAATTTGGCATTCAGCAATTCAGGTCAAAAGGTAAATTATAGTTTGACAGCACTATAATGGAGAGAACGTTTGAGTCTGGTGATATAATTCTGTCTCTCTTGCTTATTATATGCCGTTTGAGATGAAAGATTCGCCAAGTACTTTTGAACGTTTAATGAACATGATTACATCTGGTCTAGATAATTTTGATGCTTAAATCGATGATGTCGTGATCTACAAGGACACCTGTAAAGAACATTTAGCGACAATTCGGAAATTCTTTGACAGACTTACTGATGAAAAATTGACAAATAATTAATCCAAAAGCGAGTTCTGCCGTGCGTGTGAAACATTTCTAGGACATATCGTGGGACATGGACAAGTTAAACCTATATATGCTAAGGTCAAGGCTATCTCTGAATTCAATGTGCCTGTCAGTAAAAAGCAACGGATGCGAGTTTTAGGTATGGCTGGATACCATCGGAAATTTTGTTCCCATTTTTCAATAATTGCTGAACCACTGACAAATTTATTGAGCAAGAAAACCAAGTTTCATTGTTCTGAAAATTGTAAGGAACATTTTATAAGTTAATGACCATTCTTAAGGGTGCACCAGTTCTTACAGCTCCAAATTTCAGCCAATCATTTAAACTGTCTGTTGATGCAAGTGATGTTAGGGCTGGAGCAGTATTGATTCAAGAAGATAAAAAGGTGTTGATCATCCAGTGTGCTATTTTTCTAAGAAATTAAATAAGCAACAGAGAATTTATTTCACAATCGAAAAGGAATGTTTGGATTTGATATTGGTATTACAATACTTTGAAGTTGTAAGTTCAGCTCCTTCTCCGATGTTTGTGTTTAATGATCACAACCCCCGTACTTTCATCGACAAGATGAAAAACAAACACATCAGAGATTATTAAGGTAGAATTTGTTGTTGTTACGGTAATATAATATTGACATCAGACACATCAAGGGAAAATACAATTAATAGCAGATGCACTTTCACGTGTATAGAAATATGTTTCATGTATACGTTATCTCATTCGTAAGATTTCATCATATTTTTTTTTACCACATGCATATTTGACTTATAGTAAAAAGAAAGCTTTATTGGGTAAATCTTTCTTTTTCTTTATGAGGGGAAGTGTTATGTATATTTAATTTATTGTTTGTGGGTTAGTTTTCATTTTTTTAATTTCATTACATGTTATTGTAATGTGACATTGTTTGCTGCTCCTGACCTTGTCCAAAACTGAGTTCTTTTCTGCTTGACCTGACTGACTTTTTAATTTTTTAATTTCATTTATGTAAACACCTAATAATAGATTCCTTATTCTCCATGTGTATTAGCTTATTATCAGGAGTATTATTCAGGTAAACAAGAAGGTGTAAGTATGTTGATCAGGGTCAGGGTTTATGAGATTCCTAAGTGAATTTTGTAAGCTATTGTGTTGCAAATAAACAAGGCTCATTAGACCATTCTAGAAGGTTATTTTCCATTAAGTAATGGTTGTTTTTAGAAAATGATAATTGTGACCCGAGGTCAAGCAGAGAACTCTATTATCTCGTGACTGTGAGGATTTTACCAGTCGTGCTGTAACATCTAGCGCTTCAAGTTGTATTATGTTGTGACCATTTTAGGCTGAATTTTATTTGCTTCAAATGATTGAATTCAAGTGATTATTTTCTCTGGAAATACAAAAGTGCTCTGACGAAATTCTTGGATAAAGACATTCATTGGAATTTATACTGAATTCAAGGCTGGAATAATATTTCCATGATTAAATAAGAGACTGTTGACACATCAGCACTTTGCAGGCCATGACAGGCACGACAGTGCCTTCAATTTTGGATCTCTTAGGGACTTGAACTAAGTTTTATTCAGGACTTTTTATTACTAGGACAAGTGTCTTTAATTCTTGGATTAATTTAGGATTTAATTTGCAATACCGTAAGTTCTTTTTTTTTATTTTTCACTTTATATTCTAGGGAAGTAAATTATTTGTTAAATTTTACTAAGCTCGTTTTCTTCACTCCTTTCTGTTACTTATTTTAAGAGCATAGAATCGTAACATTTAGACATCTGTATGCTCAAGAATTACTGATGAAGGAACATCCCGGCACTGACGTTCGATCTCGTGAATGTGTTGGAAGAGTATCAAGATTAATAATCGCGTTAATCAACGACGTCACTAGTGGAATTTCTATTAAACCCGTCGATGCAATCGCTAAAATAAGCATACAGGCTAAGCTAACCCAGGTCTCACAGAAACCGGTGCTGGACAAAAACGTAACAGTCGGGTATTTATATGAACCTGGTGAACCTAAAGGAAGGGAAAAAAGCAGCTGATGATATTTGGAGTGTAAAATTTCCAGCGTGGTTAGATCTACGGGTGAACCTACAATCAACCGACTTGATTCGGCGGCAACTCAACGTGGATTTGTCCGTGAACAAGTACAGGAAATTCCTTAAAATAGTTTGTAAAGGAATTAAACAATTTGTGTTATTATAAAGAATTTGAAATTCGAGATACACTGAAATTGTTAATTTAATCAAAGGAAAATTATCAGAAGATGAAATTGGTAAGATCATACAATCACGAGGTGTAAAGCTTGACAATAAACTATATTTATTATGAAAAACGTTATTTAAAGGAAAATGTAAATATATTAACTTACTTACACATCAGTAGGTTGTATTCAAAATGAAAATGAAGTCTCGTTAAAAGTTTATTTTGTTATGCTTCAAAGTATGTACAATATCTTGTTTTATTTAGTCCGGAAGAGCATTGTTCTCTTCGATTATGATTTCCATCGCCTTTTTACCTTTGCTGTAAAAGACTACCAAAATTCGTGTATTTTCTCTAAAACCTTGCACGATCATCGATACTGATATTTGAACATGTCAAGCACTGAAAGCTATTTTATTAGCTTAGCCGCTTTCTTTTTTAATGTTGTCAAGGTTGCTGCAATCATCAGTTAGAAACAAATTAATGATACTATCGTGTCTATCAACAAGTAACTCTATCCACTTATCTAATTTATCTTCGGGACCTATTAGTATGAAAAGATTCTTCAATCTAGTGTCCGAGAATTAAGCGCGAGGATTTCTGGAATTCTCACCATAATGATATAGCCACAGAAGAAAGCTTTATAATTTCTTTACTTATTCGGTTGAATCTGAAGTAATGATATCGTAATGAAGGTGCATGTTCGCCAGTTCATAGTCTTGATTTACACATTCTTTAACATCAGCTGCTTTTGCAAATGAAATGTTAAAGTTTGAAATCCTCAGGAAGTGCGAAAACAAATATTCTATTTTTTTCATACACCACAAAGCAGCTAAGCTTTAATACCAGTATTGTATGAATTACCTACCCTGATTTCAGTTTTCTTAATTAATTAATCACGATACCATGTTCAATTTTGTCCGTTCTAACACAAGAAAGTAATTTTGCAAAATCCGTTTTACACAAAATGGTAAAGTCATTCAACATGAAAAGGTCGTCACTTCCGTATGATTTGGATATGTCTTTCATGGGAATTATAGCCATTTAGCGTTGAAATGGTAACACCTCCGTTTAATTTCATATCGACCAAAACGAAGAAATTAGTATTCTTATTTTTCTCGACCACCACAGGGCTGGTACAAATCATTCAGTTTTTTCCCTTCATTTTTCAACCTTTCTCTCGTTATCGGGATCTTTTAAGTCATGTCTGCCATCGTTGCTACGAGAAGACGCATATAAAGAAAAATAACTGTCCATGTTATTTAAGTGCTATACCATTGTTTTCTCAATCTTTCATTTAAGTAGTCAACCATCTTTGGGTTTGTTTTTTTCAAATTCAGCAAGATACTCTTTCAATGATATCATTTATAATTATTTCCCTCCGTCTCAAGATACGTTACAGGAAAAAAGAGTGAAACCAACAATTCAAATAAAATCAACATCTAATTTATCTTCGAACAATACAAAGTGAGCATTCAATGGGCACTTACAAGATTGTGAATTACATTCCAAATAATCCTAAATGTCCTATCACAACTCAAAAGTATCGAATGTTCCGAATGAAATCCAATTATCTTGAATGTCCTGGTATAACACAATAATGCAATCCAAAATGTCTTTGAATAAGTTCACAAACATCTAAAGTAATGTAATAATCCAAAAGCCACTGAGAAGTTTAGTATTTTCAATTAATATTTTAAATAATTTATTTCTCTCTCATTATTTCTTATTTCAATAACACAACTGTAAAATTTTACCACAACTGGATTCCCACAGACTGATCTTAAACAGAAATTAAATTAACTCTTTGTTTTGCAACGCACTATTTTCTATAACATTCATTGGCTACCCATTCGGTCCAGAATGAAATATAAAATCTGTTCACTGTGCTACATTTCGTTGACTGGAGCCTCTCCAGTCTAATATGCCTATCTAACCTTACCACGTGTACACCCCATCTAGAAACTTAAGCTTCTCTTCCGACGCACACATTCTCATTGTTCCCACTGTTAAAACGAAGGCATAAGGTCGACGTTCTTTTGTGCACTAGGGCCCAGCAATGTGAAACGGACTGCTCATATATCTTAAATACAAGGACACTCTAATCTCATTTAAGAGTGCTCTTAAAACTCAATTATTTCGACTACGAGAACAAAGTTAAAGAATTAATAATAATTACTTCCAATATTATTGTCTGCATGTTTTTGTTGCATATTTCATGGTGTTTGTTTTTTTAATCTTGTCGTTGTATATGCTTTTCGTGTTATCAAATATTATAAAGCGCTTAGAGCTTCTAAAGATTAGTGGCTGTACTAAGTCCAATATTATCATTATTATTATTATTATTAACTGGATTTGCAGACAGCAAAACATCTGCAAGGACCATTTCAAAAGAATACTGTCTAGCACCAGATTCACATGCACCAGATGAAAATAACTTGATAAATTATTGCATCGGTAAGAGACCAGCTGCGTAAAAACTAATGTGTGCGTTGAAAATCAAAGATAAAATAAAAAATTAATTCCGGGCACTCTTTGCCTTACCAGCAGCTTAACATATGAATGAAAAAAGAAACCAGTATGAGGCGACAGAGAACTTATTTGAAGGCAGTTTTGGGCCCATATCCCATTTGAGACGACATAAAGCCTCGTAAAATTTTTTTCTGAAAACTTATGAAATATTCAATGTTTGGAAAGCAAATGTAAACTCACTGAAAGAGAATAAGAGTAGAAATATACGCAAAATAAAATAATTTGTTGTCAATGTTAAAAAGATATATCATTTACTAGGAGCACAATTATCGACGATGACTTGGTGCTAATTAGTCTCAAAAACAAAAACAAAATTAAATTAAAAAGAAAATTATGGTTGCTTTACGGTGCCAAAGTAATCGAAATGGTTGATATACAAATTTTACTACATTAAATTGAGGATAAATAAAAGGAAGACGGTAAAAAGGCATTTTTGCTGTGTATATTCATTTTGCTTTCATCTTGAGACAAATAACATTCACATAGGCATGAAAGGTCGCATAAAATTCTGTGATACTGTGATATATTCAAGCTTTCTTTTAAACTCGCTCATTCCAATTTTTCTTTTACAATTTAAATTTTTTTTTATCTTGAAACTTTATTTTATCACTCCCTTCCTACTTTTTTTTATTACTCTTTCTATCATCGTCCCAGGACGGGCAATTAGCCCTGTGTGTGTGTATATATATATATATATATATATATATATATATATATATATATATATATATATATATATATATATATATATATATATATATATATATATATCATCATCATCATTGGCGACTCAGCCTCGAAAGACCATGCGAATAGCGCCCTTGGGGTGTTGTCTGTCTCTGTTGGCATCGTCTGCTGTGGCTGTGCAGGCCTATACGTGAGTGACAGTCCCTATTGCAGTTGGTGCAGACATACTGGGAAGTCTGCGTTACTGTGGTTGCTGCTGCGTTCTTCTTTCTCTTACGTTTCTCTGCCGCCAACTGGCCTCTCCTCGCATCAGCGACTGATATGCCATTGTTTACCATCAGTCTCCAGGTGCATCGGTCCTCGGCCAGCTCTTCCCAGCCATCGGGTGAAATGTTGCATGCCTTCATGTCCCTCTTGCACACATCTTTGAAACGGAGTGAGGGGCGTCCGACTCTTCTCATGCCAGTGGCCAGCTGTCCATATAGGATGTCCTTTGGCAGCCTTCCATCCTCCATGCGTCGGACGTGACCCAGCCATCGAAGGCGGCGTTTAATCAGCAGGGAGTACATGCTGGGGGTACTTGCACGTTGCAGGATCTCGCTGTGTGGAACACGGTCTTGCCAGCTGATTTTCAGGATGCGTTTTAGGCACCGTATATGGAAGAAGTTGAGCCGGCGTTCTTGCCTCATGTAGGTACTCCAGGTCTCACTTCCATATAGAAGGGTGCTGAGAACGCAGGCCTGGTAGACTCGGACCTTGGTGTGCTCTGTCAGCGCGTTGTTTTCCCACACCTTCTTCGTTAATCGAGCCATGATGGTGTTTGCCTTTCCAAGCCTTCTGTCCAGCTCGATATCAATCGAGAGAGTGTTGCTGATGGTTGACCCTAGGTAGGTAAAGTTGTTGACTGCTTCCAGGGTGACACCGTTGATTTTGATTGAAGGGGCAATGGTGGTATCTTGCACTCTGACATTTGTTTTTTCTAAGCTGATGGTGAGACCAAACTGCATGCAGGCAACAGCAAAACGGTCTCCCAGTCTCTGGAGGGCTTCCTCGGTGTGGGCCACAAGAGCTGCGTCATCTGCAAAAAGCATCTCCCTGATGAGCACAGCTCTCACTTTGGTCTTTGAGCGCAGTCGTGCCAGGTTGAACAGCCTCCCGTCGGACCTGGTGTGTAGATATAAGCCATCCGTGGACGTGTCGAAGGCGTAGGACAGGAGCAGGGAGAAGAAGATCCCAAAAAGTGTTGGTGCCAGCACGCAGCCCTGCTTCATACCACTGTCAATTGGGAAGGAGGTTGAGGAGGATCCATCATACAGGACTGTTCCCTTCATATCTGCATGGAAAGAGATTATCATGCTGAGGAGTTTTGGGGGGCAACCGATCTTACTCAGAAGTTCAAAAAGGCCCTTCCTGCTGACCAAGTCAAAGGCCTTGGTGAGGTCGATGAACATCATGTAGAGAAGTTGACCTTGCTCTCTGCTCTTCTCTTGGATTTGTCGTAGGGAGAAGATCATGTCTGTCGTCGACCTGCCTGCTCTGAAGCCGCACTGTGATTCCGGGTACACGCGGTCTGCCAGCAACTGCAGCCTGTTGAGTATGATGCGGGCGTACACTTTATCAACAATACTCAAGAGCGAGATCCCTCTGTAATTATTACAGTCACTGCGGTCGCCCTTGATTTTGTAAAGGGTCACAATTGTGGCATCACGCATGTCTTGGGGGACTACTCGTTCCTCCCAGCAGCGGCAAAGTAGCTCGTGCAGTGGTTTAATCCATGCTGGTTTTCCACGTTTGATAGCTTCGGGCGGGATGCTGTCACTACCTGGTGCTTTGTCGTTTGGAAGGCAGTCGATTGCTTTGCTGAGCTCCTCTAAGGTTGGCACTTTGTCCAGCTCTTCCATGGTGGGCAGATTCTTTATGCTGCTGAGGGCTGCATCGGTGACTGACGTTTCTCGGGAGTATAGTTCTGAGTAGTGCTCCACCCATCTGGCCATCTGTTGCCCACGGTCTGTGATTTTCTCTCCCGTCAGAGATTTCAGGGGAGCGACCCCTTTCACTGTAGGGACTAGAGCCTTCTTGATGCCACTGTACATACCTTGGATGTGTCCGGACTCGGCACTGCGCTGGATCCCTTCACACAGTTGTTGCCAGTACTCGTTCGCACACTGTCTAGCTATGCGTTGGGTGTTACTTCGGGCACTTCTGAGAGCAGCAAGAGTCCGTTCATTAGGGCATTTTTTGCAAGCTTCGAAGGCTTTTCGTTTCTCCTCGATTTGTGGTTCCATCCTTGATAGGTGTGCGTTGAACCAGTCCTGGCTGGGTCGTTCCTTCTTGCCAAACGTTGCCATAGCTGTACTGTAGATGGCACTCTTCATGGCGTTCCACTTGGCTGTAGCGTCGTACTCAGGCAGGTCCTGGAGAGCCTTGTTCAGGGCGGACACATACTCCTCCACCTTGGCAGGGACTGACATCTGCGCAGTGTTTATGCGAGGACGTCCTTTTGGTTTTGAGCCGTGTAGCGTGTGTGGCTGTAGTCGCACTCTGCTGCTCACAAGGGCATGGTCGGAGTCACAGTCTGCACTGTGGTAGGTTCTGGTGGAGAGGACGCTGTTAAGGGCAGAGCGCCTGGTGATGACCAACTCGAGTTGGTGCCAGTGATGAGATCTGGGGTGTTTCCATGACACTTTGTGTTGTGGCTTACACTTGAAGAAGGTGTTTGTGACGCACAGGCCATAGTAGGTGCATAGCTCCAGCAGTCTCTGGCCGTTTTCGTTGGTCTTTCCAGTGCCATGATATCCGAGGCAGGTAGGCCATGACTCGTGGTCCGCACCTACTCTGGCATTAAAGTCGCCGAGGAGGAATAGTGGTTCATTTTTGGGGCATCCTTTGATCTGTTCGTCCAGCTGCCCATAGAACTGATCCTTCGCGTCTTCTGATGACGTGAGGGTTGGGGCGTAGACACTGATGATGTTGACAGGACCTGAAGCAGTGGTGAGGCGGATGGACAAGAGACGCTCAGTGCCCCTTGTGGGAGGTTCAACCGAGGCCAGGAGATTGTTTTTGATGGCAAAGCCCACTCCGTGCTCACGGGGCTCCTCAGGTTCTCGACCCTTCCAGAAGGTGTAGTTTTCCTCTCTGAGGGAGCCACTAGAGGCGAGCCTGGTTTCCTGGAGGGCAGCTATGCTGATATTTAGTCTGGTGAGTTCTCTATCGATGATGGCCGTCTTTCTGGTGTCGTCCACTTCTCTGAGGTCGTCGGAGATGCCTGTACACATGGTGCGCACATTCCAGCTTGCAAATCGAAGAGCTGGAGTCTTCTTTATTGGTTTCTTGTTTCTTTTGTCTGGTGTGGAATTACCGTCTGCTTGTCATGCTGAACAACACACTGAGATCCAGACGCCCACTGGAGCAGGCAGACGATGGCGGGTCAACACCTTATTGACCGGGGGCTGCCCGGCTTGAGGCGGGCGATAGTTGGCCAGTGGGACACGATGATCCCTCCCACCGTCAAAGCTGACCCGTGGCGCCCCTTCCCTACGCCAATCGGGTGGGACTTATAACCCGTAAACTCTCAGCTTCCGTGTTGTTTCCTCACTCAGTAGCGAGAGTGGAGTGTCCTCTCCAGGGCGCAAGCCTGGGCGTGGAGTATGGAGATACTGGGCTGCCCAGACGTCAGGATCCCCCTCTCGTCCTTGCTGGTGGGGTCCAAAGGAATGCTGAGCATGACATTTGGCACCAGTTTGGATGCAGGAGCTGCCGGAAGGAGGTCGAACTTGAGTTCTTTCGTACGTTCTTTTGTTCCCCGTGTTGATTGTGGGGCTTCACTTCTAGTACACAAAAGTACTGAAACTCGTTTAAAACATGTTTTGAACCAAAACAATATTTTTCTTTTATAGAGAACAGTTTTGTTTGTAAGCTCCAAGAATTTTGGCAACCTCTCACATCGCTATTTTGTTCAATAGCAATTAATTGATTTGGTAGATTGTCCTCTTCACGTATTGATGTCTTTCAAAATTGTTCTTACTTCATCTGTTTAGTATCTGGTTCTCAACCCTTAATCGGAATACGTGTGCTGATCTACGATGCCACAGTGTGGATCACAATGTCTGACATTGATTTGGAGATTTTTGTAGCCATAGTGAAAATGAAAGAGAAATAAATCAAAATGACTTAACGAAAATAACTGTGTTTGATTTGTTTCTCTCACTTTTCAAGCTCATTTTCAGTCAAGGTTTCGCTTTTTATCGCTTTCTATGTTCTATTTGTAATTGCCATGTTTAATTCCTGTTTAAATTCTTCAATTCCCCAAGATATGGATCTATATTTTTTATTGACAAAGAGAAAAACTGCATGCATGTATTACATGGATCTAAATTTGTCTTCAATTTATCGCGAGGCGTCATCGCCCCAACTGAGTAAGCATATTTCGAAAGGGACAACGAACCTTGAGGTGACTCCTACAGTTTGTTCTGTGATTCGTCTACTTAAATAACCGAAGAATGGCTAAAGGTTTGATGATTTTGAAATGGAAGAGTATGAAAGTCTTGAAGATCGTCATAATACAAATATTGAGACACATTTTTTGATGAGCATCACCTATTAAGAGAAGGTTTCTAACTCCTAAATTCCACGAGGATCATATAATTTGTGGACTAAACATAGATGAATAATAAGATCAGTTAATTGTAAATGATCTTTTATTTGAAGACACTGCACGATATATTTACTACATGTATAGAAATGTTGTAGAATATCAAAATCTAACAACCACGAATTTAAATGTCTAAAACAATACTAAATTATAAATTTGCAAATAAACATACAAAACGGAAAGATTTTAAACAAATTAAACTAGCAGCTATTCATTTATTTAAATTTATTTCCCATACAACAATTATTAACACTGCATATAAAGGTAATATATTTCCTATATTACAAGGAAAGACTGAGACCCAACGTAAATCGATAAGCGTCACTAAAAGATAATAACCGGTTGAACCATCAGGTACCATCTAACAACCAATACAAGTTCCTGAAAATATCGAGATTTCAACTATAGACACAAATGAGACGTTTTATAGTCAGTGTTAGAAGAAGAAGACATGACTGACTGGCGTTACGAAATGATTCCATGTGGAGAACTTCCACCTTCAGTGAAAAGGTTAATCACTGCTCAAGAGGGAGAGGATAGGAGACAAATTAACGGGTTATATAAATTCTGTGAAAGTAATCAAATCAAACCAAGATTTGAGATTTGATGTTGAAATGCGTGAAAAATAGACTGAGGAGCTTCCATTAGTAAACAGTATAGAAAAAGACCCCAATGAAAAGCATGTTAAGCAAGAACAATCAAAAGTGGTTGATATAATAGATCAAATAGCAATTTCAAAGAAAACTTTAGAAACACAATTGTAAATTTAGGGTAAAACTACTTCGATATGAAAGGCTGAAGAAAAGGTTGAAAGTTAAAGGTGCAATAAATACAACTACTTTGTCAGCCGCTGCTAATTTAGTAAGAAGTATTATTTTCCTTTCCAGAATGTAACAACCCTCATGTTTCTACTAGATGTGAATCACTTTTGACATTATCCCAAAAGGCCTGAAATTTAGCTGATTTCTTTGATATAATTACCTGGCATTATTGATAGTATGACAGGCTGGTTACTTGTTTGATATAATTACCTGGCATTATTGATAGTATGACAGGCTGGTTACTTGTTTGATATAATTACCTGGCATTATTGATAGTATGACAGGCTGGTTATTTGGTTTATATAATTACATAGTATTATTGATAGTATGACAGGCTGGTTATTTGTTTATTATAGCTACATAGCATTATTGACAGTGTGACAGGTTGTTTGTTTGATATAATTACCTGTCATTATTGATAGCATGACAGGCTGGTTGTTTGATATAATTACCTGGCATTACTGAGAGTGTGACAGCCTGATTAATTGTTTGATATAATTACCTGGCATTATTGCTAGCGTGACAAGCTGGTTGCTTTAACAAAAGTCAGAAATGTTCAGGATGTCAGATTGGAATAATTTTCATTTTGGACCAACTTAACAACGCTAGAAGAATTCGGGTGAAAGCCCAATGTCGATATGACTTTCTGTTTAGGTTAACAAGATTTTCAAGATGGCTGCCATGATAGCCATAATGCTTGTAGTGTTGGATATTGCAAGCTCGCCCAGATCTACTTCGGTCTCACCCACAGTATCCAGCAGTACGCTACAGTCTAGTAGTCCAACTACTGGATGTCAGATCAGCAGTATTTTCATTCATGACAAATAAGATATCGTAAGATTTATTTTGGTGTAAGCCCTATGTTGATATGACCTTCCATCCAGAAGAAATAGCAATAAAAATATTTTTCATGATGGCAGCCATATTAGAGCATACAAAATGGTGGTTTTGGATGTCCAATCAGCACAATTTTTAAATCTGCCTTCAGATGAATGTGTGTGTGTGTGAAGTTTCAAGTGGTTTAGGGGAAGTAGTAATAATAAATATGTGCTAATGGATAGAAAACAGACTACAAATGGACAATGCACGACAAGCTATCCCATATTAGAAAACGAATGCTCCAGTGGCCTAGTGGTTACAGCGTCTGCCTTGGATGTCGCGGGTTCAAACCCCGGTGCTACTCATGACTATAAACTGCCTTACTGCAGACATCGTAGCGATATGACTGCAAAATTGTTAAAGCTACTTTAAAAATCCAAATCACACAACACACACATATATTTAAAAAAACATGTATGACAGATGGACAATGCACAAGAAGCTATTCCATATAAACTTCCGATTTATGACCAGCAGACCTAAAATTACCAGAGATATGTACAGCATAGTACAGACAGTATTAAGAACCATACTAATGACATACTGCCTTTCTAGAATCTAAAATAAACAACAGAATCCTCATCCATTTGGATTCATATGGGGGATGGTTCACAAATTGGCATTTACCCAGCCTTTTGCCTTGTTCTAACAGGATATGCAATGACAAAGGGTTGAAAAACAACAACAAATTTCCTCTAATTCCCCAAACTAGAAAAAATACACATTTTGGTCAACTCTACTATCTTCTTGCCACAATACATCAATGTGGACCCTACATACACTGAACAGCTTATCAATCAACATAGCAATACAAGGATTCAGTGGAACACATCAAAGTGGGTCCTACATACACTGGACAGCTTATCAATCAATGTAGCAATACAAGGATTCAGTGGAACACATCAAAGTGGGTCCTATATACACTGGACAGCTTATCAATAAATGTAGCAATACAAGGATTCAGTGGAACACATCAAACTGGTCCCTATAGTCACTGGACAGCTTATCAATCAATGTAGCAATACAAGGATTCAGTGGAACATATCAAAGTGGGCCCAACATAAAATGGACTGTTTTTCAATCAATGCAGCAATACAAGGATTCAGTGGAACACATCAAAGTGGGTCCTACATACATTTGACAGCTTATCAATCAATGTAGCAATACAAGGATTCAGTGAAACACATCAAACTGGGCCCTACAGTCACTGGACAGCTTATCAATCAATGTAACAATACAAGGATTCAGTGGAACACATCAAAGTGGGCCCAACATACAATGGACTGTTTATCAATCAATGCAGCAATACAAGGATTCAGTGGAACACATCAAAGTGGGTCCTACATACACTGGACAGCTTATCAATCAATGTAGCAATACAAGAATTCAGTGGAACACATCAAAGTGGGCCCAACATACAATGGACTGTTTATCAATCAATGCAGCAATACAAGGATTCAGTGGAACATATCAAACTGGGCCCTACAGTCACTGGACAGCTTATCATCAATGTAGCAATATAAGGATTCAGTGGAACACATCAAACTGGGCCCTACAGTCACTGGACAGCTTATCAATCAATGTAGCAATACAAGGATTCAGTGGAACACATGAACATAGCAATACAAGGATTCAGTGGAACACATCAAACGGGCCCTACATACAATGGACTGCTTATCGATCAATGTAGCAATACAAGGATTCAGTGGAACACATCAAACTGGGCCCTACAGTCACTGGACAGCTTATAAATCAATGTAGCAATACAATGATTCAGTGGAACACATCAAAGTGGGCCTTACATACACTGGACAGCTTATCAATCAATGTCGCAATACAATGATTCAGTGGAACACATCAAAGTAGGTCCTACATACATTGGACAGCTTATCAATCAATGTAGCAATACAAGGATTCAGTGGAACACATCAAACTGGGCCCTACATACACTGGACAGCTTATCAATCAATGTCGCAATACAATGATTCAGTGGAACACATCAAAGTAGGTCCTACATACATTGGACAGCTTATCAATCAATGTAGCAATACAAGGATTCAGTGGAACACATCAAAGTGGGCTCTACATGCAATGGACTGCTTATCAATCAATGTAGCAATACAAGGATTCAGTGGAACACATCAAACTGGGCCCTACAGCCATTGGACAGCTTATCACTCAATGTAGCAATACAAGGATTCAGTGGAACACATCAAAGTGGATCCTACATACAATGGACAGCTTATCAATCAATATAGCAATACAAGGATTCAGTGGAACACATCAAAGTGGGTCCTACATACACTGGACAGCTTATCAATCAATGTAGCAATATAAGGATTCAGTGGAACACATCAAAGTGGGTCCTACATACACTGGACAGCTTATCAATCAATGTAGCAATACAAGGATTCAGTGGAACACATCAAAGTGGGCCCTACATGCAATGGACTGCTTATCAATGTAGCAATACAACGATTCAGTGGAACACGTCAAACTGGGCCCTACAGTCACTTGACAGCTTATCAATCAATGTAGCAATACAAGGATTCAGTGAACACATCAAAGTGGGTCCTACATACACTGGGCAGCTTATCAATCAATGTAGCAATACAAGGATTCAGTGGAACACATCAACATAGCAATACAAGGATTCAGTGGAACACATCAAAGTGGGTCCTACATACACTGGACAGCTTATCAATCAATGTAGCAATACAAGGATTCAGTGGAACACATCAAAGTGGGCCCTACATGCAATGGACTGCTTATCAATCAATGTAGCAATACAAGGATTCAGTGGAACACATCAACATAGCAATACAAGGATTCAGTGGAACACATCAAAGTGGGTCCTACATACACTGGACAGCTTATCAATCAATGTAGCAATACAAGGATTCAGTGGAACACATCAAAGTGGGCCCTACATGCAATGGACTGCTTATCAATCAATGTAGCAATACAAGGATTCAGTGGAACACATCAAAGTGGGCCCTACAGTCACTGGACAGCTTATCAATCAATGTAGCAATACAAAGATTCAGTGGAACACATCAACATAGCAATATAAGGATTCAGTGGAACACATCAAATTGGGTCCTACATGCAGTGGACAGCTTATCAATCAATGTAGCAATACAAGGATTCAGTGGAACACATGAAAGTGGGTCCTACATACACTGGACAGCTTATCAATCAATGTAGCAATACAAGGATTCAGTGCAATACTATTACTCATCTCCCTGTATATGACTTTAAAAACTTTCAAAATCAAGTTAACATTAAAAAATACACTTCTTATTCTCCAGCTGGAAAAGTGATACCCATCTTTTGCCATCTTCTGATGCAGGCAAGATTTCAAATTTCCTGTCCTGAATCCTGTTTGTAACAAAAAGACTTAATTCTATATTTCATACCATACTTTATTACTTTTGTCTCAATTTGCTTCTCCATACTAATCTGTTTTTACAGTGAATATATACAGTTTATATGTACAGTTAACTGCAACAGCATGATACAATTATGCAATATATGCATATAGCAATATGCACAGATTATTTACATACCATACATATTGATAAGCATTTTTGACAATTGCTTCTTTACTAGTTACTAAAATTATCTGAGAAAGTTTAACACTGATTCTACTATTAAATTCACATCCTGCAATCTTTGTCATTTTTACTACTTTTTGCAATTGCAAATTCACTTGAACGTATGTCCCCCCAAAATATCATGAAGCTGTATCCGTGTCATCATAATATACATTCCCATCATGCACTTCTACTATTTATACTTTGTGAGCAAATGATACATTTGCCTCATCACATAAGAGCAATAGTCTGTTTAGGGTAAAATATTTTTAATGAATTTCACTGGGCTTTTTTGCAACATTATATTTGAAAGCAAAAATACCAATGTTTTAAGAAGAGTAAATATAAAGTTGAAAGTACAAATTATCTATTTTTCAAAACTCCAGCATAAAAAAACAAAGTGTTAAGAAAATGTTATTCCTTTTTTTTACCCCACCCTCAAACATAATGTATTGTCTAAAAAGAATTTCCAGGAATCCATGACCATTTCTTCTTTTAAAATGAAGAATCCATGACAATTTCTTCTTTTAAAATGAAACCATCATTGATATTGCTGAGTGACAATAAGATTATTTTCAAATTGACCTCTAGTCACCATATGGGATACACTCTGCATCATTTTCATTAATGACCAACCAGACAGCATTTTAAGTTGTTTGGTGTGAAACCCATGTAATCATCACCATCCAACCATGTAAATATGACCATCCAACCCATGTAAATTAGACCATCAATTCTGGAGTAGCATTAACAAGATTTTCAATTCTCGTGGGTCATCAAAAGGTTTTCAAGATGGCTGTTGAGTGGCCATGTTTGATGTAATATCAGCAGCATTTTCGTTAAGGCCCAAGATATCATTAACAGTTTTTTTGGTGAAAATCCTATGATTATTTTAAATTCTGGAAAATGTAACATTTTCAAATGATCTTCTACACAATTATCTTTTAAAAGTAAATTTATTGTATAACATTTTCTGTACAATGTAATGTGCCTATTTCTACTGTTAAAACAATTTTTTTTATGTAAACATAAATTAGAAGTGACAGTATAGTAGGTATTAATTATAATTATTAATATTAATATAGAGATAAAAGCTTGCAGATAAAACTGATCTCATACATGATTTGAAACACATAAGGATTTAATTTATTTTTAAGAAAATTGTCTTATAATAACCAGCTTCTTCACTGTGTAATTTTATTAAATCTGCAGGCAAATGTGGAAAACAGGAATATAGTAATGAATGAAATAACAACAAAATTCAGTTGCTGTTTTGGGTTTTATGTCATTTTTCAGCACACTATAAGCTATACATGTTGGCCAGTATTACTGGCGGAGGAACCCCGAAAAAGCCTGGAAAGAACCACTGACCCATGGGAAGCAACTGGCAAGCTTTCTCACATACCCACATTGGACAAGCCTGAGGTTCAAACCCATGTAGGCAGAGGTGAAATGGCATTTATCAGGTTTTGATCCCCTTCAGTGAATTTTTTGTTCCCAGGACTTTTTGTTCCCAGATGATAATTACAAAATTTCTAAATATTGAAATGTGACTATAGCCTTTAAGACAGAGCTGTAAAGTTATTGGATAGACATGCAAAGTAACCAAATTACATTGCAAATGGAAAGGTGGGTAAGAAAAATAAAACTGACATGTGACATTGACCTTGATGATAAAACCTTGACTGTGATTCATGTGATGCCATAAAACTGAGAAACACAAGTACCCCATGGTTTACCTCAGTTTATATTATAAACAGATGACCCCCCCCGAAAAAAATTGACCTCTGACCTTGATGATAAGATCCTAAATGCATAATGCACTGCATATTTTTAGTGAAAATATACATGTATAAGCATACCCAACTTCTTCCAGCTTTCAAGAAATGTTTGAAAGTTGAAGGGCAAATATGACTGAAATACAAAATGTACTGAATTGTGACCTTGACCCTGAAGATACTACCGCCAGTGAGGTATGCAACATACCTTTTAGTGATGATATATTAGTTATATCCTGTTTCATTCCTTCATCTCCAATGGCTCTAAATGTATTGATTGGAAAGGAAACTGAAAAATTCAACATAAAACAAATGCCAAAACTGACCTTGCATGTGATACACATTTGCTAATGACACCAAGTTGCATCAATTAAACAGGTTTAATATTATATAATAGAAAAGGTTTAATGAAAACTTAAAATACTGAACAGTGACCTTGACTCTAAAGGAATCCCAATGTGATTCAGAACACATCTTCTAAAGATGACAAATACAGCTTTCCCTCAACGTAGGGCATGGATCCCATCTTCTTATGAAGTAGTCAATTTATAATGTACTTCATTTTAAGGCTGCTTCACTATAAAACAATAAGCTCTATGGCTCCCATGGTAAGCATTTTAATAAGGGAGTGCTGTATGCCAAGTTTCATCCCTTAATCGTAAAAAGTAAGAGGGAAAACTTCAAATGTAAAGTTCTAACCTTGACCTTAAAGGTAGAACCCCAATGTAGAACTGACACGCTTTATAATGATGATGTACAAGTTTACAAATTTACATACCTGAATCTCAAACAACTCAGAAGTTACAGAATCAAGATAAAAGTGTCATGGAAGATTAAAATATTAGCTGTGACAATGACCTTAAAGATACCCTGTTGTGAAAAGTGTCATGGAAGATTAAAATATTAGCTGTGACAATGACCTTAAAGATACCCTGTTGTGACATATGTCACACCTACTGATGATGTACGAGTTTCCAAAGTTTCAGGCATTAATCTCAAAACATAAAATACTGAACCATGACCTTGACCATGATGATGGGATCCCCAATTGGCCACATAACACACATTTAAAAATGATGATGTATAAAAAAATTCATCTCTTCATTTCAAATGACTTAAAAAGAGTGGAAGAGAAAGTGTGTTGGAAAAATTAACTTTTTCATATGTGACCTTGATCTAGATACTGGAACCCCAATGTAATACACCTTCTCATTATGCAAAGTTTCAGCCTTAATCTCAAATGGATTTAAAGTCAAGAAGTGGAAGGAAAATTGTGTTTAAAATGTAAAATACTGAGCTGTGACCTTATTATGCAGCACATTTTACACACACACACACACACACACACATTTCATCCTGTAAACTCAAAGGTCTTTAAAATTAGAGTGAAAGGTAAAACTTGAGATGTTCAACTATGACATTCACCTTTAAGACAGGGCAAGCAATGTGTGGTACGTGACATACCATTCAATGATAATGTATAAATATACAAAGTTTCTTTCTGTACAATGGCTTTCAAGTTATTATGTATAAATGAAAGTGTGATGGATGGATGGATGGATGGATGGTCAGAAGCAAAGGTACCATGTCCCCTGCCTTTTCAAAGGTACAAGAATCAAGAAACTTACAGTGAAAAGTCAGTACTCAAAATGCCATTTTATGTCCCAAATTTGTGCCTAGATCACTTGTCAATGGATGAAATGAAAGCAATATTAAACAAAACCAAATGAAAAAAATCTAGGACAGTTTTGTCAACTTGAATAAATGAGAAAATAGTAAAGATTTGTAGATTGATGTGCATTATTGATACTGTTCTTTGTCCAGTCATGCCTGCTACAAAATGTGCTTGCAAGAAAGATCCTATCTTCATTTTCTATGATTACATGTACAAAATGTATCGGTCCAATGTATCAGTCCAATGTATCAGTCCAATGAATCGGTCCAATGTATCAGTCCAATGTATCGGTCCAATGCATATCAGGAATTTCAAGCAGATATGCTACATGTGAAATTTGATTTGTTTAAATCAGTAGACCTTCACAGACACCATATTTACTTCCTTATTTAAGGTAAGTCCAACTGCAAGCACATCCATTATCCACTGTCACATAATGTGCCAACATATCAGGGTCTAACTTTTGTTCTACTGCAGGTTGTAGTTGGACTTGGCTTAAAAGCGAATATATATGGCATACCTTGCCCCTCTCATTTCCGACACTACACACCTATCATGAAAACTTTGCAATGAAGTTAAAATGTCTATGCTCTATTTGTTTGTAGCTGAAACATGAATGGTAAAAACATGAATGGTAAAAAACATGCATGAACTTTTACATCAGATGTAAGATGATGAGTTACAAATAAATAAAAAAGTGCCAATAAGTAGAATGTAATAAAAAAGGTTGTTGTGGGGTTTAATGCCATTTTTCAGCACACGATAGGCTATGCATGGCGGCCAGTATTAATGGTGGAGGAAGAACCCAGGAAAACCCCGGGAAGAACAACTGACCCACAAGAAGCTACTGGCATGCTTTCTCACATATGATAAAAAAAAAAAAAAAAAAAAAGGTAGAAGGTCTTAGAATTCAAGAAATCAAAGTAGAATTCATAGAAGTAATGGAGTACTCTTAAGTTTCGGATCATCATCAATATGAAAAACCCAATATACAGCAGGACAGGATCTGAAGCAAATAATGTTACCGATAAGCATATCATTCAGCAAAGAGACTTTTCGGAAGATTTCTATTTTGTCAAAGTATGCCTAAGATCCAGAGTGCTTACTGCAATGTAACTAAAGTAATGCTGCATCGAGTCCTTGTACATCTTCATAGAGGGAGACAGCGGTAACACAAAAACTTTATTTTTATCGAAGACACAAATCAATATAACAGCTAGGCCTAACTTTATCGATAAACTAACGCCAGAATAGCAAGCTTTTCATAGAGAAAGTGGAGCACATTACTGGATGGATAGGCTGACTTCAGAATACCAGAATAATTCATTTTCGATGTGGCTGCTCATCACAAGGAATTATTTTTGTTGTGAAGCTCACTGGAATTTTTCTGAAAGCTGGCATGGAAAGGTATCTTGATAGACTAGGTGGGACCATGACATGAAAATCTGTAGATGCCATGAAATGAGAGAAAGCTCAAATTCATGATAGATATCACTTCTTTCAGTAGGCATACACAAATTGTGGGCTTATAAATGACATTTTACAAATGATTGCTCAGCATAATGCCATGTCATAATGAACTATAAAACTGCACATGATTTTGGCTATCTGTGTATGTGTACCAGAGACATGTCTTACAACTGCAATGAATGTTTGACTTGCACTCAGTTTTATGATGATTGGGAAAAACACAAGATCAAAGATAACTACCTCAGTCTGCTTTAAGTGGCAAAAAAACAGCAACAGATTATGGTGTTTAAAATTTGCCCCCCAAAAAAACAACTGACCCAGTGGAAAATAACTACCTGACAATTTACATTTCTGACTGGTATGTAGATAAAATCCTGATCACTGGCCTTGCTTAAAATGGTGCATGTATCAAATTTATGGAATATGTGCACACAAAAGTAAAGGCCAATCTGAAATCACAACCTATGGGTAAATTTCAAAGATATAATTTGCAAACTGATGATCCTGTTCCAAAATTGGTAAATCAAAATGTCAGTATAGGATTGGTCAAACAATTTTGACAAATTGAATAAGAAACAGGTTAAGTAATCAGAGTGCATCACATGCATTAAATTTTCCAAGATGTTGATCTGTTGAAAACTGGTCTTATCTTGTATCATGTTCTGTTGATTTTTATTCTGTGAGGATTCTTCTTGATTACATTCTGATCTTTAATTTTAAATTCACTTTTTGCATTAGACAGATGGACTTTTCAATGTAAAGTTATTTTTAAAAATCCTTTGCTATGTTCTTAAAAGACTCCTACAGTAAATTATATCTTTAATACAGCAGGTAGTAATCACAGTCTACAACTAAGTAATTAAAAGAAATCAAAATATCTTTTCTCAGAGTTATCTTACATAAAAAACTATAAAACAAGAAAAGATTCATGCTTTGTAATTTTAGACAATGTCATATTATTCTACCAATAAAGCCAAGATTCTGGGAAAAAGGACTTAATTATTACTTGCATCTATTGTACATCATTATACTCCCATTAATATGCATTCACCAGGGTCCTCTTGTTCATGAATGAGAGATTTTAAATAACACAAATCATTGTTAACATGTCTCATTGGCAGCTTATGAAAAAAAATAAAGCCAAGTCAGTAGAACCCCTTTTTTGGCAATTATTTTACAACAATAAAATTCATTCTTATTTCCTGTGCAAATTTTTATTTCAAATGTGACTGTATGAGTAGAATCAGTGTTAAATCATTACTGTGATTCTGTACATGTAGAAAATGTAACAACTTTGGTCCAGCTAGTATTTGTAAAAGTGTCAATATTCTTGTCATCTGAAAATAAAATTTTCATGTACAATGTGACTATTTGTTTAATGAATATTCATACTTACCATTCCTGTTCCTTGCATAATGTAGTCATTCCTTCAGTACTGAAATGCGTGGGTACATCTTCTATTTTAAAGGTCATTTGTGGAGAAATTCTTCAAAATGAAAAATATTCTTGCTTTTTTTATAGAACATTATGTGAAGCTAAAAATAAATGTTGTCGAGCAATCTAATCAAAACAAAATCAAGAAATTCAACATTAAAATTAATCAGAGTTAGAATGTCCAAATTACTGACTGCACTTCCCTCAAATAAGGCTCAGTTATGTGTGATATCATTTTTAACAATCTGACCAGTCTCTAATGTAGAAATGTTCTTACTGCATGGTCATTTTGATTAAAATGAATGATTTTGTGCAGCATATGGTCACAAACTGATGAAAATAATACAAAGGACTATTGCTTCCCTTGTTTAAATTTGTAAATGAAGAAAGATGCATAAAATTAGAATCTACAGATTTTACTGTCATGTAGGGAAAATATTCTGAAAAACTTTACAAGAACTACCTAATGCTCAGTCTGTTTGGTTTTTTTCCAATCAAGTGGTCATCACAAATCCTTCTAAATTTTGGAAAAAGGATCTAGACATATCATATATGCCTAATAATGTGCTGGTGAGTGAGAAGAATACTGAAGAAAGAAAGTTGTTCCTTTTCACTGGTACAGAAATCTGAATTGCTATAACTTGCATGTGTGAACATTAAACCTGTTACTTTAAGAATTTACCATGGAGAAAAAAAGAGCAGCAAATATCATGAACAATTAAGACAGCAGGGTCCCCCATGCCCGAGTTCAAAGAACCAGAGTTTATTTTCAAAAGAGTTGTTGTTCATGACTTTGACCAGAAAAAGGATCTGAAGTATTTATTTTTCTCAATGTAAGTTATACATAAGAAAAGTGTGAAATAACGTGGATATCACACTGCATTTGAACACAGTATTTTTGAAATTTTGTCCAATAATTGTCCTAATTTCTTCTCATTTTCTTGATCCATCAATAAGCATGTTGACCATAGCAGTAATTTTAGCTGTTTCAATTTCTTAAATCTCCACAGGATCAAAGTTCATTTCATAACCTATTGCTGACTTTCGACACCATGATCTATACACAGTTAGTGAGTTCTTTCTTCAAATGATGCATCACACATCACTTATTTATACATCTCCGAGGTAGGCAGTAAAAACGTAGCTGACATCTGTAAGCTTCATACTTATTAATGCTATTCTTTATTAACGATGCAATGGAAATTTACCATAAAGGATATAGTATTTTTCAGTTATGGAAGATTCAATCATATGTTTAAACGGAAATTCCCATATCTGACCTTTAAACAATATGTGAATTATACCTAAAAGTGAGAATCTTGAACACAAGTAGAATACATGCCAGCACTTTTACCCAAGTGCATTGTAGTGCTGTGAGCTCTGGGAAAGACTGGACTAAAAAATGATATGGCTGCAACTTACAGAATTGTTACAATCACAATAACAATTCTGTAAAGAAAATGAAAAAGTCATCTGAAAGTATGAGACCTTTGGAAATCTTCAGTAATTTATGACTTGCTGTAAGTTCCCTCTGTAGGCTGTCTGTTGTAGATATATGTTATTGTTGTTGAAGTTTTGGGTTTAACACCATTTTTCAGCACATGATAGGCTATAATATGGTGGCAAGTATATCAGGTGGAGGAAGAACCCAGAAAAGTCCTAGGAAGAACCATCGACCTATGGGGGAGCTACTAGAAATTTTCTCATATACAAATGATGGCCCAGCCTGGGATTTGAACTCACAAGGACAGAGGTGAGATGTCAGTGATCTGTAAAGGTTAGTGCCCTAGACCACTCAGTCACATGAGGCCCCTTCTAGAAATATATTAAAATCTGTTTTGCACTGAAACACAGTCACTCACCAACATACACATTCCTTGGTGTATTTGACATGACAAGTCCAATAAAAACTGATTAATTTTTAGATACTCATTGAGATATTATTACAAGGAAAATTTGTGACAGGGTACTTAGTCTGCATATTTTTCTAATAACACTTAATTCAGGTTAAATATTCAATTAAGACTAGAGCAAGAAAACACACACCAACTCATTATTTACTGGTTTTGGACCCTTCTGTGTAAAAAGTGTCAATTTTAAAGAAGTTAAAATACTCCAACATTTAACAAATGATCATCCTTACATATAAAAAAAACACACAAAACTACAGAAAGCAAAACCTTATATCTTCTGTTATACAATACACTAGTAGACTAGAGTCTATGCTATCGTACAGTACACTAGTAGACCAGGGTCTATGCTGCTGAACAGTACACTAGTAGACCAGGGTCTATGCTATTGTACAGTACACTAGTAGACCAGGGTCTATGCTATCGTACACTAGTAGACCAGGGTCTATGCTGTTGTACAGTACACTAGTAGACCAGGGTCTATGCTATCGTACACTAGTAGACCAGGGTCTATGCTATTGTACTGTACACTAGTAGACCAGGGTCTATGCTATCGTACAGTACACTAGTAGACCAGGGTCTATGCTATTGTACTGTACACTAGTAGACCAGGGTCTATGCTATCGTACACTAGTAGACCAGGGTCTATGCTATTGTACTGTACACTAGTAGACCAGGGTCTATGCTGTTATACAGCACACTAGTAGACCAGGGTCTATGCTATCGTACAGTACACTAGTAGACCAGGGTCTATGCTGTTGTACAGTACACTAGTAGACCAGGGTCTATGCTATCGTACAGTACACTAGTAGACCAGGGTCTATGCTATTGTACTATACACTAGTAGACCAGGGTCTATGCTGTTATACAGCACACTAGTAGACCAGGGTCTATGCTATCGTACACTAGTAGACCAGGGTCTATGCTATTGTACAGTACACTAGTAGACCAGGGTCTATGCTATCGTACAGTACACTAGTAGACCAGGGTCTATGCTGTTATACAGCACACTAGTAGACCAGGGTCTATGCTATCGTACACTAGTAGACCAGGGTCTATGCTATCGTATAGTACACTAGTAGACCGGGTTCTATGCTATCGTACAGTACACTAGTAGACCAGGGTCTATGCTGTTGTACAGTACACTAGTAGACCAGGGTCTATGCTATTGTACTGTACACTAGTAGACCAGGGTCTATGTTATCGTACAGTACACTAGTAGACCAGGGTCTATGCTGTTGTACAGTACACTAGTAGACCAGGGTCTATGCTATCATACACTAGTAGACCAGGGTCTATGCTATTGTACTGTACACTAGTAGACCAGGGTCTATGCTGTTGTACAGTACACTAGTAGACCAGGGTCTATGCTGTTATACAGCACACTAGTAGACCAGGGTCTATGCTATTGTACTGTACACTAGTAGACCAGGGTCTATGCTGTTATACAGCACACTAGTAGGCCAGGGTCTATGCTATCGTACAGTACACTAGTAGACCAAGGTCTATGCTGTTGTACAGTACACTAGTAGACCAGGGTCTATGCTGTTGTACAGTACACTAGTAGACCAGTGTCTATGCTATCGTACACTAGTAGACCAGGGTCTATGCTATTGTACAGTACACTAGTAGACCAGGGTCTATGCTGTTATACAGCACACTAGTAGACCAGGGTCTATGTTATTGTACAATACACTAGTAGACCAGGATGTATGATGATTGCTTTAAAAAGATTTAGTAAAAATAAACAGCACTGACCCTGATTAGTACTAAACATTGCTAAACAATGTTAAAGAAAATTACACTTTGACTTGATTTTAGGAAATAAAATTGCTTTGAATTAGGGGAACTAATTGATAGCTATGAAAACAATGTGAGTTGTGTTTCCAAAACCTTTTAATGTCTTTAAAAATATATATATTACAAACTGTCTTAGGAATCTAGATATCATCGTTTTAAGAAGACATAATATTTATGATGCATTCTCCTGCTTCATAAATATCATGTTTTATTTTTCTAATATTCTCAAACAATGTCTCTCCTTGGCTACCATGTCTATAAACAATGTCTCTTCTTGACTACCATGTTTATAAAACAATGTCTCTCCTTGGCTACTATGTCTATAAAAGAAAGTCTCTTCCTGGCTACCCTGTTTATAAAACAAAGTCTCTCTTTGGCAACCAATTGCTAAACCAACGTCTCTCCTTGGCTACCATGTCTATAAAAATGTCGTCTTGACTACCATGTTTATAAAACAAGGTCTCTTCCTAGCTACCCTGTTCATAAAACAAAGTCTCTCTTTGGCTACCAATTGATAAAACAATGTTTCTCCTTGGCTAACATTTTTATAAAACAATGTCTTTCCTTGTCTATCATGTTCATAAGACTATGTCTCTCCTTGGCTACAATGTTTATAATCATACTGCCTCATAATAAAGAAAATAGGACCGTCGTCTTTTCTTAACTCCATGCAGAGACACTGAGCTCAATAATGTTTGAAGAATAATATGTCATGTATTGTTCATATTGATTTGCATGATAAATATATTATAACACAGAGCTGAATTTGAACAATGTCACATAGCAACAAAAAATTAATTAGTATTGCAAAATCTAATTTTATGTGATGAAAAGTATTTGAATTTGTATGCATTAGACATGTAATATATAAAAGTCACTGAATAATAGAAAATAAACTACTGAACATTCTTCAGCTGTTTATAACACTAATCAACCTGTGTTATAAAGTTCATATCAAATGAATCTTCATATGAAATCATCTGCTATGTCATATGACTATTACAAGCAATGTTGTATTTTACCCTGCCTTGTTTGGACCATATTAGGAACAATTAGTCTACTGGCCAAAAAGGATTTCCTGAAATCCAAGACAAGACCATTTCTTCTTTTTAACTGCTGAATGTTGAAACCATATACACAAGAGGTTGTTGTTGTACCCAGGAAATCCCCCGAAAGAACCACCGACCCTCGAGAAGCTACTGGCAAGCTTTCTCACATACCCATATTGGCCGAATACGAGAATCGAACTCATGCAGACAGAGGTGAGATGGCAGTGATCCATAATGGACAGTGCTTCAGACCAATCTGCCACTTGGGGCCCCACACAAGAGGTAAAATCAGCATCATGTTAATTTAGGACCATATACTGGCTGCCATGCGTAGCTTATCTTGTTTTGGTAGAATGTCGATATGATCATCTAGTGATAAAAAACATTTTTATGCTGGCTGCTGTATGGCCATATTAGAAGTAAAATTGGCACCATTTCCATTTAGGAACAACTAGATATAAGAAACCTTTGAGTGAAAACTTGAGTAGATATAACCATCTATTAAGGACTAGCAACAACATTTTCATTAGGACAAACTAGACATCATAATTGGTCTTTCGGTGAAAAGCTCATGTCAATACAACCATCCATCCTGGAGGAAAAGTGATAATGGAGGTGAGATTGGTTAGACCCAACCAGTCATCGTAAGAAGTCTTCTAGTGGAACTACAAGTCAATGTGATCAACCATCCAGATGGAAAAGCCATATCAAGATTTTCAAGATGGTCACCATAGTGGCCATATTAGATGTTGGATAAATACCACTGTCAAACTAGACATAGTGTGAAATCTTTCAGTAAATCCCTGTGTTTATATTTAGGAGTAAAATGACAACAAGATTTTTGAAATGGCCAACATGATGGCTATATTGATGTCTGAGGGGAACTATTTTTCTTAATCAATTTGAACTTTGGATAAAACTGCTTGTAAACTTCAGTGACATAGCAAGAAAGCCTGTGGCCCCTCACAATTAAAAATGTTTTCTGGGTATTTTCGGCCCACACTGGTCTTGGCTGCCCCACTCCCCCAACCAATTTATGTGGGTTTCTTGGGTGGTTACTTCATCACTGGTAAAGTTTGGTGGCAATCCTCCCAGCAGTTTAGGAGAAGTAGTACAAAAAACCCTGTTCTAATGTATGCTGGATGAAAGGCTTTCTCATAAAGCTCTTCTGGTCTTTGACTGGTAGAGCTAAAACATTTCTCATAACAGTGTATGACAATATTTAATGACAGAATATGCATCTAACATTGTTGAAGTACAGTACAAAATTTCTTAACAAATCATTTGCCTAAGATCTAACATGAGTGTCTCATGAAAGTTTAAGGTCTCCTATGACAGAGGATGCAATTTTCTCACACCAGCACATCTCAAAGTAGCATATAGCCATTTCTTTTAAATGTGTTATTCTGTCTGACGAGAGTCTCACAAAACCGTCTCATGATAATGTATTGTCCTTGTAATATCACTTCCATTTTTGTTCTCACACCCTATCAGAATGATGACACGTATACATATTCATAATATTCACATGGCATATACTTTATTAACAAATCTCAAGTACTTTTAACTAGTGTTTGCCACCAGTATATCTAAAAGAAAACCTTGTCTCCAAGTATTTTATGCCAAGAGAAAGAATACTTGTTGATCTCTCTTTGAGTGACAGTGTGCACACTGTTACATAATTAACTCTCAAGGAAAGAGAAATTTGTATAGCTCATGTATTAATATCACATACAAGAAATCATTTACTTGATCTCTTTCAAAATAACAGTTCCAGAATGTCTGTGTCAAGATAAATCTTGACTTGGCCTCATTTTGAGCCAATTTCAAATAAAGCCCATTATCAAAATGTGTCACTGTCTCATGAAACAGAACATTCACTTGGTCTCTCTTCCATTGAGGCACCATTAGTATTGTCCTGTGTGAGATCTCTTTCTGCACTGTTTATAGACTGGATAGTAGGGGAAAGAGTTCCGTTCTCTATTGTTTCTGGCATTGTTTCCATAGTGTTCAACTGAAGCTTAGGAGGGCTCTGCTCGGCAAGTTTAGCCAGCATCTGTATCTGTCCTCTGATGGCATGAAAAAATGACCTGTACCCAATGCTGCAAAAGTGAAGAAAAATAAGACATTCAGTATAATGGTAATAGTTTATTTTCATTTTTGAAACATCGTTTTCAGCAGACAAGTGGCTTACTTTTTATGCTCCAAAACAACTTGGGAATATATTTTTAACAAAAATATGATAAAATATTTTTTTAAAGACCACTTACTATATTTTTCTCTAGACTGTCACATACCATATATTCACTAGAAATATTTTAAAAACCCATTCAAATCAATAAAAGGTCATTTTAAAATTTATATTAAATGTATTGGTGGATGCTCAAGACCACATCTTCCATTCAACATGCAATGAAAAGACTGGTGTGTTTGATTTAAAAGTCATGTCTTTTTAAACAGAATACTTATCCTGTGACAAACATGTAACAGTCAAGTGAACCAGCCTAATGACTGAACCTGCAATGAAAGCAAGTGCAACCATCTTTAGGAAGATCAATAAGTGGCTTATTAAGATAGACCAGTGCTTAATTAATACAGGATCAATCTTCTAAAATTTATTCATGGAACTTCAAGAATGATGCTTTTGATACAGGTTTGCCTTATGTCCTTCTGGTGATGTATACCAAAATCATCTTTGGTTAAGTAATGAACATCTGTAATCAAGTTTATATTGAAATACTGATGAAGAACTGATGAGATGTGTCCAGAGGTCACAGATACCCTTCCATTTGGCAATGCCAGTCAGAACATGAAACAAATATCACAGACACTCAAGTCACAATAACCTCATTTGGGGATACTTTTATTCACTTGGATCCATCCCATCATGTCCTATATATTTGCTGTTAATTCTCCAAACAATAAAAGTTGAAATAAAAACCAACCTAAGCCAGAGCAGCTTGAAATGTAGTTCACTATAATCAGTGGTTGCAGTGCTTTTACATTTTTATTCTTCAAATGTTAAAGGATATATCCTCCTTGATCCCGTCTTTTGTTGTTCCATTTATTGTAAGGTGAAATGTTAGTTTTAAAAAATGGCAAGTTTTATGACCTATCATTGATTTTACAAGAAGACGAGATTTGTTTTTGCTGTATTAATGTCTCACTCTATGAGGACACTTGAAGTGAGATGAGTATTACAGATAGGTATCTGATCTATTGCTATGGAAGCCATACAATAGATAGAGAAACCACCCAGAACTGCATATTCCAAGGAACATTCCTATCCAGTTATGAAAGTTAACTGAGTTAGCTGGCTGGAGGAAAAGAGGAAACAGGTTTTCTACTGGTTCCTATGGAAGACACAGCATTGCTAGGGGAGACAATCAAGAAACAAATCTGGTAGAATATGTTATAAGAATTGTCCCAACAAACTTTAATTAAAAATGCCTCAGCCATTTGAGAGAAGCTGAACATAGGTCTTCCACATGGATACTAAGGAGGCCACACCATTGTCCTAGGAGAGCCAATCAAGACACAAATCTGGTAGAATATGTCAGAATTGTCCTCACAAGTTTAATTAAAAATGTCTCTGCCATTTGAGATAACATGAACCTGGGTTTTCCACATGGATGCCAAATCAATGTTAGCAGAGCCACAATGGACACAAATCTGTTAGTACATGCTTTAAGAAACATTCCTTGCAAGTCTGATCAAAACCGGCTCAACTTTTCTGAAGAAGGTGAAAATAGGTTTCTGTATCATTGCTATGGAATCCACACCTATGCAAGTGGAGCCATCTAAATCATTCTGATAGAGCATATAAAATGAAACATTTCTGCCAGGATCAGAACTGGCTGTAATTCTAGAAAAGTCAAAAACAGGTTTTCAACTTGTTTGCAAAGAAAGTCACATCATTGCTAGGGAAGCCACTCAGAACAACTCTGGTTCAGTTAAGTCCCAAGAATCATTCCTACCAAGTGTAATCAAAACTGGCTCAGCAGTCCTGGAGACAAAGCTGAATACTAGTTTTCGATATTGTTAAATTAACAGCCACAAAACTCACAGGAAGCTACCTGGACAAAATTTAGAAAGACCACTTCCTAAGAAGCATTCCTTCCATGCTTGCTCAAAGCAGGCTTTACAGTCTTGGATAAAGTGAAAGTACTTTTTCCGCTTGGGTGTAAAGGAAGCCACACCATTGCTTAAGGAGCCACCTAGAACATAAACTGACTCTGTCCCTTCATGGCTGAATGATCTAAAGCATTTGCCTTTACAGATCACTGCCATATTATCACCTCTGTCCACATGGGTTCAATTCTCAGGCTTGGCCGATTTGGGTATGTCAGAAAGCTTGCCAGTAGCTTTCAATGGGTTGATGATTCTTTCTGGGATTCTTCCATAACCAGTTATACTGACTGCCATTTATAGCCTATCATGTGCTGAAAAATGGCATTAAACCCACAACAACAGCAACAATAACATAAATTCATAAAGATAAGATTTATTTAAGGTCGGCATGATTTAAAACAACAAGCCAACATAAACTCTAATTTGCTTGTTCTGTACATGCCCTGAGGAACTAAGTCTGAATACAAAGTGGCTCAGTGGCTTTCAGGAAGAATTTTAGTAATGTTTATATATGACAAATGATACATGGCAGATGATGCACTACAAATGTACGGTCAAACCATATCCTAGGTGAGGTAAAAATGCTGTAATAACAGTGCATAATACCACAAAGAATGTGTACTCTCTTTATAAAATATGCTTCAGGATTCTTTACAATGCAGTACCACTACAAACCCCAAAACCAAAGTGAAATAATTGTATTTTAATTGGTCTATCAAATGTATGACAATACGGGCTGAAAGATACAAAAGAGCAAGAAGCTTAGAATTACATCTGTATTTTTAAAAAACAGTTTTATCTGAAAACATTTGATCATTTCTGTTATACTATGGTTCAGTACATGCATGATGAATCTTGTTATTCTATGGTACAGTACATGCATGATGAATCTTGTTATTCTATGGTACAGTACATGTACATGTATGATGAATCGTGTTATACTATAGTACAGTACATGTACATGTATGATGAATCTTGTTATACTATGGTTCAGTACATGCATGATGAATCTTGTTATTCTATGGTACAGTACATGCATGATGAATCATGTTATACTATGGTACAGTATATGTATGATGAATCTTGTTATACTATGGTTCAGTACATGCATGGTGAATCTTGTTATACTACGGTTCAGTACATGCATGATGAATCTTGTTATTCTATGGTACAATACATGCATGATGAATCTTGTTATTCTATGGTACAGTACATGCATGATGAATCTTGTTATACAATGGTACAGTACATGTATGATGAATCTTGTTATACTATGGTACAGTACATGCATGATGAATCTTGTTATACTATGGTTCAGTTCATGCATGATGAATCTTGTTATACTATGGTACAATACATGCATGATGAATCTTGTTATACTATGGTACAGTACATGCATGATGAATCTTGTTATTCTATGGTATAGTACATCCATGATGAATCTTGTTATACTATGGTACAGTACATGCATGATGAATCTTGTTATACTTTGGTACAGTACATGCATGATGAATCTTGTTATACTATGGTACAGTACATGTATGATGAATCTTGTTATACTACAGTTCAGTACATGCATAGTGAATCTTGTTATACTATGGTACAATACATGCATGATGAATCTTGTTATTCTATGGTACAATACATGCATGATGAATCTTGTTATACTATGGTAGAGTACATGCATGATGAATCTTGTTATACTATGGTACAGTACATGCATGATGAATCTTGTTATACTATGGTACAGTACATGCATGATGAATCTTGTTATACTATGGTTGAGTTCATGCATGATGAATCTTGTTATACTATGGTACAATACATGCATGATGAATCTTGTTATACTATGGTACAGTACATGCATGATGAATCTTGTTCTATGATGAATCTTGTTATACTATGGTACAGTACATGCATGATGAATCTTGTTATACTATGGTACAGTACATGAATGATGAATCTTGTTATACTATGGTTCAGTTCATGCATGATGAATCTTGTTATACTATGGTACAGTACATGCATGATGAATCTTGTTATACTATGGTTCAGTACATGCATGATGAATCTTGTTATACTATGGTACAGTACATGCATGATGAATGCTGTTATACTGCCTTAAATTTTAACCAAAATATTTCTGCATATTTTCTACAACTGTGACCTGAATGTCAACATGAAAGGGGCAAGCAAGAGTGTCTCCATTTAGGAAATATATGTACATATTCCTTTATCTATTACCCTTAGCCTTTTGCATGTTCACTATCTGTATATGATCTACTACTCAGACTTCTGAATTGCTTAATCCAGCAGTCTCCATGAAAGCGGTCACAAATGACATGCTATTCTTTGTTTGGTTGTTACTTATTTATTCCACTGAATGAATTCACTCAATATAAAAGTGTAATGAACTTGAATCATGCAAATGACACCTGTATTAAATGAAGATAACATGCAAATGTGGTCAAAACAAACACAGTCAAGGAGTGCTGATTTCAAACAACACTGTATCAAGTTATGATAACCTGCAAATGTGGTCAAAACAAACACAGTCAAGAAGTGCTGATTTCAAATAACGAATCTGAGACGACTACCTTGATGATAGTGATAGGCATAGTCATGTGATACCAACTGTGTAAAAGTACAAATGCACCACTGATTTAGTTTAAAAGTACATTTAGTGCTACATGTACTTTCAGTTATGACTATGTAAATCCAGTGCTATTTAAATGCAACTCAAAAGGATGCATGGCAATTAACTTCAACAGAAAGTGAATGGAATCAGGACCTTTTACAGACAGGTGCTTTCCTGATATAAACATCAACATGACTTTCAAAATGACAGAGTGCAATGTAAAATTTGCTTTGAAAATTATTTTATGCATTTCTATCGTTACTGGTTTAGCTGATCTTATGTTTGTATGTCACTTTATTGTCATAATCAATCTTTACCTGATCTACACAGGTTAATGATGATGATATTCATGTCAAAGGTGTGTCTGTGTGTATATGAAGAGAACAGTACAAATCATCTGAAGGGACTAATCAATCTTTATATGATGATGATATTCATGTCAAAGGTGTGTCTGTGTGTGTGTATGAAGAGAACAGTACAAATCATCTGACGGGACTAATCAATCTTTACATGATGATGATATTCATGTCAAAGGTGTATCTGTGTGTTTACATGATGATGATATTCATGTCAAAGGTGTATGTGTGTGTTTATATGATGATGATATTCATGTCAAAGGTGTATCTGTGTGTTTATATGATGATGATATTCATGTCAAAGGTGTATCTGTGTGTTTACATGATGATGATATTCATGTCAAAGGTGTATCTGTGTGTTTACATGATGATGATATTCATGTCAGAGGTGTATCTGTGTGTTTACATGATGATGATATTCATGTCAAAGGTGTATCTGTGTGTTTATATGATGATGATATTCATGTCAAAGGTGTATCTGTGTGTTTACATGATGATGATATTCATGTCAAAGGTGTATCTGTGTGTTTACATGACGATGATATTCATGTCAAAGTTGTGTCTGTGTGTGTATGAAGAGAACAGTACAAATCATCTGAAGGGACTGATCAGCTTTACTTGCTGAATACTGGTAATATGGTTGCAAGGCCTCAAATAACTTGCACAATGGCTTCATTGCTCCCAACAACATTGTTATAGAATCCAAAGTGTGTGTATGTGCATATCTACACATACATAAATGTAAAAAAAACCCTGAAAACTGACAAAAGTGAAAAATTTGTTTTAAACTTACCTAATTGCTTTTGACTCTGAGTCTTTGTCAAAGATAATCTAGGCATCACTGTAATGTGCTCAAGTTACATTAAAATATTTTCATTGGTTCAAAGGTAACTTAGTTATACCATTATGATGTAGATGCCACTGGGTTATATTTTCCTCTCCCAGGAGTTTGACCCTGAGGCCATCTTTGCTAGCCAAGATTCTGATAGGATAATCATATCTCCATCTTGGTGGATCAAACACATATTTTAGTGCATTATCTTAGTGTCATCTATTGGATTTCATATGTTGCCTCCTTCAGTATGTAATACCAACTAACCAGCAGCGTGTAACAGTAGTGCATTGTACATTGACCGAAAATTGTGGAGGCAACTGACCTAAAATGGATACTTTGTATAAGTTTAACATCGAAAGTATAACTATGTAGCAGAAGGAAGCCATTATAGGTGTATTTGAGTGAAAGGTATTTGTACAAACATGGACCGGCATTGGAAAATTACTTATTTATCAGACAATGAAGTTGTGTGTTCCCCTTGTCTTCATTATATAGGAACAACTTAATTTTGATTGGATGTGGTGGCTTGCAGACCCAAAGCAGAGAAATAACTGATCAATACACCAAGGTGTAGATAGCGTTATCATATTGTAACCTTAGCTAGCAAAGATGCCTTGAGGCAGGAGGTATGAATATGGTATGTGACGTACTGTCTAGTTATGAAATTGGTTAAATCTTCAACTTATTTTCAGTAGTTCTGAATATATACTCTAAACAAGGATACAAATTATTTTCCCTTGATATGCCTTTGACCTTAACACAGAACAGATGGCATGTGTGTGCATGATTTACATTTTTAATATAGCTTTAACAATTTTAGTCATAGTAGAAAAGAGGCCCAAGGTATGTAGACACACCATCAAGTCATGAGGTGTATTGGTCAAAATTTCATGAAAATATCTTTTGTGGCTCCAAAATAATATTTCTGGATAAAGATTCAAGTGACAAAATTACAGTTTCTGTTGCCTTGGCTTTGACATGGAGGCATGGCTATGGTGTACAATGTACCAAATCATCCCATTTTAGTTAGTTTTTAGATTCCAACCTGTACAATAATAAGCATAGTTCAAACTTAATCATCCCACTTTAGCTAGGTTTTAGATTCCAACTTGTACAACAATTAACATACACATATCATATTCATCTTCTATAAGGTACTGATCATTTAATTTTTGGGAATAGGAGAGAGGGCTGCAATTTTCTTTTGAGCTGGGGTATTTTGTTTTCTTTTATCTCAAGATTATTTTCTTTCCAAAAATATAATAGATATAATATGATGTTATTTTGCTTTAAATCAGAACAAGATATTTATTCCAGCTATTGAAAAATTTGAATAATATAATGGCAGTATAGTGTGGTATGTATTGCAGTACATTCTGAAATACTGCATTACATAATTTTGCATGTTACACAAATTTAAATGACATATTATGCATGCACTAGTAATTAATAGCAGCTCAGCACAATAAAGGCTGTATGGAACCAATCAAAAGTAAAATTTAAAACAAAATTAAAAATTAAGAACTGCACAATAATGAACAAGATGATATCTATGGTAATATCCACCCACCCACCCCAAAATATATAAATTATTTCTAATCAGTTTCAAGTAGATAGATTTCAGAATGCATGTAATGACTGAAACTGTTACGTACTGAATGAATACAGCCTCTATTAGGTAAAACACCAGCGGTCAAACAAGTAGCATGAGTGTGCTCATTAGTGATAGCACAAGTCCCTATGCAGTGCAGAAATTATAAAAATCAAGATGCTTCAAAAAGCCATGGGGGAAAAGTATATATGAATCAGTTATGAAAAAAAACTTCAAAATTGTTTAAACACATGTTCACTGTACCAATTGATACCCTTCAAGTCATCAGAATATACACAGCAGGTCACTAAAATCTATTTTTGGAGGCAATCATAATATTAAACCAGACCTTAATCATAATACATTAAGTTTCATTAATGGACATGAAATTATATCTGAGAAGTTGAGATAAATGCATAAATCTTCAAATATTCAGAGATGTGAAAAGAAGGACAATGTGAGGTAATCTTTTGCAGAAGTAGCACTCTTCCAGTTAAATCCATCAATCAAGTTCCATCAGTGGATTGCAAATTTAAAGCACCTCAGAACTAACGTTGGCAGCACAAGTCAACTGTAAGGTCATTAGGATCTGCTCCATGAAGGAATGAGTGGCACTTTCGAAGATTAACTCCTTAATTTTCCTGACTGTACATGAAAGAGTGTCTGACTAAATGTAGCTCAAAATAAAATATTAACATAATCCTAGTCTTGTAAACAGCTGATTGTGACCTATTTTTTAATCAATGGAAGTACTATATCTTGAAGAGCTGAAGTATTCTTGAGAATTCATCATGTGAAGAATGCAGATCCTCATCTGCAATTCTATGCACTGCATTAGTAATTAATGGTAAATTTCCATGTGAGGTAATGCTTCCACAATTTCATGAATTATACAAAATAAGTTTGAATCTTGATATATACATTTTATAAACACACACACTGAATTTCATGGCTGTAAATACAACAGTGTCATAGAAACAGGTAATTCCTAAGACTTAACACATTAACCCTTGGAGGTTTTTGTCATTTTCGCTTAAAATTCGAGTATGAAACACATTTTGAAAGCTATTTTTGAATAGATGCTAAAAACCTTTACAATGTATACAAAATAGCAGATCAAGGTAAAAAATATAAATCCTTAAATTATAGGGTCATAATTTCTTATATAATCTGAATTTCCTCAAAAACTCAGATTTTCTCTGGTGTTACGTCACTAATCTGCATTCCCTCAAAAACTCACAGATTTTCTCTGGTGTTACATCACCATAAAGTTTCTCAACTGAGTTCACATCTATAACTTCTGTCTCACAGGGAGGACGTTGACACACTCTACAAGAATGTGTTCTACTGTCAGTTCCATTAAAATTGGATTTGATAAAACAATTTCTGAGGTAATTAGCAGACAAGGGTAGGTACAAGATCTAAAGAGCCTCAGATTTCCTTTCAAATCTTGAAAATGATGTAATGGATATCGAACTTCAACAGCTGCCCACCTCCCCTTTCCCCAATCCCAAGAAAAATTGGTGAATAAGTTAGAAAAGCAGACATAAAGCATGTAAAGTATCAATGGTACTTCTAAGTCCTTTGTTAACTTTGAAAAAAAAGTCATTGCCATAAATGTTCAGTTCTAACGAGTTCCTGGTTTCCTCCAACAAGACCACATTATGCTAACATAAGAACCATTAAGAATGTGTCATGTGAGTTATCTGAAACTGTTAAACGATCCATGTTAAACAACAATGTGAATACTAGTAAACATCAATCCTCTCATCAACAGAACGAATTTGGAGTAGGTGATAATAAACAGATAGGTTAAAGTAAAAAAGGTACACTTGTGAACAGATGACCTCATAATTAACCTGTATGTTGGAAAGGCACTCTCACCAAGAATTATCTACACATATTTTCATGTGTGCTGGTTAAACAGGTTAACATATTCAGGTAGTGTGGGGCATTGATGGGATCTATACATTTTAATTAGAAAAACTCTGATGGAGGTGTTGGTGATATATACAGTTTGACCCAGCTATAACACGGTAGTTGGGAGCCATAGAACCCGACTGTGTTATAGACCGAACCGTGTTATAAGCAACCAGGTCAGTTAGCTGAAGAAAATTATGCATGTACCCAAAATAAAATTGCAGGGTGGGGGTGTAGGTAATAAATGCGGGCGGTAAAATACATGCTTCATTGGCACAGTTACCATCTTAAATTGATGCATATTAAATGAGAAATACACCTGTAGTGAAAACAGAGAAGACATATATAACAGTTTACTTTATTTAGAGAACCACGAATTGGTACATATATGTGAATACTGTTTATATATACATGTCTAACGTATAGCATGAATAGTATCAACACCGTGTACTCACCTGTGAACATCATCATATACATTGAATCCACAAAACAAGTGATTCCATCGAAAATATGCACACACAGAGCTTTAAAATATTCAATAATTTTGTTACAGGTCATATTAGTCTGAATTCAGTGGAAAAATATAGCACAATAATGTAATGAATGACGAAGCACATTTACTTTTCAGTATGTCCCAAGTTGGTAAAAGTTTGCGTTTTAAGCCACCGTTGGTAGCGTTTGTAAGCATAAACTTTTTCCCTACAAAATGAAAACTTTCACAGCACAGTTAACATGTTCCAGTCACGTTGGAAAATGCAGAAGTCCATCAGATTCCATTACTTTTATTTAAGTTCGGTACTGACTTCCTTTGATGAAAAGTTCTTTGTTTTTATTGAAAGATTGTAGTCGGCTTTCTTTGATGAAGGGTGCATGTGCTATTGAAGTCACTGCTAAAGAACAGCTTTGGAGAACCAAACGAATACCCATTTCTTATTGCAGCGGCAACATCAAATAATTGTATTGCATGATTGAGACTGATTTTTTTTCCATTTGCTGAGTACATTTTCACAACAATTGGTGCTTCAAAGGTGATCTATTTCCTTTGAAATTTCACCAAACTATTTTATCTGGGTACATTTTTAAAAATGAATTGGCTGTTGTTTGGACTATTCTAGTTACTGTCCCTCCATACCTATTGAATAAACCAATAAGTAAGAGTAGTTTTTATTTTAGTTTTTTAAATTTTTTTTTACATTTGTGGTAGCAGCGTGATGCTGCCTTCCACGCATGCGACTGAAAGTTAACAAAGGGTCCACGGATGATAGAGACGCAGGTGTTCTGGTTTGATGACAGGGATTATTACAGAAAATGTGAGTGTTCTGAAGGATTTAATTCTGAGTGAAAAGAAAAGGAATTTTACTTACCATCCACATACAAACGTCAGTCTTTGTAAATATATTAATTACTAGCGAGCGGCCGAAAATCTGATGAAAGATAGATTACGAGATAATACCTCGTCCGTTTGATCTCCATTACTAGAAATGTCAACAACAAAAAAGCGGATATTTCACAACATACAGTACTCATGCTAGACGTCATGATAAGCGGATTATAATATAACAATGCACTGTTTAGATGGTTTGTCAATATGGACAAAGAATTTGTTTATGTAACAATAGATAAATTCCAGCGCATTTTATATCCAGTTTGCGGCTTCCTTTCATGGGGCCTCTGAATTTCTGCACTCCAAACCAAAAGGTGTATATTAAAGTTTAAACAGCCAACAACGTCGTAAATTTTTAAAAAATCGCCTCATGGTATGTTTTGCCGCAAATAAAGAAAAACAATCCAAGTTTGCAGCATTGGCGAAGACCTATGCGATCCCAGAATAAACTTTATATGCGTTATTTTTTTATCTTTTAAGAAGAAAAACTACTTTTTTGTGTACAAGAAAAATACACAAAAAATTTCAGGAGCATGCCATGATCATCTTGTATTATTCATATGCGATCTCTTCCCCAAAATGATAATACAGATTTTACATTTATTTGTACTTTTAAGAAAAATACATGTATATGAAATTTCGGGAGCCACACCATGACCGTGTTATATCCCAATTCATGTTATAACAGAGTGCGCTATAGCGGGGTCACACTGTGTGTGTGTATATATATATATATATATATATATATATATATATATATATATATATATATATATATATATATATATAAAAACTCTAATGGGTGTGGTGCTGGTATGTATATATTTAAACTTGAACTTTAATGTTTGGTGGTATGTATACATTTTAATTTGAACTCTAATGGGGGTGTTGGTAGTATGCATACATTTAATTTTTATTTTAAACATTGAAAATGTAGCTTAATACTAAATTATGTTTCAACAATAAAAAGACATTTTCAATTCAGTTGTTGAAAAAATATATATAAACATATCACAGAACTATCTAATTACAGTTATTTTTCCCCATAGGGATTCATGAGGTTCTTAAAATGAGACTGGTAGTTCAACAACTAACTGGGGATTATTGTGGTTAAACCAGATTACACATTTATACACTCTCTTGCTCATATCCAAATACATCCATATACTGACCATTCTGTATCTGCCCACAGCTCAAGATATGACAGACCCTCCCGCATACGGCCCACAATTTCCAGTGGCGTGTCCGTCATACTGGCAGTGTTAACAGTTCTGACTACTGCCAGGGCATCTCGTAGCACGACTGACAGAATTAAAGCCCACTCCAAACACCCTGCTTCCAAAAATATCTGTAGAAAGTACCTGAAACAGGCAAAATAATATTAATATTGCAATTTTCATCTTAAGAAATGTAAAATACCAAAATCAATGTTTTCTCAAGCTTTCCCACAAAAAGGGTCCAAAAAGACCCCTATGTTTAATGGCTGGGGTTCTAATTACTTCTAGATGATTTCTGCCTATTATCACCATCCATCTGTAATAAAAGCTCCATTTAATCCACTGGTTACCATCTTTGTACACTGACTGCTAATGTGAAATGTGTATGGTTTTGGTACCTTTCACCCAAGCTCCCGGTGGAGCTTATTTCAAAGTTCTAAAACACACCTGACTGAAATCCCTCCAGGAAGTTTTAGAGGTCTCTGGTAGCTGCTGTAAACACTAATTATCATGCAGAAAATAAGTTCACACTAAATTATCTTGAGAATGTAATATTGGTTCCTTTCTACAAAATGATTGGGGGAGGGGGGGCAAATTTAAATTTTTTCTCATTATCTTTGAATATTTTAATGTTTAAAAATTTACACTTTTCACTGTCAATATTCACTATATAGCTAGTATTGTGCCAACATATTATTATGCCAACTAGCCAATGAACAAACTGTCCATCCCACCAACCAACCATTGAACCAAGCTACCCACTAGGACAGGGTATACAAGACATGAAGACTGGAATTCAATAGTGATGGCATACACTTTTTCTTTATCAAGGTATTTCAGCAATTTTCAGGCCTAGAACTTAACACAAATGTCTATGTAGCCAAAAGGACAAGTGGATTGAGAAATGTACTTGTCCTGATGAATCTTCACTAGTCCTTGCCACAAAACAAAGCCAGACATGTATCTAAATTAACTAATCAGACTATTACAATTATGAAAACCTTTAATCCAACTGAAAAGTAACCAGCATCAGGCTAATTGATTACCATTAATTTCAAGCTCTGCTTTTTTGAATGTATATGGACTCAAAACTCATATTGGAAAGCACACCTTACTGGATGATGCTGTACTGCAGAAAATTAGTGGGCATGCTACCTTATTCATTTCTGCATATTTCATTCTGAGGACAACCAGAGAAGGGCATTGATATTCCATGTAGTTTACTTCTGTGGCTAAACATCCTACAGTGTTGATCGCCAAGACTGAGTCAATCATATTCCAGTGTTGTCAAGTATATTCTAATGTTGTCAAGGATTTTTCAGAAGCTGATGTATATTGCTTGTTGATGGAGTGTATAAGGAAGGTGATGGGTGATGGTGATAAAGAAGCATTTATAAAGGAAGACACTATTGTTAAGACAGATGTGTTATAATCTGTCCCTGCTCAAATAAATTAATTTTTCTAATTTTCCTTTATATTTGGTGATAGTGGTAGAAATGCCAGAGTCTTGGACATGCTTGCACTTAGACTTTAAGACCCCTCCCAGATCAGTCTACTTTAAGTAAGCCATATTGTTTGGTACAGCAAGGAGAAGGCTTGGATATATTTATAGATATTTCTGAAGTACAATGAATTTAATCCCATACAAGTTTAATAAATGGCCATATGTATTTTTTTTCACTCAATACACTGAAGTTGCTAATTGGGAAGGTTGCCATCATTTGTAATTTTGTTGCAACCAATCAAATTTTATCAAGGAAGGCATAACTTATAGTACTGTAAAAGAGTTTCAAAAATACCAATAGTCTTCAAAAAATTTGTAGAAGTTGCAACTTGGGACTTGAAAAAAGTATATACTATTTATACTCGTTTAAAATGAAACTACAAACAACAAAGATCCTGATCTGCCATATCATAATGTGCCTGTAGATTAGGATCTATGTTGTTTGCACTACTGGTTACTCCTAACAAACCGCACAGAACCAGATCTGCCAGTGCATTATGCAATATCAGATCTCACCTCTGTCCACATTAGTTTAAGTCTCAGTTCAAACCAATGTATGTGAGAACATTTGCAAGAAGCTTCTGATGGGTTGGTGGTTCTTCCAGGGGTCTTCCCAGGTTCTTCCTCCACCAAAATATACTGGTCACCAATTATAGCCTACCATGTGCTGCAAAATGGGGCTAAACCCTACAAATCAAACCAGACTGTTTTGTGATGGCAAAGAATACTGACAACTCATCATCCAAGCTCTCATCAAACTGCCATCACACCAAATTTAGCTGAAATCCAGTATTTATTACGAGAGTTATTGTGCAGAAACAGATGAATGAAATCAAGGATGGAAGGATGCACAAACAGACTAAATTAATGTGCCTCCTTTTCCATGAAAAACAGGGGAAAAATTAATCATAATTTAATACTTAAATTGTCAAACCCTTCTCAGAAAGTGATTACTGGGTCAGATAACATTAGAATCAGCCAAACAAATCAGGAAGTTTAATTTGCTGCAGTGCATTACTCATCCAGGTATAGGGGGTTTCACGGTTAGTATCTCCCCTTGAAAACACCAGAGGGCATATTGGTGAAACTATCTTCCGGATAGTTCAATCAATTAAGATGGCAGATGTAGATCAAGAAAATGTATTATTTGATTGTGCAAAAGTTTATTGCTGCATAAACAGTTCTTGCAATTTATCTCGCTTGAAGAATAATGAAAATATGTTTATTTTGTACAGCTTTAATCATAGCAGTTAATGTAAGTTGAACGATGAGAAAAAAATTCGAACTTCTTCAGGTTCTTTAACTATTGATTTAGACTGTTGTTTTTCTATTAATGTTCATTATATTTTTCATGAAATAACTTGAGTTTTTTCAAAATGCACAAATGTCAACCACGCTTGGACAGACAGGTGCACGTATGAGTCTCCTTTAATTTTATTTCCTTGAACGGATGGAAATTATAGAGCATACAGTTTGGAGAAATATCGATGTTAGACACACTATGCATGTATAAGACATTTGTGGCTCTCACCTATCTGCCTGTCTGTCTGTCTGTCTGTATGTATGTCTGTCTTCTTTCATCTGGTGCATGGGTATGTATATCCTCGAATGAATGTTTGTTCGCATACGTCTATTACATAAACATACTTCTAGTTAAAAACGAGTATAAAATGATGCTAAGTTAGAAAGAGTGACTGATCGATAAAAACAACAAATATGAATATCTGTGAGCATCCATTTATTATTGACTTGTGGAGTATGTTCTTACAAGCAGTCTCTTTTTTAAATCATAATCTGAAATAATTGGATCTTTAGAACTTACATATTTGATGCAAGGAAAGTTATACAGAATTAAACTAATTTTAAGAAGGCTGTTCTAGATGAATTTGCTGGTGGCAATCAGAAATGTTGTCTAAAGACCCCAGCAAATGTGAGAGTTATTATGTGTCAGCATAAGCAAGGAAAAATCATGTTGAAAGTTATTGCATGTACCGTCCGATATTCGATGTTTCAAAAGTAAAAAAGGAAATGAAACAACAAAAAAACGTCATTGGGCATGTTATTTAATCTGAATACTGTACCATATTTACACCCAAATATGAATAAATATTCCGTCTGCATTAATTACACTCATTTATTGTTATGATAGCTAATGTAATTATTGCTTTGTTATAAAGTTCCTCTGAATACATTAAAATACTGTGTTCCATTTAAAAAAAAACTTTTCTGGTTTAAAATATTCAGCATTACAATTCAGCTGACATATCAAATTCGTGTTATAATTTTCTTATCAAAATTGTGTTATAACTTTCTTAACATTTATATTATCAGGTATGGACAGTGTATTTAATTATTTGATACCAATTAAGTATGGAAAGTAAATATTATTTAATTATCTGATATAAGTATGGACACTGAATCTAATTATCTGATTTAATGTCTATAATTATTCTCCTAGTATGAACAAAAGATGTTTGACATATATAATTGATTCATTGGTTTAAACATAATGATCTGTAGTACAGCTAAGATACCTTACTTTGTTTACTTTATGGTTCGCTAACCCAGTGTAGAACGGTGAACTATCCGGAACTGGACATTTTTTGTGGGCATGCGCATTGGAGCTAAGGGAGGTAATTTTAGGCGCTACGATCAGTAACTTCGTTGCAACTGTGAAACCCCCTATACCTTGTGTAACCAATTTTACCTTGCTCTGAACCAACTTAAGTACTCATCTGTGACCAGCATGGTCATAATTTAGCATAACATTTCTGAATCTTATATTATCCTCTAGGATTTCTTCTGTACTGCATTCCCTGCATAACATTGTAAGCAAATGAACTAAATATAAAAATGTTGCAGCTTTAATGGGCATCTGGTGAACATCCAATCAAGACAATTTCAGTAAAAACTTTGTTGTTGTTAGTTTTGATGATGGTGATGAATTTGTTTGGATTACTAAGATTTTATATTAGCCTGTTGTCAAGAAGAATTTTTATCAGAGTTGCAGTGATTCAGTGGTCAGCATGCAGGATTTGAAATCAGAAGGGTGCAAGGCTGAATCCTGCCTAGATCAAGTCAGGTCAGTCACCTTGGTGTGTTTCTAGGCAAGGCACTTTCCTCATACTGCCTTGGCATGATAAACTGCTAGCTTTGATGTATTAATTTACTGTGACACATCAATCAAAATGCAATACTCCTCTGAGAAGTAAAGTGTTTTATAAGAAAAAAATGTGTGTGTGTGTGTGATTTGGATTTTTAATGTAACTTTAACAACTTTTTAGTCATATCACTACCATGTCTGCAGTGTGGCATTTTATAGTTATGTCTAGCACAGTGGGGCATCATGACTCAGTCACATTATCATGACACCAGGCTGACCATTCCTAACACTAATCTCTTAATGCTTAGCACCAAGTGAGGCATCTGTTAGTATCATTTTGTAAGTCTTTGGTATGACTTGGCCGGGGATCGAACCTATGACCTCCTGCATAAGAAAAGAATGTAGTTTTTTCTAGTTTATGGCAGTATTTACTTAGGCTGGGTATCTCACTATTGTTAATAAGTGCTGCATTTCAATACATTTTTCACATTAACAAGAAATAAATGCAGACTTTAAGCCTTCATCTTAACTCTGCTTTTCTTCTTCTTAACACATTTATCCTTATTAAATAATGTTCACCAAACTGCAAATAAAAGAGACCCAGATCTGCCATCACAGAATAGTCTGGCAGTTCTGAGTTCATCCATATATATGCATTAAAAAGTATATGGTAGATGGTCAGAATGACAAACTTGCAAACCATCCTTAATTCTAATTTGGTATACAAGCATTGACTATTATAAATGTCATTATATATAAATACATATATAGACAGTGAAACCACTCAACAATGAAACCAAATTTGATTTTCAGTTTTTTAGAGGTTTACATTTGCTGATGGTTTCCCCAATGTGAAACAGTTTTTTTTAAATAGCTCTTATATGATGAGAGCGAGATTGTAATAAGAGAGCATCTATTGATGTACATGTAAGAGTGAAAAAACAAATTAAGAAAGCTATTGTATTTATTTTTATATCTAATGAAAAATTACCTGAACAATGATTGTACCTTCTGAAAATAACATCCAGTCAAGTAAATAAATACAGTTGTTCCACAAAGAAATACATATCCTGTCTCATTAAAAAAAACATCTTATGAACATGACAATATTAAAACTTTACTACAAGTCCATTAGAATCATGGACAATACTCCATACTATATAAATGATGCGTAATTCACAATGTCCTCAGGCAAAAATTTCCCCCATAGTTTCTTAAACATAGGTCTTGGCACAGATTCAAACTCTTCTATTGGAGTCATTTTATCCTGTAAAGATTGTTCAATTCTACAACATTTTTCAGGTCATTTTTGCGTTGACAAAAATAATAGTCATGGTTACTTAAATTCACATATATAATTATTGTTCTTCTTAGAAAATCAAATGAGTGAATCTGATTTTAATAATACTGTTTTGTCAGTCTCTGCTAGCAAAGCTTCAAAAGCTGAGGCTGCATGCTTGGTTAATAAAACTTGGGTATTTAATTAAAATACAAAAAAAACACATTTTATTGAGTATTTATACCAATGAATAGAATCAATGACAATAACATAATCTTTCTTAAATTACTTATCTACAAGTTTTTATTTATTAATAATTTTCCACAAATCTGACTCTTTCTTAATCTGCAATGACTTCAGATCAGCCTAATGTCGTACCATTTTGTTCTTTAGCAAACCCCTAAGTAGGAAGGTTATTTGAAAAGTTCTGAATATTTTGTTATAACGTTTTGTTTCTTTGAACCTGCCAAATGGTTGACAAAAAAATGTTCTTTAAACTTGTCTGCAGCTACAAGTGCAACATGCCAGACACTTGTAGATATAAGTGTGTGATGTAATGTAGGTAAAATGACTGAGACCTAAAAAGGCTGATGAACATGAACAAAGAGTTTCCTGCAAAATCCAGTTGCTCTAAGGGTAATCTCCCACTGACATCAAATCCAACTTGTAAAATTTACAAATGTAATTCTAGGGGGCCCTGAGTAGCCGAGTGGTCTTAAGCGCTCTCCATTACAGATCACTGCCATCTCAACTCTGTCTGCGTAGGTTTCAAGTCTTGGATTCAGTCAATGTGGGTATGTGAGACATCTTGCCAGTAGCTTCTTGAGGGTCGGTGGTTCTTTCTGGGGATTCCATGGTTCTTCCTCCACCATTAATACTGGCCGCCATGTATAGCCTATTGTGTGCTGAAAAATGGTGTTAAACCCAACAACAACAACAAATGTAATTCGCTGTCATATCCTATAACACAAAATTCTGGAAGATGTCTGCAAATGGTGAGCAGGAAGTGGCTAATGTGAAGGAAGAAACAGAAGTTGCTCAATACTGATGTTTCTATTACCACAGGCATTTATTCATCAGCTGTTTTTAATATAATGAGCTATCATTTGAAGCTCAGGAAGGTTTGTGTAAGATGGGTCCCACACTCGTTGATGGCTGATTACAAACAATCTTGGGTTGAAATTGCCTCAAAAAATTACTTGCCAAATATGAAAACAGCAACCTGAGATGGCAAAGAATACTGACAACTCATCATCCAAGCTCTCATCAAACTGCCATCACACCAAATTTAGCTGAAATCCAGTATTTATTACGAGAGTTATTGTGCAGAAACAGATGAATAAAATCAAGGATGGATGGATGCGCAAACAGACCAAATTAATGTGCCTCCTTTTCCATGAAAAACGGGGAAGAATTATCATAATTTAATACTTAAAATGTAAAACCCTTATCAGAAAGCGGTTACTGGGTCAGATAACTTTAGAATCAACCAAACAAATCAGGAAGTTTAATTTGCTGCAGTGCATTACTTATCCAGGTATACCTTGTGTAACCAGTTTTACCTTGCTTTGAACCCACTTAAGTACTCATCTGTGACCAGCATGGTCATAATTTAGCATAACATATTTTTGAATCTTATATTTTCCTCTAGGATTTCTTCTGTACTGCATTACAAACAATCTTGGGTTGAAATCACCCTCAAAAATTACTTGCCAAATATGAAAACAGCAACCTGAGACACTTGAAAATGAGATTGTTGCAGATGAGGAAACATGTCTTTACTTTGAAACTGGCTAGAAATAAAACAATAAAGTTGGATTGGAAAAGAAAGAGCAGAAACAACAAATTGCTCAACATAGTTGAACTGCCAAAACAGTTGGAAGTGCATTATTTTTCAAAGCAAAAGGTCAAGTCATCCAAGTACCTGTGCCTGATTCTACCATATGATGTTTTTATGCCTCCAAAGTATTGCCAAAATTTTACATTTTTCTGCAAATTTTAAAGTTTTCACTAGACAAGTATAATTTCCAGCGACTGACTTTGAAGCAAAAGTGTTTTACGGAAAAACAATGAAATGAATTCAAATTCTAACGAGACCAAACTATGCAGCTAAGGAAAAGTGCAGTGGATTTATGTAGAACTGAGTGAACCATAAATATTTTTTTGACAATCCCCAAATGAAAATTTCCACTGAATGTCCTGGGGCAACAGATGTTATGAACACTGAAAGTTCAGTACTATGTCACTGTAAGCATTACACCAGGTGCTGACACCTGGCTACCAGTAGTTCATACTAAACACCAGGAATCAGTTTCTGTGTACGTGTATGTATATATATATATATATATAGAGAGAGAGAGAGAGAGAGAGAGAGAGAGAGAGAGAGCGAGAGAGAGAGAGAAAGAGAGAAATAGGTGACTATTTCACACAAGACATTTACAAGAACTCTGCCTCTGTGTGTGTTTGAAATCAGAATGTGCACTGTGACCAGGTGACCACTATGTACAGGTGATTGGTAGGACAGGTCCAATTGTGTGTGTTTGTGTGTGTGGCTTACATTCAAGCATCAAGTAGATGTGTGTATGTGATTTGGATTTTTAACATAGCTTTAACAATTTTTCAGTCATACTGCTATGATGTGTGCAGTGTAACATCATGTTTCATCCAGTCGAATATCCTGACACCAGGCTGACCAATCCTAGCACTAACTTTATAATGCTGAATGACAAGTGAGGCAGCTACTAGTACCATTTTTATCAGTCTTTGGTATTTGGCCTGGGTTTGAACCCACGACCTCCCACATCCGAGGTGGATGCTCAAACCCCTAGGCCACTGGAGTGGTCCATCAAGCAGATGTATAACCTGCCTAATAGCAGACACCCTCATATAAAGACAAGCTGCTAAATAAGGATTATATTTAAGAAACAGTTTTTTCCCCTTCTTTTAAACATACTTTATCTCTTTAGCAAGTGTCCTTGAACTCGTTAAAAGTCTCTTTTTGGACAAGTAGTATTATATGCTTATTTAAGTGATCATTATAGACAAGCATAATTTCCTGGTCCCTTTAGTGTCCTTTTTAGACAGGTATAAACCTATGGTACCTTGAGTATACTTCATAGGTAAAATTGTATGTCCCAGTGTCATTTGATATGCAGGTATAAATAGGCAGAACTCCAGATTCCTTTGTGTTTTATGGGCAGGTAAAATTCCTTGGTCTCTTGTGTCTTGTCCTCACGTGAACAGTTTCAAGAGTCTTTTAAAGACAGGTAGAATTAAACAATCCCTATATTGTTCTTTATTGACAGCTATCATTCATTAGTATATTCAGGCATAAAGACTATTTAAGATTATGAATACCTTTCAGGTCTACTTTCATAAACTAGAAATGTACTCAAAGAAAACAAATGCCCTGCCATCCCTCTCATTGTCAAAAACCTAACCAACGTCATTTACGTATGAAATGTGGGTCAACATGAATTAGTAGGAGGATGTTGCATTCACCAAGCGTCAAGTAGATATAAAACTGCTTGACTCTGTAACAGCAGAGCATTGGAAACTGACCTAAATACAAGACTTTGCCAAGGTATAATGGGTGAAGGAATGGATTAAACGAGAGATGAATATTGACCAATCAAAATTTATACTAGCATTTTAATTAATCAACCTTTGTTGCAATTTTTCTGTCTCTTTTTATTTCAAACAAAGAAGCAAAAGAATATCCACAAATAAATAAATAAACAAATTAATAATAATAATAATAATAATTATAATAATTGATTGTTCATTTGGATTGCTACAATTTATCCAAAAATAATTATATTTTTGGAAGGCTTCAGGTTTTCAAATGGCCAAATGCACTTGCATTTACCGATCACTGGTATTTCACCTCTTTATGTATGGATTCAAGTCTCAAACTTGGCCAATGTAGATATGAGAGAAAGTTTGCCATTAACATCCTGTGTTCTTCCAACACGAGTTATACTTGCAGCCATGTATAGCCTATCATGCGCCAATAAATGTTGTTAAACCCAAAAGTGACAAGAACATTATGTTCTGGGATTGAAAGTGTTTGTTGCAACCTCCAATGCAATAACTGTGTTATGGCAGCCTTGCATTAAACTTATGCTGTGAAGGCTCTTACTAAATATTAAGTTTGGCCACTAGAAAATTTTATATAACTTTATACATTATAAATTACCCATAAATGGGCTGCTCCTAAACCAAAGGATTTATTTCCAGAGTCTTGCATTCTCTTTCTTAACACCCCACCTAGAATGCTAAGGAGCATAACATGTTACCTTTGTCTATCTGTATATGTCTGTTTTTGATGCAATTTTTTCAGGAACGGTTATATAACTGTGTGTAAATGCTGCACAGGCTGAAAGTTACATTTACCAAAATGTCTAAATATGTGAATGCTATAAAATAACCAAAATTATGTTGTTCACAAAAATAATTTAAAAACTGAACCTTTTGCCTCTGATCTAACTCTCTGTTGAATATAATGGAAATGTAGGGAATAAATCCTTAGTATTGATGTGATAATATTTAGTACTGCAACATATATGTATATGATATAAAAATTGTTAACGCAACTGAATGCACATCTTGCTTAGAAATAAGAAACTAAGAAACTCATTAGCTTGAAACAATGTTTTATCCATTTCTTATAGATATTTTCAAAACTTTGATAATGTTAAATTCCTGGAAGATCTGAAACAGATTCCATGGAATACAGTCCAAATCTTTGAACATATATATTGACAATGTTTTGGATACCTGGATGGACCTTTTCATAGAAACAGTAAACAAACATGCCCTTTTAAAAACACACAGGATAAAGAAAGACCACCAGCCAGGCTGGATCTACCTTGAAATTTTAGAGGCAAAGAGACCAACTAAAATCTGTAGGAAATCAAGCTGAATATAGAATCTTGAGGAATAAAGTTAATAAAATGATGTGACAAGCCAAACAAGCACACTACAAAAAAGTGCTGGATGGAAATAAAAAGAATCCAAAAGTTATCTGGAGAGTTTTTAAAGAGTTTGGTGCAGGGAAATGTAAGAGTAAAACTGAAACTTTATCCCTCAATCATGAGGGCAGTTATACCAATAATCCATCATACACCTCAAATATTTTTAATGACTTTTTCGTTCAAATTGCTGAAGAACCCAGAACTTCATCTGATTATCTGGAACTCAAACATTTTTGTGCTAAAATACTACCAAATAATATAAAGTTTGAGGTTCCTGAAATGAATGAATTTGTGTTGAAATATATATAAAAAATGGATGAGTGTAAAGCTACAGGACTTGATATGATTGGACCAAGGTTACTAAAGGTAGCTGTACCTGCAATAGTAGAGAGTATAGCTTTCATTTGGAATGAAAGTATTAGGTCTAATAAATTTCCACAGACATGGAAAACTGTCAAGGCAGACATGGAAAACTGTCAAAGTTACACCACTGCATAAAGCTGGAACAAAAGATGATGTAAATAACTACAGACCCATCTCTATCCTTCCTTCTCTTTCTATATTACTGGAAAAACATGTACATGATTCTTTTCTCAACTATTTGAGGGGCCCCGAGTGGCCGAGTGGTCTAAAGCGCTCATTGTTCCGGATCACTGCCATCTCACCTCTGTCTGCGTGGGTTCGACTCCAAGGCTCGGCTAGCATGGGTATGTGGGAAAGCCTGCCAGTGGCTTCTCGTGGGTCGGTGGTTCTTCCCTGGGTTTTCCAGGGTTCTTCCTCCACCAGTTATACTAGCCACCATGTATAGCCTATCTTGTGCTGAAAAATGGTGTTAAACCCTGGAACAACAACAACAAATCAACTATTTGAACACTTATCATCTTATTCATGATAATCAGTCTGGCTTTCAACAGAATCACACCTGTGAAACTGCACTCATGTATTTGGTAAATGGCTGAAAGCATTAGACACAGGAGAAATGGTAGGCACAATTATGGTTGAATTTCTTACAGCCTTTGATTTTGTAGATCATGAAATTTGTGCTTGAAAAACTAAAAAGCTATAAATGCAATGAAAACTCCCTTAACTAGTTTCCTTCCTACTGACGAGTACAAAATGTATCTTTAAATGGTCAACTTTCTAAATATAAAAATATTAACTGTGAAGAACCACAGGGCTCTCTCCCTGGACCTCTGTTATTCATTTTATTTATCAGCGACTTACCTCTTAAGATAGGAACTTCAATTTCTTCCACTGACCTCTATGCAGATGATACTACACAAAGATGGGTAAAACCAAAACTGTACTTGAAAATAATTTACAAGATGCTCTCAAAAGACTTAAAGTATGGTGTAAAGGAAAACAGTATGATCATAAAAATAGCAAAAACAAAAGCCCTACTAGTCACAACACAAAAAAAAGCTAGGCTAGATAGTGACAAACTCCAGGTTCTATTTACAACACGAGCCTTAATACAACCTTTCATGATAAAATTCTTGGTGTATTTGTAGATAATAATCTTAGTTTGTTCACATTAAACATGTTTCAAAAAAGGTTAATTCTTATCTTTGGCTACTGAAGAAAATCAAAACATACATTCCTCTTCAGCACAGGGTCATCTTTTATAAAAGTTATATTCAGCCATATTTGGACAACTGTAATGTAATTTGGGGTAATACCTCTAATTCAAGCATAATAATACTTTTAAGACTCCAAAAGAGGGCTTGCCATTTAATTCTAGATCAATGTAGACAATTTCCAGGATGCAATGAATAATATAAAGATTTTTACAATACATGAAAGAATATTTTTTAGAAAGGCCAAATCGATATATGATGTATCCAGAAAAACATTCCTGTATATCTAAACAATATGTTTCACCAAAGAGATGCTGATGGTACTCCAAATTTAAGGTCTGTTAGAAGTAAAAATTACATTATACCAAGATCAAAGAAGGAATTTTTTTTACAAAGTTTTCAATATACTGGTCCACTGGTATGGAACAACATTCTCAGTGACATAAGGCAGGCTCCTACCATAATCGATGTCTCAAATGGATGAAATCTTAAGACAATTGAACAGTTCTAGTAATATACACATCGCCTGCTTTTCTGTACTTTTGGATCATTTACACAGTTGAATTTTTCCATGCAGGATGATATTTTATATTTTATAATGTTTATGTGTTCACAGATGCTTGTGCATATGTTTCAGGCTTGATACTCTGATTTTTAAAATTACTTAATTATTTAGTGTCAAGCCAGACTCTTCACATCATGTTGTATATACTGTATATTATTGTATACAACAGCTAGAAGGCTTCAAGGTAGATTAGTTCTGTAACTAATTGAGTTACCTTCTCTAAATAAAGTCTTTATTATTATTATTATTATTATTATTATTATTATTATTATTGTTATTATTATTATTATTATTATTATTAGTATTAAAAATAAAAAGTTACTCAACAAAGGTTCTGATAATAATCATGATTTTCAGAGGTAAATAATGAAAGTTTTAAAAAAATTGTGTCAGCATTAACAACAAATTAACTTGATGTGTAACGTTTTATAACCAATTCTCTTCAACTCTGGTGCTTTCCTGGAAATGCCACATTTGATGTTAAATTCATCCATAGTTTTAGGAAAGAATTACCAGACAAATCCTATCCTCTTAAGCCCATATTTGTAAATGTATCATTTAATTGGAACAGTTAATTATTGCATCACTGATGGCCACATGCATATTTGTTGACACAGTTACTGATTTTGCAAATGTTTACAGGCAGTAAAATAAACTAAGCCATTTGCACATTTAAATGTTGCACCCTCAAGTGCCTATTAGTGTGTGCTACATGCTTTCAACAAAACTCGGTTAGTGTAAAATTTATTTTCAATGACTTGGGTTCAGTTTTGAATTTAACAGCAGTTGTAACTGCATGCTGATGCAATTCTGTATGTGCCTTAGGTTACATGCTATCCTTTATGTCAACTGGTACAAGCCAGGACAAAATAACAAAAGGCTGAAAAAAAATTGTTCCAGCATGTAATGTCTGTTTAGAAAAAATCCACACCTGCTTAATACATGTATATGGCGTACGTGCTGATCATTGCATAGATGGAATAAACACAGTACACTGGTATATAATTAGCTAAAATAGGAGTTGAGCAAAATAATGGTTGCATGATGATGTTTTGACTGGTATAATGATTGAAATATGCTAAAATTAGAAACTTATAAGTGCATGTATCCAGTCTATTCAGTGATCATTCAAAAGTTGAATTCTCTAACACAAGTCCCTCTGTGTGACTAAAGCTGTAATGGCTGAAAAGAATTCCATTTTCACATTTTGAATCAAACTGCTGGTGTTGAAAGTTCTATTTCATGCCTTGAGTTTTTAAATTTTAACTGCTGAATTTCAGTGGTGGTTGAAAGCTCCATTTCCTAAGTTCAGTTTTTAGATTTTACCTGTTGAATTACACAATGGTTGTGGTCAAGTGGTCTGTAATGCTGATCTTTTATCAATCCCTGTCATCTCACCTCTGTCCATTTGAGTTAGAGTCTCTGGCTCAACCTATATGGGTATGTGAGAAAACTTTCGAGTAGCTTCCTGTGGGTTGGTGGTTCTTACCCACAACAGCAATACAACAGTAGCTGAAACCTTCATTCCTATGTTGAAAAATCCCAGAAGTATGCAAGGCACTATTTTAGGTCTATCATGTATTTACTCCTGCACCTTTTTCATTCAGTGTAATTTTGATTTTGTTACATGTATTTTGTAAGGCTGTCATGGGATGACAATCTGACCCATGATTAATTGAAATAACTGAGATAAAAAAACAAACCCCACCTAAAAAATATCTCAGGTGACTGATCAAGTTTATATTTTTAAAAATAGTTCATAGATGAAATCCTTATAATGGACCCCAATTCAAGCATGCTTTAGATGTAACAGACAAGGGTATTAAGTAGAGGTAAAAAAAGTGTGTGTGAAAGACAAAGTCTTTCCTCTGAAGAATGGATTTTCAAATAATAGACAGTTTTCAATAGCAGCATGTTAAATTCTACATTCTGTAGAATAAAACTGCAATATTGGTCATAGTGACCTATTTTTAAGATGAGGATAAAGTACACATCAAGATTCATGATTACTGGTATAAAACAGTGTTATACAGCAGATAAGAAACCAATGTGGTCATGAGCTAAATGCAAAAACTTTATATATACCTTTAACATAATAAATGAAGGTCACATTTACCTTTTTTGTTGGGGCCCCGAGTGGCCGAGTGGTCTAAAGCGCTCACCGTTACGGATCGCTGCCATCTCACCTCTGTCTGCATGGGTTCGAGTCTCAGATTAAGCCAATGTGGGTATGAGAGAAAGCTTGCCAGTAGCTTCTCGTAGGTCGGTGGTTCTTTCCGGGGTTTTCCCGGGTTCTTCCTCCACCATTAATACTGGCCGCCATGTATAGCCTCTCATGTGCTGAAAAATGGCGTTAAACCCTACAACAACAACAACAACCTTTTTTGTTGTATGGGTATAGTATTATCAGAGATACATACAATCACCTCATTCGATGATTGTGGCATGAACAGTGCTTTAGAATGAACTCAAATAAGTGAATCATGAAATATGGGTCAAAACAACCTACTTCTGCAATAAGGGTGTATTACTTGTTAAGATACATCTTCTTACCAAGTTTCATGAACCTTGGTACAACAGTATGTATTAGGGCATAACCGACTTTTGATCCGGAAATCGGATTCCACCGGATAGTATGAACTTCCGATTAATCGGAGTTGGACAAGGCAGGAACGACCGATTCGGATAATAAAAATAATAAAGTTGAATTTCTATAGCACCGTGTCTAACACTGCATGTCATTCGATAGTGCGTTAATAAAGTTAAATAAGAAGTCAGCAAAGTCCAATATGGTCAACACAACGGGGTGAAACGATAATACTTGAGTTAGACCGAAAGATTTAAATTTATTAAAATATACAGTCCTACCCGTTTATGTCAACATCCTCAATAATGAAGGCATAATATTGAATACATTGACACATGCTAATGAGGTATTAAAAGAAAATGATTCCGCAAGAGGCCAACTTTATAGGACCAAACAAAAGCCTGTTTTATTTTTATTTGACCGCGACATTAAAGCATGGCGGCAAGATCAACTAATTGTTGAATAAAGTACAGGATGGAACTGGCCGCTTGCCGACATAAATGATTAAGGCGGGAAAATAAAAGCCTGGCGGCAAGATCAACTAATTGTTGAACAAAGAATGGGTCGGAACTGGCAAAAAAATAAAAAATTTGATGGATTCTTTGTGTCTTTGAACTTCGTTGCATTTTGCTATAGTCCTGCCATATCCTTCCCCTTGTGACATCGGTGTGATATGCAAAACGTGTGTAACACGGTTTAAAAAGTTAATTTGAAAAACCTTTTAATTTAGCATTTCCGATTAATTGAATCGTATCCGGAATCGGAAAAATTTCATGCCCAAAATCCGGAATCGGAAATCAGTAGAAAAATGCTAATCGGTTATGCCCTAGTATGTATATGGGGTGCTACAAACCAATTTGTTTGTGAGCTCAACACACAAACTTAACCTAAATCTTTAAGTCAATGTAGGTCTTGATGATATATATATATATATATATATATATATATATATATACAAACACATACATTTGGTGATTCTAGATTGAAAAGAACTTGATAAACTTAAAACAAAAAATGTTACTGAAATCAGATAAACATGAGTCTACATCTGTTATGAATCTGTCTGTCTGTCTGTGTGTACATATATATATGGTGCCAAAATAAACTATATGGCCATGAGCTAAATGTGATACAAATGAAGTGAAGGTCACAGTCACATTCTTTGTGGTAAGGTTGTGGTGCTAACAGAGACTCTCATAATCATTCATAATTTGATGATTCTACCATGAACTGTTAACTTTAGAAACAAACTAAAAACACAAAATTTAACCAAACTCATGGACAACTAAAATACTGGTCACAGTGATACGACTTTTGGAATGAAGGAGTAGTACTTATCAAAACGTATCCTCTCACAAAACGTCATGTTTCCAAATATGTTTTCATACGAAGTGCAAAAAACCTAATTGCAAATATTTATTGAAGTATATACAACTGATGCACATGTATGTAAAAAATTAGTACCATGATCTCCCTCCCCTGGGGGTAGGAGCTATGAAACCCACTCCAAACTGTTGCCTAGGACCGTAAGGAAAAAAAAGGCTGACATTCAGTGAGGGTATAGATTGATTATTTGAAATATGGTTGTTTACTGACAGATAGCAACATTTATGACTTGAAGAGAGCGTGTACATATGTATTTAACTATTTGGCACTGATGGCAACGTTGTGAGAATTTTTTTTAACAATTCCTACTCATGTTTATAAATGTATTCTCATAGAATTCATAATTCAATGTACTTTAGGTAATGTCAATATGTGTTATATAATATTACGACTTTAGACCGATTCTGAAACAAAGTAAAAAATTCTTGTCTGTGAATTAGCCATTGCGTTAACTTCAAATTTGCAGTTACTTAGATTAAAGATCTTGCCATGGGGTGAGAAACTCTGTTGTTTGCAATTAGTAGTGATGTCACCAGTTGGCTTAGGTTTGGAGGCCAGAAACCTGACATTGTAACATCTCAGTGATACCACCGCAGATCGTTTTCAAACAGACCATCGGTATCCAATCAGAACTAAGGTAATCAAATTTTGGGTGTGTTTCTCATGCAGCCAGACATTATTCTGTTTAATCCATTGTGAAAGAATCAGTGCACATCTGGACATTGAAAGGAGCAGATCATAGGGAAGTTGGAGGGACTATTTTCTGAGGTAAAATACCTTTGTCAAATCTCTCTCACTTCCCTAATTAGGTGTCATAAAATTTATACATCATTATGTGCATTTAATTTAGTACAAATTTAATCTTCCATGTATAGCTGAATTATCAACATGTCGTAATGCAATGTATAATGAATTAGTAATATTCAAGATTAATATATGTTGTTATTAGGATAAAATCGAGTGGATGATGTAATCTGCTATGATGTTGCATCATGGTGCTGAACTGAATTTAATAGGGAGTAGTGTTAGACCGTGTACTTGTTTGTATTTGAATATATAGTTGTGGACTGTGCAGAGTTAGGCATTGTTGGCCGTGTGCATGTATAATTAGGCATTTATATTTGTATGTGTCTTTTATATTTTGTAAGGTAGGAAATGCATAGGGATATTGTTGATGTTGGTAGTTACTATATAGAGAATTATAGATATGCGTGTATGTATCAGAAGTCATGATATTATTGTTGTTGTTATAGCCTTTATTAACAAACAAGTGTGTATGGAATATTTAGATGTGAGTGTATGAGTTGACCTAATGATTTAAATTGCCATTATGCTGATGAAAGGTCTGTGAGAATGTGTTAATTCTCGTGTGTTTGAACAAGAAGTAACCACTGTACGTCCCTTCTAATCCACATGAAACTTTCTGGGTGGGAACAGGCACCACCCAAATATCAGAGAGGAGAAAATGTGGAGAGCACACAGAGATATGCTGTTGTACAAGGAAGGAGGGCCAAGAGAACGGAAACGAGGGTACTGGAAGTACCAACAAGGAGGATTGAGAGAACGGAAGCAAGGGTACAAGAGAATGGAAATAGGGTACTGGAAGTACTGACAAGGAGGCTGAGAGAACAGAAATGAAGGAACTAGAAGTAACAACAAGGAGAGCTGGGAAAGGAGTACAAGGCAGAAGTTACAGAGTAACATAGAAGGGACACGGGAAGGAAACCCTATCACCTATAATTTCGCGGGATGAACTAATTGGCAATTTGGATAGGTCATGGATTGATTGGAAGCAATTGCATTGAAAAATTGTTCTGTAATTGTGAAATACCGTAATATAGTTTATTAAATTGTTATACCTTTCACTTTATTAATTTTATATTTTAACACCTAGAATGTTGGCTTTGCTGACTGGGGGCTTGGAGCTATTTAAACTTTAAATTGTCTGTCCTTCTCCGGGATTAGTAATAATTCCATAGGGGGCATGTGACACATTGTCACTTGGGTTAAAACCATATATCTTACCTTAACGTTGTCGAGTGTGCTAAAAATATAAATCCTTACAAAACATGACCCAACCCCTGCCTCTCACAATGTATGTATCTACATAAAAGGCAAATTTCAGTATACAGGCTAACATTTTTCACCCTTGAAATGTGAGTAATGGTAATTTATGGTAATTCATTGGAATTTGAAATTGTCACCAGGTGTCTAAGCTAATTCATATTACAGTATTACCATTGAAATATAATCTCACCCTCAGTGGGCTCAAAGGTCAAGAAGAGTACAAACATAATATTTGATTGTTCTGGGTCAAAGTCGGATGTATACCATTTCACAAAACAGTTGTTCCAGTACACTTAATGAAATACATCTCTATTTAATTAGATGGTAATTACTGTCACATTTTGAAAATTTGTAGTCACATATTTTCAAGGTAATATGCAGCCAAGTTTTTTTTTATACAAATGTAAAGAAACAACCTACTAAACGGTTCTTAAGATGGGTCCATAAGTAGCTTAAAGCAGCATGCTGCAAGGAAATGTATGTAATATTATTCATAATAAATCATCTTATAAGACATACAAAATTTGAACAAGTGTTCAAACATTTGAGTTTTCCTTAAGGTAGCATTAAATAGTTTCAGATAATTGGCCACAGGATACATTTATTTTTGAAGAGACATCTTCACTTTATCCAGACGTGTCTTCCTCATAAAATTATAGTGCATCAAAGAATGCATAATTTCATGTTGTATGCACAACCATTGGTCTGAGGTCCATGACAAATCATTTTTGGCCCAGACCTGTCATATATTACTGGCAGTAGTCAGTCAGGCCTTTTAGGCCCCAACCACCTGTTATATGTAACTAGCAGTAGCCAGTTAGGCCTTTTAGGCCCCAAAACACCTGTCAAATATTACCAGCAGTAGGCAGTCAGGCCTTTTTGGCCCCAGACACATGTTATATATTATTAGCAGTAGCCAGTCTGGCTTTTCTTGGCCCCAGACTTTTAATATATTATCAGCAGTAGACAGTCAGGCCTTTTTTGTCTCCAGACCTGTTATTAATTACCAGCAGTAGCCATTCAGGCCTTTTGGCCCCAGACCTGTCATATATTACTAGCAGTAGCCAGTCAGGCCTTTTCTAGCCCCCGACTTGCCAAATATTACCAGCAGTAGTCAGTCAGGCCTTTGTGGCCCCAGAACAGTCATGTATTACCAGCAGTAACCAGTCTGGCCTTTTTGGCCCCAAACCTGTCATATGTTACCAAATGTAGCCAGACAGATTTTTAATATTTCATAGTTGTTCTTATAAAGTGAAGAAAATGTGTTCTTTAATCTTGATAGGATCTGAAAATGGTCATACATGTACACAAATGCAAGCAGAAGTGGATGTAACATACTGACTTTTAAATTCATCTAGTGAATTAGTAAAAATGCTTAATACATTATCATAAATGCTGTATTTTTGCCCTGTCCCTGTTCTGATAAATTTCCTACAACTTCATTCATACAGAGAGTTAAATACTAAAATTTGCCTGCCTTTCTCTGAACAACATTTAAAGCAAATCAACATATTTTCATTTCTTCTCAAACATTTGATGCATGTTTTTGCATTCTAAGCCTAGGCATGTACTCTGAACATAGATCCATATGTAAACTCAGTAGTAATCATACAGAGCAAAATACCCACAGCACCTAGTATACTAAATGCCAAAAGAAAATAAATTCATGTCAACATAAGCATTCCTTGATTCTATTTTAAATAACATAGTAACCCATTGTTTAAATGCTGGGATTCAATTTTTACTTAGAAATTTACCCCAGTACAAAATACAAAATTGGAGTGTTGTTGTTGTTGCGGGGTTTAACGCCATTTTTCAGCACACGATAGGCTATGCATGGCGGCCAGTATTAATGGTGGAGGAAGAACCCGGGAAATCCAGAGAAGCTAATGGCAAGCTTTCTCACATACCTACATTGGCCAAATCCTAGACTCGAACCCATGCAGACAGAGGTGAGATGGCAGTGATCCATAATGGAGGGTGCTTTAGACCACTCGGCCACTTGGGGCCCCTCAAAATTGGAGTGGAATGTAAGAGCTGTTAATATTTAATATGCCAGCCTTGACATTTTGAGGGAAAATGTCCAGTAAGAGTTGTTAAAATTTAATATGCCAGCCTTGTAATTTTGTGGTTAAATGTCCAGTAAGAGCCATTAAAATTTCAGGATCTCTGGTGCATATCCTTATTGCTATATAAGTTTTCTAAACAGAATCATTTAATATTTTTACAAGCACCATGAATTAATACATAAACAGTCATTGTGGGTATTTTTCTTATTAAATTCAGTTGAGTTCTCACCTTGAAAATTGGCCCTCAACACAGACCTGTTATTAGAGATCACTTGTATTGAAAGAACGCTTTTTGTAGGTAGATAAGGTAATCTCTCAAAATGCATTTTTAAAGGACAACTTTATTTTTGTACTAAGTATTACAAATATCCAATATAAGCTGTAAAACTTGTTGCCATCACAACATTCTGTCATATATTTGCACCCAAATGTAAGTAAGCAATAACATGTACAGATACTGTAGAGAGGTAAGAAAAGTTAAACTCTCCAAGCACATAACTGATACACTATCTATTAATGTTGGTGTGATTTATCTTATTTCCTTGACCATATACAAGACAAGTCATTTATACAACCAGCTCTGTACCCTGGATCTCTCCCTGCCTTCTGTGGACTATGTCCTGATTCATAACGTAGAAACGGCTCACAACCACATCTTTAAATTATATGCATTTATTCAGCAAAACAAGTAGAGTACATTTGTGCAGTCAGCATGGATTCCAGGGTCTGTCTTTAGCCCCCTGGTACCCCACCCCTGCAGACATGGCATTGGAAATGGAACTGGAACTGTACACAGAAGGTTGTGGGTTTGATTCCCACTACATGATCAGCCTGGATTGAGTAATGAAGTTCTATCTTAGCAATTAATTTGTGTTGCTTCTTTATCTTTCTAAAACCTAAAGGACTGACATTCAGTTGGCCATAAAGAACATTCAGGAATCCAACATAAGAATGTTTCTTCTTTGTAACAACAGAGTGCTGAAACCAACTCTGATATTCCTGAGTGATAACAATTTTTAAAAATTGGCAAATGTGGTTACCAAACTCGATGTAGGATCATGCCCATTTTCATTCTTAACCACCAAGATATCATTAATTCTTATGGCGAAAACTTCATGAACCGTATTTCATGTAATTTTTCATACATGAAAAAATAATTATTAATTTCAGTGTATGAAGAATTTAAATGTAAAATAAATAATCATCATTTTGCAGTTCTGACCGTGTATGAAAAATAAAGGGATCATACCTGAACAAATTCTACGGAACACACACTACTTGACAACCTAATGGTACAAATGTACAAAGTAAACATATATTTTCTGTCTCATTCTGCTCTCAACTGAAGAATCTAATTACAATGAAAATAAAAGTCCTCAAAAAGATTTTTGTTGTTATTAGAGTGAGAGAGAGAGAGTGAGAGAGGGAGAGGATTATGTCTCAGCGTGAAAGCTGATCTGCATTTGGAGCAAATGTAACTGTTGCGTAATGTTGGGGAAATGATAGTAGTACATGTAAGATGTATCACATGTTTTAGTGCACACAAAAGTGAAAACATAAATATGATTGTCGAGGTCTTACATGTAGGACTAGCAAAATGATTAAGATATTTTGAACATGTATTTGTTAATGGTATTAGTTATTGGTAAATTGTATGCAATGATACGAGTCCACAGTGTCAAGAAATTTGCTTGTATTTTTACAGCAGCAATAATCTCATTATCAAATTGCAATAAAAAAATAAAGAACTTGAAATCATGTTTAAATCCTCATGTTTTACAACCATACTATATTCCATTATCAATAAACACTGCTAAATCAACAATTCATTTTTGTTTTAATTATAATGTACATTGTTACAACAACCACATGGCTATGCAGTGTTATTTACATGGTAATTAAACATGCTTAGTGCTTTGGTTATTCCTGTTGAAACCAGACTGAGGGCAAGAATCGAAAGAGTAGGTAAAATCAGCGAGGCTGCCATTAGGGAAATGAGGCTCTCTATAGGGAAATTAAAATCTGTCAATGTGCTATTGAAGCCGTTGTCCATACAGAACAGAGGGGTATATTGTTGAATAGATTTGCAATAAAATGTTAATTATATCCAAGTCAAATCAGAACAAACACTTAAAGATAGTATATGTATAAATACAAATAAATTTAACGGAGTCTGTGACTTTCAAATTTATGATAGAAAATGACACGGTTTTTATATTTTACGTTTGTATGACTATAATGAAACAATAAGACTAGTTGACCAATGGTCTTTGGTCTTTACTTTAGCATGTACTGAAATGTAATTTTTGTTGTACAAGAAAACATCAAAGAGCTTTCGAACTCATTTTAAAATGCATGTGGTGTTTTGTTATGGTGACAGACTTTATAAGGAGAACTAATACACGATAATATTTAAAGGTATGGTCTGTGAAGTCTTTTGTCCATTTGTTAATAAACACCAGTAGATACTTTAATGACAATAAGAGTGCTTATGCATGAATCATTGTATTTTCTCACCAACAATTAATTATTAATTTTGTAAAAACAAAATGGCCTTACAGTATTATTGATCTTTTTTGCAAACGTAAATCTTCTTAATAGAAATTTTATGTCTGATAATTTAATGGATTTTTTTAAAAATACAAAGTGATATGCATGAAAACTTATGATACATTTAAATAATTATCATTTTGATAACTGGATTGTGTACGAAAAATTAAAGGGTACAAAAAAAGTACATGAAATACAGTAAATAGGATATCCGTTCAGGATTAATAGCAATAACAAGATTTTTAAGTTTGCCGTGGTGCCAGCCATATCGGACATAGATTGGTACCAATGTCAGTTAGGACCAGATATCATAAGTATTCCGATGAAACCCCCAACCAATATGACTTTCCATTTAAGAGAAGGAATTATAGTAACATTTAAGCTCTTGAATATGGCTGTTTTGGCAGCCATAGTTATGTCAGCACCAACTAGACATCATAAGTCTTGAGGTGAAAATGTGGGTGGTGGTGGTAAACTAACTTTATTGATTAAATACTTATGTGTTGTTATTGTGTTGCTTACTCATTCTGGATGGAAAATGACCTCTACCACATTATGAAAATTTGAAATTTGTCTTCCCAATGAGTATCATCGGGGAAGGTCTCACATCTAACCTGTGACCTGGCCAGTGTGTGATACCCTCATTCTTTTTTCAGGACATAGTCTTAAAACTACTGGGAAATTAGTGTCGGGTGGGGTGGGGGAATATGGCAACAGCAAAAGGTAAGTATTCCATCATTAACTTTCATCTTCCATCCAACTTCATTTTAATATCAGTAATACGTAACCTACTATGTAGCTGAAGTTGTCAGTTTGGAGGGAGACTGATGATCTCACAAAATGGTAAAGAAAAAAGGAAGGCATACTCATAATGGTTGACTACTGCCAGATATTATCTGCAAGTACCATAATTTGTGCTACTACTGTTCACCCTAAGGAAAATATGCCTTCACTTTGGTGACCCAATGATTGCAGGTGGAAGAGGACAAGGTCATGTGAGATCAACAATATGTGTAGCTTTCGTATTCTCCAGGCATGAATGAGTTAGATAGGCCTGTGAGGATGCCCATGAGGATGCAATGGCTCAAGCTTCATGAGCCTAATCTTCATGAATGAAAAGTTTCTAAAGGCCTGATAAACTCTCTAGATAGTTCACCTCAAAATTGTGGAAGCTGAATTATTAACTGAACCATTAGAGAGGAGGAAAAGACACTTCCTACCTTTTTTTTAATCCCTTTTACAAGCTACCAAACAAAAATGCTGAGACCTAACTTGGAATAAAGTCTATCTTGATCATCCCAAGCACTGAAATTACTGAGAATGGGGGTCTTAATCATGAGACAGAAGTGACTGGGGCCAAGAAACATGGCTGGCAAAGGACAGAAACAGACTCTTAATTTCCAATGAACCTTAGACAGCCCTGCTCTATGTAAAGGGCATGAAGCTCACTCCTTCATCTCATAGATGCTCAGGAAGGCATGAAAACAACCTTGAGGTTCTTGAAAGAAGCGTCACCCAAAGAGTTGCTTCAAAGGTGAATGTGTACATCTCAAATACTAGTTATAGTCAAAAACTGTTTGGTGCTACCTTAATAGTGAGTATTTGCACTGTGTTCAGGTTTTCTTCTTTTAAGTCTATTTTTATATTGGAAACTGATAGATATACTCTTATCTCTGAAATAAATCTTAACACAGGTAAAATCTAAACTAAAGGAATGGTGAGCAATTTGCTCATGTAACCAAGGAATATGCATAAATGTATATTCAGCAATAAATCTAACTTTTGTTACTTTGAAAATGAAAACTTTCTGAGAAAGAGTAGAATTATAAAAGAAAATACAATCCAATAATGGGTAATAAGTGAAGCTGAATATAGGTCAGACCCAGAACAGAACATTTCACGGTGCAACCATTTTCTGGTACACTAGATGACCATAAATATGTGAATTTTTGTGGACAAAACTTGGCAGCTTCCTGAAGATTCTAGATTACCTGTCAATAGTTCATAATTAACTTATCTGCCTTTCAAAAGCTTAAACAATGACACCAAGTTTTGTTATTTAGGGGTTTATCATAAAGATATGTTTTTTTAAAATTTATTTACGGGCTTAATTCTTAAGAACTCATTTATTATTTAGGGGCTTTATCATGAAGAAAATGTGTTATTTTGGGGCTTTATCATGAAGAACATATTGTGTTATTTGGTGACTTTAACTGCAGACACATCTGAGAATAACATTTCAAAGTTACCTACCTTAACTCAAGATCTGACTGAAGTGGTCCCTTGGTGTTGATTTCCTGTGATAGGAGGTCTAGGTCTGGGGAGGGGCTGTCATTGATCCCACTGGTGCTGTCCCCCAGGAATTCAAAGTCACCAATCAGGGAGCTGGAGTCTGACACCTCCACAGTGGCAAGGCTGCTGTCCTCAGCTATCAATACAGAAACAGCTGATGGTAGCTAAATGAACAAAATGAGCAAAGCATATCCTTGTCTTTTTTAAATATGTCAAATCTTGTTTATCTGGCACAAACTACTGCCCACAAGACTGTTGGATACATCAGGTTTATGGACATGGATTAATAGTGTCATAACCTGTGTAACATAGAGATAAAGCAATACCTGGATGTAAGGGTGTTGGATATATAAAAATATACTGCATTAAGCTTAATTCACTTTTCAAACATGTATAGTGTGTACATGATTGTTGCATGCTTGGTATGCAAGCATATGTAATTCATACAAACCACTGCACATAAATACAGAGTGGACTAAGTTCTTAAGTCTGTGTGTGTGTGTGTGTGTGAGAGAGAGAGAGAGAGAGAGAGAGGGAGAGAGAGAGAGAGAAAGAGACAGACAGACTGAGGGGGAGGAGAGAGCCATTATGATAATGGATCCATCGAACTTTACCATCTGGTATGATTCTATACAGAATCACACAATTCAATACCAAGACATATCACTGGATCAATCCACACCTGTACACAGTATGATTTCTACAGAGAATTACACAATTCCATACCAAAACATATCACTGAATCAATTCCAATCTGTATGATTTCTATAGAGAATAACACAATTCCATACTAGAACAGGTCATTGACTCGTTCATGTGGTTCAAAACATTATCAAGATCTATGTATGATTACCATTCATGTACATCTAACATTTCCAAGACCTATGTATGATTGCCATTCATGTGGATCTAACATTTCCAAGACCTATGTATGATTGTCATTCATGTGGATCTAACATTACCAAGACCTATGTATGATTGTCATTCATGTACATCTAACATTTCAAAGACCTATGTATGATTGTCATTCATGTGGATCTAACATTACCAAGACCTATGTATGATTGTCATTCATGTGGATCTAACATTACCAAGACTTATTTATGACTGCCATTTATGTCTATTTTGTACAATCCTAGCAGACAGACAAGGTGTTTCCAATAAATCTCATATAATAGACAAGATAGGAGACAAGTTTTGTCCAATAAATCCCATAAAATGGAGAGCATAGGAGATAAGGTGTCCAATGAATCTCGTATAATGGACATTAGAGGAGACAGGATAGGAGACAAGGTGTGTCCAATTAATCTCATATAATGTATGGGAAAGAAGATAAGGTGTCTGATGATCTCATATAATGGACAAGATAATAGACAAGGCATGTCTGAATGATCTGATATATGGTAATGGACAGGATAAGAGACAAGGTGTGTCTGATTAATTTGATATAACAGGATAATAGACAAGGTATGACTGATGGATTTGATATAATGGACAGGATAACAGATAAGGTATGTCTGAAGGACCTGATATAATGGACAGGATAATAGATAAGGTGTGTCTGATTGACCTGATAAAATGGACAGGATAACAGACAAGGTATGTCTGATTGATCTGATAAAATGGACAGGAAAACAGACAAGGTATGTCTGATTGATCTGATAAAATGGACAGGATAACAGACAAGGTATGTCTGATTGATCTGATAAAATGGACAGGATAACAGACATGGTATGTCTGATTGATCTGATAAAATGGACAGGATAACAGACAAGGTAAGTCTGATTGATCTGATAAAATGGACTGGATAACAGACAAGGTATGTCTGATTGATATGATAAAATGGACAGGATAACAGACAAGATATGTTTGATGGACTTGATATAATGGACAGGATAATAGACAAATTGTGTCCAATGAATCTGATTAATGGACAGGATAACAGACAAGTTGTGTCCAATGAATCTGATTAATGGACAGGATAACAGACAAGTTGTGCCCAATGAATCTGATTAATAGACAGGATAACAGACAAGTTGTGTCCATTGAATCTGATTAATGGACAGGATAATAGACAAGTTGTGTCCAATGAATCTGATTAATGGACAGGATAACAGACAAGTTGTGCCCAATGAATCTGATTAATAGACAGGATAACAGACAAGTTGTGTCCATTGAATCTGATTAATGGACAGGATAATAGACAAGTTGTGCCCAATGAATCTGATTAATGGACAGGATAACAGACAAGTTGTGCCCAATGAATCTGATTAATGGACAGGATAACAGACAAGTTGTGTCCACTGAATCTGATTAATGGACAGGATAATAGACAAGTTGTGTCCAATGAATCTGATTAATGGACAGGATAACAGACAAGTTGTGTCCAATGAATCTGATTAATAGACAGGATAATAGACAAGTTGTGCCCAATGAATCTGATTAATAGACAGGATAAGAGACAAGTTGTGTCCAATGAATCTGATTAATGGACAGGATAAGAGACAAGTTGTGTCCAATGAATCTGATTAATGGGCAGGATAACAGACAAGTTGTGTCCAATGAATCTGCCAATGGACAGGATAACAAACAAGTTGTGTCCAATGAAAATGATTAATGGACAGCATAACAGACAAGTTGTGTCCAATGAATCTGATTAATGGACAGGATAACAGACAAGTTGTGTCCATTGAATCTGATTAATGGACAGGATAATAGACAAGTTGTGTCCAATGAATCTGATTAATGGACAGGATAACAGACAAGTTGTGTCCAATGAATCTGATTAATGGACAGGATAATAAATTGCACTTTATCCTCATTGGCATTAGTCAATGCCTCTTGCTTAAACTCTTCTTTCTGTATATACCAGACCACATCTGAATTTCAAAAGGGTGAAAGCATAATGGAGACAAGGTGTGTCTGAAACAAGAGAACTGAAATTTACTTTGGAACAGACCAAAAGTGTGTAATATTTTCTGATTGCCATTCACTAACAGTTCTCTGGTAGTGTCCTTTCTGAATAATGTAATGAACTGCTCTTGGAGCATACACTTATCATGCCCAAGTCAATAATAAGTATAGTAAAGTGTTGTCAATATGTGTGCAATATAGCACATGGGTGATATGTGCCACCAGTTTTATACTGCAGTGTCCTAAGGACTGATTCTCAAAGTATACACAAGGTGAAAATCTGATTTTACCTTAACCAGCCTAGCATGATATTTTATTATACACCAAGTGATATTCTTCATCACACAGACTAAAATATGTTATTATACACCTACTGAATTTGTTGCCTCAGACAGCCTAGCATGGTAGTTTATTATACATCAAGTTTTTTTGTCTCAGACAACCTAGCATGGTATTTTATGATACATCAAGTTTTTTGTCTCAGACAGCCTAGCATGGTAGTTTATTATACATCAAGTTTTTTTTGTCTCAGACAACCTAGCATGGTATTTTATGATACAAGTTTTTTGTCTCAGACAGCCTAGCATGGTATTTTATTATACATCAAGTTTTTTTGTCTCAGACAGCCTAGCATGGTATTTTATGATACATCAAGTTTTTTGTCTCAGACAACCTAGCATGGTAGTTTATGATACATCAATTTTTTTGTCTCAGACAACCTAGCACGGTATTTTTTTATACATCAATTTTTTATTCTCATTTCTGATTATTTATCACCATCCTCTCAACATAAGATGGAACTACTTTTTCCTCAATGTTTCAAGAATTCATGTTACTAACATTTATCATGGTGAACATGAGCAACTGTTGTTTCATGTGTTTCTTTCACAAACTGTGATATTCATACACATATCAACTAACCAATATGTAGTCTGGTCAATGATTAAAGACGACATTCATACTAAGAAGGTTTAATATTATGCAATTTTTTTCTCATTCAAATATATGGTGATTGTATTAAATTTATAATAAAAATCTCATTATCATGATAATGTAATCATGACTGCTAGATCACGTCTTGTTGTCAGCATCAGAAAAGCTTTCCATGGTAATTGCTGTTTGCTACACTCTCTTGTTGCTGACATTTCATGTTGTTTGGCATTAAAATTCAGAATAAGATCTTTCACTGCTACCAGTGCATTGGTAACAACAAATTGTTTACAAAGGTTAACCAAAACAAAAATTCTTATTGGTTAATATGTGTATTACATTTATGACACTGATACAAGTTGTATCATACATTCATGACAATGATACAAGTTGTATCATTTCTGTCATGTCACTGTACTTCTGGTACAGTTGTACCCGAAATACAAAAGCTGTCCATGAACAAACAGATGGATTAATATATGTGATTACTTTAGGGCTTCGCCCAATTTGCTGCGTGGGTTGCTAATTAAAAGCCCACATCACTGGAAAAATGCTAGGAAGAATAAAAATGCATGGAAAACAGGCTGATTAGATAAACCAATAATTAAAATTTGACTTTAGAGAACACTTACTTTTTATGTGCTGAGGCTGAAGCATGACATCATCAGAGAAATTTTGGAAAGATTCCTGAGAAGGCAGTGATTTCAGAGTGCCACCTGCCTGCAAAGTTGTGTGCTGGGGTGAGGCAGGTTTGAGCATGGTACTGTTGCTAAAGCCAGGATTCGGCAGATCCTCATCAAGCAGAGACAGGGAAGCAAGACTGGAGGTGGAGACTGGAACAAAGCAGACTTTAAGCACACTTTATCTCAGTACAGAGAACTGCTTGAACAACAAAATAACTTTTTTCAGTATTTCATTACTTGGGAAGAGAAAACCTAGTGTTTCGGTTCATTACTTGGGAAGGGAAAACTTAGTGTGTCAACTGAGGGATTTTAGATTGGATTTTAAATCTGTGGTTTGTAACAAGTGCAAAATACAGGAAAAATATGATCAAAAATATTTTTAAATTCATGGTATTTGAAGAGTTTCAAGATGGTTGCCATTATGGCCATATTTAAAGTCAGATCAGCACCATTTTTATTCAGGACCAATTAGATAAATAGTCTTCTGGTAAAAACCCCATGTTAATATAACTTTCCTTTTAGAAGAGAAAATTTTTAAAAAAGGTTCAAGATGGTTGCCATGGTGGTCACAGGCTGGAACCATTTTCATTTAGTACAAACATCATAAAAAGTCTTATGGTGAAAACCTAGCATCTATACAACTTTCCATCTAGAAAGAATAGTTATAAGATTTTTAAAATGGATGCTGTGGCAGCCCGACTGAATACCAGATTGTCACAATATTTCTTTAAAAGCAACTAGACAATGAAAGAAGTCTTTAAGGGAAAATGTCTTGATGATATGACCTTACATTTAGATGAAGTAGTGATGACAAGATTTTCAAGAAGGCTGCTGTGAAGGGCATATTGGTTGTCTGTGTGGCACCACTTTCATTACAACCAACTTGACATCATAAGAATTCTTCTGGTGAAAACCCCCAAACTGATATGACCTTCCATTCAGAAGTAGCAAGATTTTCAAGATGAGTGTAATGGTGGCATAACTAGATTTAGATCAGTATAGTTGTTACTTAGGATGAACCAAACAATTTTTTCTTCTAGAACCAACAGACATCATAAGCATTCTAGTGCATACCTCATGCTGATATGATCATCCATTCATGATACAGATTTCAAGATGACTGCAGTGGTGGCCATATTGTCTGAGCAGCACACTTTTAATTTTTAGAACCAACTTAGAATGAATATATGTGCAAACCTTCAAGTTCAACCTATGTTAATGGATGGATGGACATCACACGACAGAAGACAGACATTAGATAGTGGACAATGGGCAATGGATGACAGATGAAGGGCAGCAGGCTATCCAATGTAGAGTAAAAATAATATCGCTGTAAGTTGGAAATTAAAACCTGATTTTAGGTCTCATCAATAGAGAGCTGCAAACCGATCCAATAACCCTTGGTAAACACTGCAGGCACAAAAGTTAGAAGGATGGGCATTCAATGGCCATTACTCGTGTAAACAAGGACAAAAAGGTCACATCAACACAGAGATGAAACATAAAAATTTGGTTAAAATCCAATCATTCCCAGTGAAGATACATTGCTGGTGAATAAAACAGGCATTCTGGAGTGAAACCTCCTTTATGTGAAAGTATAGCAGGCTGTTAAACAAAATCTTCTGAGGTCTCATCAGTTTATACTTGACTTGGATAAAATCCAACAATTCTCAGTTATCTGGTGGAAATTACATTGCTGATGGATGGACCGTTGGATGGATGTCCTTAATTCATGGCTCAGCAAATTTCGTCCTAGTAATGATACATTATTAAGATGATAACTTCATGAAAGGAAATTCAGTGGAACCTATTGAGACTGAACTCAAGTTTATAATTCAATCCAAATATAAATACAATCTTCGTTCCATATATTGCATTCATAATATTGCAAGTTGCTATGGACAAAGTTAACACATTCCTCTTGTTTCTTCTTTCATCAGAATTTCTTTGTGGATGACAAAATATTTTAGCCCAGTATATATTTAGAATTGGGATCGCAAGCTTAGGTTATGTTGGTACTTATCATTTTATAAACTCCACATATCTGCTGTGATAAAAATATAGCTATGCAAATTAAAAACCTGCACATTTGAATAAAATCTCTAATTAAATTTGCTGTCCATGATGTCCTTCTATGTAGCCTTTATTCTTCTCCTTCGTGAAATTCTACTGCAACAATCTCTTTTATTATCAACAGGTTCCACTAAATTTATACTTTCCTAAAATCTTAATAAGAAGAAAAGGAATTAGTGATGATGTTGTTAAAGTACTGAATATGACAAGACAGCATTTGATTTGCAATACACCTCTCCCTCAATAACTTGCACACACTGGGGTCCAAAAACATAGACTGCACTATAAGTGATGGCGTGAGTTACTGAAGGACATCCCAAAAATCTGCTAGACATCCAGAGAACCACCGGGGGGGGGGGCGGACGACCGTTTAATGACTGAATCCTCGCTTTTATAATCGTGTCGAGAATAAGTGTCAATAAAACAATTTTTTGGATGAAGTTGTTCCTTATTCTGTATAAATTACATTTATTTCCAAAATGTCCAACATCTGAAAGATCAATAACATGAATCCAACTGGTTTCAAGAACCAACACAGTACTCGAAAACATTTGTGTATTATGTCACAGCTTTTTGTTATGTTGATTAGTTTGGTTCCCAGAGTGGTGTATAATAGTTTTTTTTGCAAAACACTGAGTCTTAGAGCAGGGAACTAGTTTAATTGTTGATACACTACCAAACAAGAATAATTTAAAATAAAAACACAACATTTCGTGAAACAATCATCTATGTCAAAACTTGATTTTTGAATTGTTCAATTAGTAAAATATTGATGCCGTGATTCCACTGCAAGTAACTTATAACTTCTTATCATCCTTGAGGATATCTCTACGTTAGAATTCAGGAATTCTCTGAAACTCGTTTTCCCACAATGGTCCGTATCTGTGAAACAAAGCTCTTTATTTGACAAAGTACTCATTTCACTTGGTTGCCTTGCTATCTTTAATCACTGTTTTGATTAAGTAGGTTAATTTAAGGTAGTTTAATTAGATTATGTACACAATAACATTTATAACAGTGTCTGATTGATTAACTGAAATGAATTATGGGAAATATGACTGGGGCCAATGGTTCTTAAGCATGTAGGAATTGAATGCCTTTTAACTTTTTTTTTATTCCACAACCTTTATTGGATTCAAAGGACATAATTAATGTGATAATTGAAAAGGAGGCCAGCTTTTAATTCAGTGTATCAATACAACAAATACTTCCAGAAGTCAGTTATCAAAACACGGTTGGCACTTAACTAGGTTCTCAGCAAAACGCTCGTGGACATAGCTGTTACTGTAGCTGACACATTTTAAGTTTAATTATAAGAGGACACATTGCATTTATGATGATTACACTTAAAAGGAACTTAAAGATAGAACTAGAACACAAATTTCAATTGACAAAAAAATTATTCAATTTTCATTGATTGATATTTTCTTACATATCATTAATTGCGGTGTACTAGGAATGTGATTTGGAAAGAAAATGTAAACAACTGTATGACCTGTTTTTAAATTTGATATTTCAGTGTTGATTAAAATTTCCAGGTCCTATCTACTGTTTTTGATGATAAAACGAGCGATACATCAAAGTTTCCATTACCAATTTTGATCACGATTTTCCTGATGTTCAACAAATAGGGATAATTTTTGGGGGTATTTTCTGGTTTAAAAAATGGGATCCATGCCTGACCCTGCATTATAAGTGGGTTCGCGAGCTATCAGGGCACGAGTTATCAGGGTGCGAGTTATCGAGGGAGAGGTGTACATAGATTACACTTTTTATGCCCAAATTATGCTCTTTGCCACTTAAAATAGCAGTAAGTATGCTTTTATCTCACAGGGGTTGGCATGTATGCATGCAGCATCATGTCCCATCCTGACACCAGGCAACCAGTCCGAACACTAACCTCTTAATGCTGAGTGCCTAGCGAGGCAGCTGTTAGTGTCATTTTCATAAATCTTTGGTATGACTTGGCTGGGGTTCGAACCTGTGACCTCATACATCAGAGGCTTACACTCTAAAGCTACCTATAGGAAATTAAAAGAGTTTTACAACCTGTAAAAAAGATCTAGGTAAACTAAACAGACTGTTTAAAGGAAAATACGTCTTCTGAGACCAATAACTTACAAGTTTTGAGTTTCAACTGCTGGTATGTGGAGAAAGAGAGTACAGGCATGGGCCACTCAAACTGGTTATGGATGTCTCTCAATGCCCCAACAAAGTCTTCAACTTTTGCTGAACGTAATCTGCAGTGGTAAAAAAGCATACAGTAATTCTTGTAACTGCCCATACACCAACAAAATTGTTCCTTTCAGAGCAGGAAAACTTGTGTAAAAAAATACTAATTATTTTTTGTACTGTCAATGTACAAAAAATAAAGGCATCAGACAACACAAAAACGGTAAACATGATACACAATATATGCTGTCAGACCTAATGTACAAAATTAACATAATTGTTTTGTCTCATTTTGCTCTGAACTCAAGAATCTAACTGTAATAAAAATAAAAGTACTCTTAAGCACTTCCTAAATTATTAGTGAGAGACATTGAGATGCATGAAACAATAATGTGTTAATGTGTAAGATCATATGTATTCAGAGTGTATATCTCTCTAGATGTTATGGTGTGCTATGTTTGTAAGTAATTAAGATGGTCAAAGTCAAAAAGTCTACTGTAACATGTACATGTACATGTATTTATAGGTAAACCGTAAGCAATGACATGAGTCCCTGTTGTCCAGATTATGTGCAACTTACAACACAGTATCCTCATTATCAAATAAAAAGAATTTTCTTGTTCCGTGTGTGCGAGTGTTTGTAAGAGAGAGAGATGGATGAAATACATCAATATGTAAGATCATATGCATTCAAAGCAGTCTTTGTAGCTTTGAGAGAGAGAGAGAGAGAGAGAGAGAGAGAGAGAGAGAGAGAGGGAGAGAGAGAGAGCTTATAAAGGAAATTGTAATATTTATTGTTCAGTTACCTGAAAATTGTCACATTCCTCATATTCAAGTTTACTAATACATTCAATCAATATTTCTGAATAAACAGCTTATTCTTGTTTTAATTATGATACATGTATTCACAAGAACAACATGTCTATGCAGTGTTATTTACATGTTAACTAAATATGCCTAGAGCTTTCGCTAGCAAATCAAGACTTGATTAAAGACAAGATTACTAGAGACCAGATCAGCCACCAGCAGGAAATGAGGATATCCAAAGGATATCAAAAGATGTCTATCAGCTATTTTGAGGAGTAATTTAGGAAAGATTTTGACATGCAAATCTGTACTAAACAAAAAAATAAGACGAATGTTTCAATGAAAAAAACCAACTGGTGTCAAAGGTAACCAATGATAATTAATGGAAATTGCACACATCATTTAAACAAAAAGTCATACTACATCTATTTTATGCATACTTTGAGCAAACATACATTTTAAGCTGCATCTTTTTGGCAATCAACTCAATAAAGGCATGTTAGCTATCAAATCCAGAAAATATCTGCAACAACCGAGGAGAAACATATGACATTTTAATCATAGCTTTCCGTTATTAAAAGCAATCCTGGATAAAATATTTTTTAAGGAAGAGAGAGGGACCTCTTGTGTCTGTACAAGTTTCAGCTGAATCTCACTGTGGGTAAAATCAGCACTTAACCACCTTTTCCTTTCTGCAGATATTGGCCATTTTGCAAGTCATTCTGGGTAATTTTCTGCAAGGTATTATAGGTATGACTGATATTTAAGTTCTCCTTTGTAAACAATTTTCATTGGTATTGAGCATTAACTAGCAAAAGGATAACAATGAGACATCTTTACCCACAATGCTTTGCAGAAGACTACCAATAATGACTTGAAAAAATGGCCAAATTGAAAAGGAATACTGTCAGTAAAACCTGTCATGAGAGACAGTGCTTTCTGCCAACAAAAAGCAGTCTCTCAAGACAGGTGGTCTCATTAGCAGGTTTGAACAAAAAGACCAGTTTCCAAGGTCCAGTTTCAGAACAATTTCAAGAAAAATAACCACAATCACTGTACATATGTTCTATTCTTTATTAATACTGTATGTGTTCATCTAAAAACAAAATTATATAGCAACAAAGATGTACTTCAATCAGTGAGCATGAAATCATATTTTCATTTGAAGATCACATATTTTAGCATATGAAATCATTTCTGAATTACTCCTTTTCCTTTATAACAACCTAAATTTGTTTTACTGATGTTTAAACCACTTTTTTTTGCGAGTGGTCTGCCCCTATTTTTTTAACTTCTTTCAGTTACAATAATTATTATCTCCAGCCTTAAAATGTGTCTCTTTTTAGCTGGAGGTTTGTCCATTGTTATTAAGGTTCTAGGTGTTAAAATTATTAGTGCTCAGTCGTAATATCGAAGGTAAGTATGGTTATGACTGGGCTGTGGGAGAATATGAAAAATCTATACATGTGCATTGCATGTCTAACAATTAACGAAATAAAAGAAACAATTATCTCATCCAGAAACAGAGCCATTTACTCTGAGACAAAAGTCAATGGCTTCATTCAAAGATGACATACAGGGATTAACTTTATAAACAAAGTGTGTAACCCAGCCCAACCAACTTGAGTAGACGATAGCTTTGTGACTGGGATTTAATCACTTAACGTCGGGGGTAAAAACAACAAACATCACAAGTCTTGAACACTGTCAACTGAATCCTGCAAATGATTCTCTCTTGCTGGCTTAATAGACAATGACCTTATTCAATCCTGGCAATATGGATTAACTCTAAAACCAAATTATATATGCGACCACTACGTCAACTCTGGCACTACAATGGCAATTCGTGACATGTACATTAGCCTGATTTATAGACTGTAGCATCTATCACAGGCAGCAACAATCCTTTTTTAATAAATATTCCTTCTATGTTTGTTTTTTATCAGAACAATCATTACTAATCAAGCAGTCATTGTAACAATTGATTACATATTGATAAGTAGTTTCTGTCTCTTCTCACGATATGGTCATTCATAAGGATGCCAGGTCCTACGATAAGGTGGAGAAGCAGGTTAAGGTCTGGAATAATTAGTCTGGTTCCCTGCTTTGTATACTCCCTGCATTGCTCACCCCTATATGAATAGTGGAGAACAACACAGGGAGCATACGATGCAGGGAACCAGACTAGAAAATAATCTACCTATAAATTAGTCTGGTTTATGACAGAAACTATAAAACACTATAAGCACAGTTAAAAAATTCTGACAGCGGTAGCCAGCCTATTGTTTTTAATTTTTATATATATTTAGAATGGTATGAGTGGTCATTCTCACAGGAATTAAATAAAAGTCGGTGGGGTTTATCCTCGTTTTTGCGATGCAGTCATTCATAGCAGTGTCGAAATGTGTATTTTGCCAAAACATTGTGGTTGTTGGTCGCGTTCAGCAGGTGGTTGCTGATAAAAGAGCGTGTATATAACAAAATTGACCTGTGCATTACGATTGTGGTTGGAAATGACAGGTGGTCGCTCATAGCAGTTTTTACTGTATTTGCTTCTCCCACTGACTTCTATCAACTATAGTTCTAACTGAAACTGATATTTAATGACATGCTACAAAAAAACTAAAAGCTTCTTGTATTGTCAGGGCTTGTAGCCATAATTGTTTATTTTAGATCATATTATGGACTTAAGCTGGGTAAATAGGTTGGCAGTTATATGTAGATATCGATGTATAAATGTGCACAATTAGGGAGGTATGGTTGGACTATAGACGTATATATATTAACCACTGATTACCTTTCATTTTTCATCCATGCCACCAGATGAAAGTTCTCAATGTTTGCAGCAAAGTAACCAAGGTCTCGTAGTCTGTTGCTTGATAACAATTTTCTGGCATGTCGATTCAGAATTTGGTCAATATACACCTGGTCTGCATTGGTATCATCCCTAGGTTTTGGGGATGGCCTATAAAGCAAGTTGGAACAACACAGTAGGAGACATATAAAACTGTTTACAGTTATTCAGTGCCAAAATTAACAAAACTGTCTGAGCAAACAATTAAACCTGTGTATAAATGAAAACTTTAATTTTCACATGTGCCTTCATATTTACTTAGTAGATTCTTCATCTACTAAGCAAATAGAAATATATAATACAATTCACAGAGTAGTTTCTAAAAATATGGTTGATTAATTTCAAATATTGATAGTCTGGGATATGAAACTTCCATTGATTAATATAGTTCTGATGTCACTTATTTGCAACAGGTCTATCACCAATATTTTAGTTTACCAATTCTACCATAAAGTTTATTTTAGAACTATTACAAAAATCACATTGAATGAAATAGAACTACATAGTAAAAAAATGAAAATGAATTTCAGATTACAGAGATACAACAGAAACAGTTATTAAGACTCAGATATACGCAGCCTATTCCATAAGCCTACTGTTCTTCTCAACAATAAGGATATAAATGAATCATTACATTGTTGCAAAATGTGCAACTTTAATGCCATGGTTAAAAGGCTGATTATGCATGTTGCCAACTGAATTGTCTTATCTTCGTAATGATTCATCCAGAGGACAGTGAAAATCCATCAAGGGTTTTGAGAAATATAACCAAATAAAAAAAATGTAAACTCAAACTATAATACATTTGTTCTACACCCCCAAGGTCACAGAGACAAGTGAGTGTGTCCACAGAATGAATTGTCTTCATTTCATAATGATTCATGAAATGTATCATGAGAATCCATCAAATAATTAAGGAAACAAAACCATATGAAAAAAGTTGAATCAATTTCTTCATGCACATTTTCTATCACTAAAACCTTGACATCAAGGAAAAAAAGGTGAGCTCGGATGTTACAAAATGAACTGTTTTGCTTTCATTATGATTTATACCAAAAATGATATAAATTTATTGAAAGGTTTAAAAAATAAAAAACTTAATTGCTGATGTCAACACAGAAAAGGTACTGTTTATCTCATTTTCCCAGTGACACGAAGTTGACAAAATTTATCTCATAAAGACTTCTGAAGATGAAGATAATGTTCTGTCATTGTAACCTGAAAATTTAGGTAAAAGGAAAGTATACAATACAAGTGCTTACAAATGAACTCTCAGCATTATGATATGCCTGTGATCTAATAGTGAAAAATGCAAATCAACTGGACACATTTGTGATAAACAAGTCTCCTAGTGGAAAAAAATTTATAATGGAAAGACAGAAATATAACTATTTGTAACTTACTTCAAAATTTAGAAACTGATGTACATTGCAAGTAAATTAGGTAACAACTTCACATCAATATTGAATGAAAATAAACAAACCTCTTTACTGACACTTGATTGTCAGACTTTGTATGTGTTAACTTTGGCTTTTCTTTCGGCTTTGGCACATCTCTCAAGGCTTCAGTGCTAGTCACACTGGCACTTCGCATACGGCTTACATTGCTGACATTACTAAAAGTGAAACCATCTCTGTCAGGTGGGGTGATTGGTGGACTGGCATTACAGTATCCACCTGCATTAACTAAATTAAACTGGGTTAGCGGTGGAGGTGCATCAGCTTCACTTGGGTCTGAAAATAAAAATAAGAAATACTGTCTATTCTCTGCATCCCACATTAGTAAAATCCTGTTTGATTTTCATGAATTTGTGATATAATCATACACCACAAACGTTTGCAAGTGAGATAATGATTACAAATTTAATGAAAAAAACATTAAATAAAAACATCCCTACAAATTAAAAAAGCAACATGTGTGTAGAGTAGCATCATTTGTATCAAACTAAAAGGCCTTTATGCCAGGATGCTCACTGCTAATTTGGTCGAAATGGTCCAGTGTCTTTCTTTTAGCAAGAAATTGAAAATATTTAATGTTGATAGACACAACAAAGATGCTGAATAATGCAAACCTTGGACAGGTCGATACCATACACTTGTAGGATGAACAAAAATCTTGGCATCTGAACAACACAGACAACAAAACCAGTGCACATGCCATACATGCCATCTCCTGGTGAGGAAAAAGTGTAATCCAAGTGAACAAAAAGAGTAATCCGAGCAGAAAAAGAGTAATCCACATATAACATGATAAAATTTCAATAAGCATATCTGTACAAAATGATTTATCCCTCTGGACTTTTAACTTCAGTTGCTGCTTCAAGTTTTCGTATAAAACACTTTGAACTTTAAAAAGCAATAGACTCTCATTATGCATTTCTAAACACTTTGTACCAGCTGAGACTGTGAAAGTTTTGCACACTAGTAGAGCACTAAGTACTGGGTTACAAAGCCTGGAACTGAATCCAGTTTTACTTTTGTTAATGATACTGAACAATCTCTCACCGTCAGCATTAGAATGGTAAAGAACCAATATTCCTTTCATAACCTGACGAAGAAGAGGACATTTATATCTTCCAGTTATTGGGTCTTTTAGCTGGGAAATAAGATGAAAAAAATCAACTCTGCCCACATGAAGTACATTGTCAGGCAGAGTGCCAATTTGATACTTCAGGAGTTCTCCTTCTAATTTATCAACAGCCTTTCCTGCAGTATGGTGCATCATATGACAGAGACAACCTGATATGTACAATGATGGGGACATTTTTCAAAATATAGAATGCAATTCCTTTATGAACTCCAGTCATCACTGATGCAGTATCAGCTGAAAACCCCATACAGTTCTGCCAACTGAAGTTTATTCAAAGCATTATCAAGCAAATAAAAAATGTTTTCTCCCATGGAATCTACTGTTAATTCTGGTAATGAAAGAAGAGCACTCTGACTTTGCCCTTTTCAATGTCAAAGTCTCTTACACAGACTGGGTACAACTTTTGTCCTAATCACTACTCCTGTCAGTTGCAATACTAAAAGGCTCAATTTTCATGGCTTCTGCTAAACACCTAATATTAGATGTTTTTGTTCTTGCGCATGCATATTTTCTGCAATTCTGGAATCAGGAAGCATTCGTTTGAACAAAGGACCAATGTAGTCTTCTACTGCTAGGGGTAGTCTGTGTTCTATTAAGAACTCTGTAGATAATGCCTCTGCATTTATAAAATTTGTGTCCACAATTTAGTTCTGCTGTAAAAAAGAAGTTACCTTAGTATTGGAGTTAGCAAAACTATTTCAAGGTTTCTTTTTTTGTTTTAACAACATGACCAATATTAAAATCCATTCCACACAGCCGCAAGGGGTGTGAAGCTGCCCTTGAATGGAGCACTGTATTGTGTATTTCCTGTATTCATCTCTGAATCGTTTTTTTGTCTTTCCTAATCCATCTGTGAAATTATTTGAAAAATATTTTTGCTCTAACACACGAGTCGACAAGAATAAATCTGACTTGACTTTTAGCGCCAAATACCTACAGACTGGTTCTGTACCAGATATGAATTAAAACAAAGAATCTGTGAGCAAAGATTACAAATTAGAAAACCAGTCTGTTCTCTCCTAACTAAGCCATACAGTGGATATAGATAGAAACCAAGGTCGTAAGTTTAAAGTAGAAACCAGCATGTTTCTTGGAAATAGGGCAGCTTCTATAATTAGAACATAATACTGTTAGGAAAGTGATTGCAAGTCTACAGACAAGCATACTCTTACGTCGTAGTTACACAGAAGCCATCTTTTCTAGAATATGGTCTGTGGGATTAATGGGATGTTAATAAAAATGAGAAAACAAATTATTAATTTCTTTTGGTGGGAATATACCGAAAATGTGTAATCCGAATACAGTTACTCATATGGCGCAATTTAGTGAAAAAAAGTGTAATGATTATGCCAAAAGCATGATGGTTGGCATGTATGCATGTCCCATGAAGTCACATTATCCTAATGCCAGGCTGACCACTGATTGCTCCGGTGGCCTAGTGGTTAGAGCATCCGCCACAGATCGGGGAGGTCACGGGTTTTTGAACCCTGGCCAAATCATACTAAAGACTTATAAAAATTGTACTAACAGCTGCCTCACTAGGCACTCAGCATTAAGAAGTTAGTGTTAGGACTGGTGGGTCTGGTGTCAGGATAATGTGACTAGGTGGGATATCATGCTACATGTCTGTGGAACGATGCCCCAGTGCTAGACATCACTATAAACTGCCACACTGTAGACGTTGTAGTGATATGACCAATACCTATTGCTTTGAGAAATCTGACCAGATCCTGGGCCAGTTCCCACTGTCCTGTTTCCAAAGCTGCATCCAGCAGAAGAGTGGCATGCTGTAATACATGAAAGATTTAATTACAGGGATACACTAATTATTTGGACGTCAATTACTAAATTCACTAAATTTTCATATGCAATATGTATTGGCAAAATGGTATTGTCAATGGCACAATAATCCTGAAAAAATAGTACTGTCAATGGCATATTAATCTTGGCAAAAGGGTACTGTCAATGGCACATTAATCTTGGTAAAAAGGTACAGTCAATGGCACATTAGTCTTGGCAAAATAGTACTGTCAATGGCATATTAATCTTGGCAAAAGGGCACTGTCAATGGCACATTAGTCCTGACAAAAGAGAAAACAGGATAGCAAATTAATCTTGGCAAACACAGTACTGCAAATGGCATAACAATCTAAGGAAAGGGTTACTGTCGATGATACATCAATCTTGGCAAAAGGGTACTGTCAGTGGCACAAAAAACCTTGGCAAAATGGTATTGTCAATGGCACATCAATCTAATCATGGCGAAAAGGGTATTGTCAATGGCACATTAACCTTGGCAAAAGGGTACTATCATTGACACATCAATCATGGCAAAAGGGTACTGTCAATGGCATATAAATCTTAGCAAAAGAGTACTGTCAATGACACATCAATCTAATGATGGCAAAATGGCAATGTCATTGGCACATTAACCTTTGCAAAATGGTACTGTCAATGGCACATCAATCTAATCTTGGCAAAATGGTACTGCCAACAGCACATTCATCATCATCATCACCATTATCATCAATCCCTTCACCCAAGAGGTCGTTGGGGTACCACAGTTGACTTTACAACCAATTCTCTCCATCTTTCCCTGTTCCTTGTTGGGCATCTCCAAATCCCATGCCTGTCCACTCCTTAATGTTGTCTTCCCACCTCTTTTATCTGTCTGCCTCTTCTTCTGCATCCTCGCACGATTATTTTTGCCAGTCCAGATGATCTTGAGACATGACCGTACCACTTCAGTTTACACTTTTTACAGTGGTCAAGAGGTCTTCATAGGATCCGATGGCTCATTGGATCCTGTTGTGGACTTCTTCGTTGGTTATATAGTCAATGTATGAGATGTCCAAGATCTCGCTGTAGCATCTCACTTTGAAGGTTTGAATCCATCTTTGTAGATCTGATGTGAGTGTCCATGTTTTACAAGCATAGATAAAGATGGATATGACAATCGAGCACATCAGCCTTATTTTGGAACCAAAAGCAATGTTGGCATCTTTCCATACTGGTCTCAACCTTGTTATTGCTGCTGTTGTCTGGGCAATCCTACAGAGTAGTTCTGGTTTGGAGCCCTCATCTGTGATAATTGATCTCAAGTACTTGAAGCTTGTGACTCTTTCCTGCTTCTGTCCACTGACCTTTATTTGTGCACTGATGCTGTTGGTGTTGTTTGTCATCAGTTGTTTTTTCTTGTGTGCTAATCTCCATACTGTATGCTGTGGAGGTTGTGTTGAGGTGTTCAACCCAGTCAGCCAGTTCTTTTTCATCTTCTGCATTACCATCAATATCATAAATGAAGCCAAGGTTGGTGATTGTTCTTCCTCTGATGCTGACAGTGCCCTTGTGGTCATGCAAGGCATCCTTCATGATTCTTTCCAGGAAAATGTTGAAGAGTGTAGGTGACGGTATCCTCCCTGTCTGATTCCAACTGTTGTTCGAAACCAATCTCCTCTGCTGCCATTGATGAGGACAGCACTGGTGGCTTTGTCATAGAGGTGCTCAACAACCTCCACCAAGTCTGAGCTAATGTTGTACTTCCTCATAGTTGCCCATAAGGCAGTATGCCATACCCTATCAGAGGCTTTTTTGAAATCTATAAAGACGTGGTACAGATTCTGCTGATGCTGAAGGTATTTCTCACAAAGGAGTCTGAGATGGAAGATTTGTTCTATGATTCTCCTTTCTGCTCAGAAGCCTGCCTGCTCTTCAGCAATAATTTTCTCTGCCTGAGGCTTTAGTCTGTTGAGAATTATCTTCAGCATGACTTTGCTGGGTGACTGATCAGACTGATGGTTCTGTAGTATTGGCATAGCTTTAGGTTTCATTTCTGGGGGAACAAGATGACCAAGGATCAAGTCCATGTGGTGAGCCATTCTCCTGTCTACCATATCTTGTTGCAGATTGTTGCCAGGACTGTGACTATCTCTTCTCATCCTGCTTGAATCAACACCAGCTGATTTTCCTTTCTTTAGTGACCTAACTGCAATTTCTACTTCTTAACGAAGAATGGGGTTGTCATCAATTTCTTCTGCCTGAGGGCAATTTACTTTAGCACTGCTGGATCTCCTTGGGTCTTATGATTGTACAAGTTTAAGCAGTATTCTGTCCATCACTTGAGGATCTCTTGATCTTCTGTCAGGCATTTTCCTGATTTGTCTTGGATGGTGGTAGTTTTCCCTTGTTTATGGGTTGTGAGGTCTTTCACCAGCTGATATGCCAATTTGCTGTCATTTCTACTCAGACTGTCTTTGATTTTGCAGCACTGTCTTTCCCCTCACCAAAGTTTTTCCAGTGCACTTTGCAGAGACCAGTAATATACCAATTGTACCTCTCCAACTCGTGTGTAAATTCTTTTAACTTCTCCCAGTGTTCTAACGTTCCATGTACCAATAATGATGTTCTCTCTCCCACGGATCTTGGTAGTGGGAGCACCAGTAGCATACTTGTCACCTCCGTCCTGGTGTGCAGTGGAAGGCACGGTCATTGTTGACCTGGGCTGTGACCTATCCAGTATGGAAGAATTGTTAGTTGTTTTTATGTGGTGTGTCAAGGGAATGATACAGCCTGGGGGAGCCCATCAATCTCAAGACTGGATGACTGCAGCTGAAATCCACTGATAAAGTGTGGCACACCCTGGCCCTGAGCTTATGGTCATTGAGCTCATCTTGGAGCCATTACACCCTGGCCATTGACTTCATTGAGGAAGAGTTCTGCCCAGTGATGCTGTGCTATCATCACACTATTTTACCCCCAGTGATGCTGTGCTATCATCACACTATTTTACCCCCAGTTTGGAGACTCATGGGGGTGGAAGTATCTTATTCCATCCCGTACAGATCCAATGGACCTGTACCACTGCCCCAATGGCAAATTAACATTGGCAATATGGTACTGTCATTGGCACATCAATCATGACAAAAAGGTACTGTCAACGACACATCAATCTTAGCAAAAGAGTACTGTCCATGGTTCAATCTCTGCCCTTCCTGTGTCTAATAGTACTTTATGTAGGCACAAGTAAGGTATATCTGATTCGGGAGATTGTTGACAAATGGGACTCAATAAGATCAATCAAGGTATGCATCTAGAACCAAACCTGAAGTATGACCTCTGACCTTTAGACCCAATTATCTATAAATTTCCTTACTACACACAATGAATGTTTGGTCAAGAAACTTACCTAAGAACAAAACTCATTTTGCAAAACGTATTTTTCTTCGAGCCACAATGACCCTAGCCACTGAACTCTTTAATTAAAAATGAATAGGCCTCTTCCATGCCTTAAGTACAGACAATCCACAAACTCTGGTCAAGGTACTCGGTCTACAACTAAAGGTATTATGAGAAATTAATGATTCTTCTTTCAGTCAGTGATGTTTTGACACCAAAATAAAGTTTCATTCTTATCTATCATAAAAGTCATTACACACTTTGGTGATGGTACATGGCTGATAAATGAAAACTGTGTAGAGAAGGCATATTTATTCAATCAGTCAGTGACCTTGGCCTGTGACCTTTTTACCCCCCAAAATGACAGATTTCTTCCTTTCACCAAGTGCAAGCCATCCCCAAAGTTTGGTCCAGATAAGTGTTGTAGTCCTACTTTTATTGCATAGAAACAATTATATTCATACAGTCACATTAATCTGGACTTTGGATGTTTCTGGACCCAAAACTGAAAGGCTTCTTTCTTACCCCAAGTACTGGCTATCCACAAAGTTTGGTTTAGACATGTAACTCAGAATTAAAATTATTGTGTACAAGTCATATCATTCTTTCGGTCAATGTGACCCTGACCTTTTGACTCTAAAATCAGTAGACTTCTTCCTTATCCCAAGTACAAGCCTGCAACAAGTTTGGTAACTGCAGAATGATGGAGAATGAAAATTATTGAAGGGAAACAAATGTCTTCTTTCAGTCAGAGTGAAGCTGATTCTCTGATCTTTTGACTCAGTTGACTTCTTCCATAACCCAAGTGCACTGCCATCCGAAAAGTTTGGTAACTGTAGATGATCTACAACTATAGTTAATGTGCTGAAACAAAATTTGTAATAGATGGCCAGATGATGGACATGATAATATATATATACTCCATGTGATAGTGGCCATATAAAATTTAAATTTATGATAAAAAAACAAAATAGTAACACAATATACCATAATTACTAAAAATCACAATATACCATAATTACAGCAAATCACAATATACCATAATTACTGCAAATCACAATATACCATAATACTGCAAATCACAATATACCATAATTACTGCAAATCATAATATACCATAATTACTACAAATCATAATATACCATAATTACTGCAAATCACAATATACCATAATTACTGCAAATTACAATATACCATAATTACTGCAAATCACAATATACGATAATGCAAATGAGACAATCACAAAATAATTAATGTCATAAATATGTCAACTTAAATGAAACTAAAAATTAAATGATGCTAAAATATGAGCAATATTTTTTATCATCATGAAATGTTACAACAACGATGTAATGTCATCTATAGAAAGTATTATTCTTTTTCAAACATCTATTTCAAATGATTTGGTGTTTTAGGCAAGTAAAGTGCCTTGCCCAAGGGAAACACCACATCAAGTGTAGGCAAGTAAAGTGCCTTGCCCAAGGGAAACACCACATCATGTGTAGGCAAGTAAAGTGCCTAGCCCAGGGAAACACCACATCAAGTGTAGGCAAGTAACATGCCTTGCCCCAGGGAAACACCACATTATGCATAGGCAAGTAAAGTGCCTTGCCAAATGAAACACTGCATCATGTGTAGGCAAGTAAAGTGCCTTGCCCTAGGAAACACCACATCATGTGTAGACAAGTGCCTTGTCCCAGGGAAACACCACATCATGTATAGGCAAGTAAAGTGCCCTGCGCAAGAACACCACATTATGTGTGGGCAAGTAAAGTGCCCTGCGCAAGAACACCACATTATGTGTAGGCAAGTCAAGTGCTTTGCCCAAGGGAAACACATCATGTGTAGGCAAGTAATGTGCCTTGCCCAGGGAAACACCACATCATGTATAGGCATGTAAAGTGCCCTGCCCAGGGAAACACCAAATCATGTGTAGACAAGTAAAGTGAATTGCCCCAGGAAACATCACATCATGTGTAGGCAAGTAAAGTGAATTGCCCAGGGGAACACCACATCATGTGTAGGCAAGTAAAATGAATTGCCCCAGGAAACACATCATATGATCCAGGCTATTCTGATGGTGGAAATAAAACCGTTAACCCTTCTGGTGTCGATAAGAAAAATTCAAACATCTACACCACTATGGCATAATCTTAAGCAATTTGACTTGTTAATGAAGAGGTCAAAAACATTATGCAGCAAAACGTGTTGCAAGACCAGTTTTGGAAGACCACTTATCATTAAAGACCAGATTTTTCATCCATATATAAAAGTTCTAAACTTTATGTTGACCTGTAATTACAGACCACCTATCTTGTGAGATCACGTTTTACTAGTAAGATAAGTTGATTTCTCAAGACAGTTTTAGATGTGAAATATTCAAACTAATGGAGCCTGTCTAATCAAGATTAAAGACTTAATAACTGACCTGTCGACTGACCATGGGCTTTTCAAGGTTCTGTAGAATGATGAGATAGGAAGCAGCTGTCTCCAGGCGTCCATTGATAAGGCACTCCTGTCACATAAGAAAAACATTCAACAGTAATGTGACATTGTTGTAGATATATACAAATTAAAACTAGTATTAGAGTACAAAGATCTCAAATACACAGTACCCTAGTATAGCATAGTCCTTATATAATGACCATATTATCGTTGATCCCATTAAAGCTTTATGAATTTTATTATCTATGCAATGTACTCACCTATAACATGGTTGAGTATTATAACGATGGAGTGTGGTTGTGACTACATGGGTATAATTCACATCCAGCCAAACCTAGATATGCCAAAACACAATGTACAGATAGAGCAGGGTCTATGCTCTTGAGAAGAAATCATAAATAGAACCAGCAACACCCTAGTAAGTTAGTGCGTTGGAAAGTTCAAGTGATTCCAGTGTTCTCTCTGGGCACACTTATTTTGACCATCACCATCTGGCTTCAAAACTATATGACTCTTAAAGACTAGGGATCAAGTTTGGTGAACAAGCGTTTATGTGAAGTCAATAAATAGACAAGTCTGGTGAACAAGAGTGTATGTGAAGTCAATAAATAGACAAGTCTGGTGAACAAGAGTGTATGTGAAGTCAATAAATAGATAAGTCTGGTGAACAAGAGTACAGTGAAGTCAATGAATCATGGCCAAGTTCGATGAACAATAAGAGTACATGTGAAGTCAATAAATCAGACATGTTTGGTGAACACGAGTACATGTGAAGTCAATCAATCATAGACAAGTTCAGTGAACAAGAAAAGTACATGTGAAGTCAATAAATCAGACACATTTGGTAAACAAGAATACATGTGAAGTCTATAAATCAGACAAGTTTGATGAACAAATAGTACATGTGAAATCAATGAATCATAGACAAGTTTGAGGTACAAGAGTACATGTCAAGTCAATGAATCAAAGACAAGTTTGGTGAACAAGAGTACAAGTGAAGTCAATGACTAAAAGACAATTTGCAGCAATATTCTGAATAAAATAATCAGTTTTTCCTTAATTTATATAAAAAAACAATTAATAAAATGTAACAACAATGCAAGTCCTAATGAAGATGACTTTTACCTTTTTACCTTTAACCTTAATAAAACAGGCTTTTAAGTGCCCTTAGTGAGTGTACAGCACAAACCTCAATCAAAATACTGACAGAAAATATAACTAAGGTACAGCACAAACCTGAATCAAAATACTGACTGAAAATATAACTAAGGTACAGCACAAACCTGAATTCAAATACTGACAGAACATATAACTAAGGTACAGCACAAACCTCAATAAAATACTGACAGAAAATATAACTAACGTAAAGCACAAACCTTAATCAAAATACTGACAGAAAATGTAACTAAGGTACAGCACAAACCTCAATCAAAATAGTAACAGAAAATATAACTAAGGTAGAGCACAAACCTCAAATCAAAATACTGACAGAAAATATAACTAAGGTACAGCACAAACCTCAATCAAAATACTGACAGAAAATATAACTAAGGTACAGCACAAACCTGAATCAAAATACTGACAGAAAATATTATAACTAAGGTACAGCACAAACCTGAATCCAAATACTGACAGAACATATAACTAAGGTACAGCACAAACCTCAATCAAAATACTGACAGAAAATATAACTAAGGTACAGCACAAACCTTAATCAAAATACTGACAGAAAATGTAACTAAGGTACAGCACAAACCTCAATCAAAATAGTAACAGAAAATATAACTAAGGTAGAGCACAAACCTCAAATCAAAATACTGACAGAAAATATAACTAAGGTACAGCACAAACCTCAATCAAAATACTGACAGAAAATATAACTAAGGTACAGCACAAACCTCAATCAAAATACTAACAGAAAATATAACTATGGCAAAAAAGTATTTATCTGCCATTTCTCTTTGACCTAACCTTTCACAATTTATTTTTTGAGCTTAAAAATAATAAAGTTCATCTTTCTCTAAAAGGCAAGTGTTTTTTTTAACTTTGCTCAACAATGGACATAGGATCTGAATTGTTATATGCACACATGATGTTACAGAAATGGCAAAATAATAAAAAAAATGTTATTTGAAGAACTAATGCCCTACTGGGTGAAAAGTCTCAGGAATTCAAGAAAACACCATTTCTTCCTTTTACTTGTTGAGTGTTGAAACCATTTCTGATATCTTCAGCAATAACAATACTTTTCAATTAGCTGCTATGGTACACATGCTGGACTTTAGTTTACACCATTTTCATTTAGGTCAAAGTGGATATCATTATAAGTCTTACAGTGAAAACCCCATGTCAGAATGGTCATCCATTCATGAGGAGTAGTAAAACAGTTGTCATGGTAGCCATACTACATCTATAACAGGCACCACTTTCATTTGGAAGGATTATAGATAACAATATTTTCAAGATATGACTAGTTATATTCAGGATATGCAATAACAAAAGTTTCAAGATGGCTGTTGTTGTGGCTACAATGGATGAAAGATTGGCACCATTTTCATTCAAGATCAAATGGGCATCAGAAAAAGTCTTCTGGTGAAAACCCCACATCAATAACTTTCTCTTAGTGTTATGATAACAAGATTTATAAGATGGCTGCCATGGTGGCTATACTGGAAGTAAGATTTGCATGATTTTTATTTAGAACCAAGTAGACATTATATGAAGTCTTTTAATGTTGATATGACAGTCCAAAACCGAACGAGTGGCAAAAACAAGACTTTCAAGATGACTGCTGTAGTGGTCATAATGAATGTAAAACCAGCATAATTTTCATTTAGGACCAACAAGGCATCATAAGAAGTGTTTTTGTGTAACTCGGATGATCATATGGCAATCCATTCAAAAGCAAGATTTTGGTGATGGCTGCTGTGAACGCCATACTGTACAAGCAGCACTATTTTTATTGACAATCATTTAGACCATGAGATGTGTGTGTGTGTGTCTGCACATGTAGTTTCAAGGCAAGTAGGAGGAGTAACAATAACAAACTTGTACTAACAAATGAAGAGATGATGGATGACAGATGACAGACAACAGATCATCCCATAAGCTATTGTGATCTGTAACCAGTAGAATAAGTGTCTTCTACATTTCCAATAATGGCAAACACACACACACACACACACACACACACACACATATATATATATATATATATATATATATATATATATATATATATATATATATATATATATATATATCTCTTTTTGGAATTCACTGTTTTATACCTTTCTGAACCATTTGAAGCTTTTGGTGTTGTGCTTGAGCTGTGAACATGCAGAGATACAAGAGTGCAGATGAAATATAACCTGTACCTTTATATTATGCCATGTCCCTCTTGGGAATATAGCACACATGTGCATGCAAAAGAAAGTTCAATATCATCAAATTAATGTTCTTGATAAATATACTAAATGGTGCTCTAACAGCATAGGTGATGACATGCAGTCACCATGGAAGAAGACAAAAAAAGACCAAGAACTTAGAAGAAACAAAAAAAACTAAACTCTGGAGATGGAATGCAGGACAATAAATTGCAAAGCCACTGTGTGAATCCTGAAGCTCTAATGACCTCATTGTATTATCATATAATTAGTCTATTTTATAAGAAAACAATATCTGGCCTTAACACACAAACAAGAAGCTCTTGAAACGATGTCATATATAACACGAAGCATCAATCATGTTCAAGGGAAAAGACTTCTGTTAAACACTTTTATGCTTTGGACTTGTATAGATGGAGAAATTTGTGTGTTAAAACTTTCATGACTTAATAGTTTAAGGTCCAGGATTTTCGATCATGGTATGAAATTATTAAGGCTATGTATAAAAAAACGACCTCTGTAATATGTCATTCATTATTGATCTTATATAATAATGTTGTATAAACAGACAGAAATAGATTTATACTTCTTAAACATCTGCTTCCATTCAAAGGGAAGAAAGATACATATATACATACTTATTATAATAATTGGTTGTACTGTGTACTGATATGAAATTTTGGGGTACACCAACAACACCATAAACTGTAACCCCTTCATGTGTGTGTATATGTAAAAAGTTTCCTACTTCTGTCTATGCCATGTGCACTCCTCTTTAGAGGGGTGGTGGTGGCAATTTTCTTTCCCAATGTGGTTTTGCCCAGTAAAACACATACAAGATCTGCCTGAGACTGATTTAACCCGAAAAGTTAGGTGGTAATGATGAAGCAGGCAAGCAGGATGTTAAAATCTTATAAAATAACGAAGCACTAGGCAAAATTTAGCAGCTGACACCCTCCCACAAGACATACTAGGATCAAGACGTGCACTCAGACATGTCTATTTTTTTTATAAAAGTTTCGATCAAAAGGTGGGAAGTGTGCTTATTAAAACAGATGCAGATATTATCTTGAACATAGTACAGTAGTAATATTTTGTGATCCCTCTCAAATGAGGCCACCCCTATTATAAGTTCTACTTGCCCAAATAATATATAATAGTATATTTTAACCATTTTGCCCCACTCTTGAGAAGCCACTCTTTCTATAAGATCAGCTTTTAAATGCAGAAGGGGTGGTCTCAAAAGATAGGGACAACTACAGTTGTATCAATGACCACATGCCTTCAATTCAATAAGGCCACTGATAAGAATGAAGCATTTCAAGCTGAATATTGAATATTTCCATGACAAGATCATACAGCAGAAAAAGCATGCATAAATGTTTACTGTGTAGTCATTATGACTAAGGAGAACATCGAACAATAGATATCGAAATGACACTAATTGATGTCGACATCTGAGAACACATTACCAAAAGTATCAAACTTCATGCCTTTGTTATTTTCTAGCCAGCTGGAAACTATTTCATGATTACATGCAGGAAAGACTTTGGTAAACTACTCTGAATTCTTTCAGTAGGAATTATGTATGGTAAAAAAAAGAATAATTTGTTTGGTTATTGGTTCCTCAATCAACAGATGAATCAGTCCAAAGAAAGATTTTAGAAGCTGATAATTACTGATGTGCAGCAAAAATGCAGCTAATTTGTTTTGGAAGGCCCCATCAAAACAAAATTTGATCCACAACCAGCATTCAAGTGATATTTTCTATGCATCATTAATGTTTACTTTTCAACTGTGGTGGCCATATTGGATGTCCAGTCAGTACCATGTCCACTGAGGGCCAGTTTGAAATTGGGATGAATGTGTGTGAAAAGTTTCATGACAATCGTCCATGTAGTTTATAAGGAGTACCAATAACAAACTTGTGTTCACACACAACAGTCCATCCCAAAAACTCTTCTGGTCTGTCTCCAGTAGGGCTTCAGCCAACATTACAACGATAAGTTGATTAACTTACCGTGGGCATTAAGCTAATAGTGTGTACACATGCCCCCCACCTACTTCCCAGAATGCAATGCAGCCTGCTTGACTAAAAGATTTGAAATGTAAGGCAAGCCCTCCTTGCTAGAATCTCTCTCCTCATCCATAAACTAATCCCTTCTCTTCATCTTGTTTACTGACCTCTTTTCCTAATTTCAAAACCTAATCTGGCTTTACTTTTGTTTTTAATTGTTCTCCTCAAACTTACTTCCAAATAAATGTATTTAAGAATTTTACATGCGGTAAAGTTTGTAAGAATAATTCTCTGCAAATAAATTTATGAACCTCAGACATGGCTTTTACATAAAATATGTTCTTACTGACACAAAATCAATATCTGAAGAAAAAACACAATTACTTGCATACTGTTATATTGAGGGGCTTAAACTATGTAACAAGATGAAGTAAAACCAAATAAACATTAAATTTTCCAAAATATAAATTTATTTCCAAAACATATATAATCAAATTAAGTGAAAGAATTAATGAATTCCTAGAATATTATCCTAAATTGTAGTATCAATTTGATACTTCAAGGTAACCCTGTGAAAGTAGAATATCACTAAGTCCTTAAAAGTAGAAACCATTGAAGTCCTTGAAAGTAGAATACACTGAAGTCCTTGAAAGTAGAATATCACTTAAGTCCTTGAAAGTAGAATATCACTGAAATCCTTGAAAGTTTCACATAATCTGATAGATTTATTTAAATATTTAAGTTGTTGAATAAATTCAGATAATCCAATAGGTACTTAATGTTTAAATTAAAGATTTTCCACTCTGCTAAATCCAGTGAACAAATATAAATAAATCTGATTTCTTCTCAGTGACTCTTACAGAACTAGCATACAATGAAGAACAGCAAACATGTTATATGTATTCTTACTATGTATGCACCGAATCAAAAGAATCTGATTCACTAAAAGATTCTTGAGCAGTTAAATTGTATTATTTTAAAATAACTCAGTCATGTTATGACCTTCTCAAACCACTGAAACAATCAACAATTAGGGTGTGTATGATAGTTCTACAAGGAAAATGCACTCCTATTTTTAAGTGATGTTTACATGATCTGCATTTGAATTAATGCATAGCGTATTTGACCCAAATAGTTGTAGAATTGACCTTAGCGATCAGGATTGGTTTGTTAATAAGATTCCTACAATGTAGTGTACATGCACTTTACTATAGTGCTGGCCAGCCACCGAATTAAAGAATTAAAATATAAATGTCATAAACTCCAAATGACTTAGAAACAATTTTATAAAATTAATCAATGATACAGAAACCCATAACACAAAAAGCTATATTTGTATAAAGATATTCTCTTTCTTAATTAAAACATTGCACATAATTTATATTAGCATGCAATTCATATTTTCTGTATCAATATTTCTATTTTACACTTCATGGTCAGTGATAAAAGACAAATTATCTTAATATCTAAGGTATATTAATTTGCTATTTTTTTGTAAATTGTTCTATTGGAATTATATATCTTGTATTTGAAAATTAAGTTTTTATATCTTGTTTTCATGATTTATGCAAGGAAAAGAGCTGGAATCTCAACAGCCAATATCATGACTTACTGCCTCTACTTTTATTTATTTTTTTAGAGAGAGAGAGAACCATTATTTTTAGAAGCAAATGATTAAATTGCATAAAGCCATTTCTAATTGAGCTGAATTTCACTAATAATGTGCTCACTATAAAATTTAATGTACATTTTAGATGATACAAGAATATATTTGAAGTTTCATCAAAATCATTCCAGAATATGGTCTCCATAACCTAAGCCAGCCAGTTTTCACCTTATATGTATAGATGATATTTGAACTTGCCCAAGTTGTTGATAATACAAGCCTATGTTCCAATTTTTATCAAAAGTACATCAGAAACATGGCCACTGAAGTGGTAGCAAGAAAATGTTTATGAAAGGACATTAGACACATGGCCATACATTAGGTCTTACTGAAAGGTGAGTTAAAACTAAATAAAAAAAACCACTATAACTAATAGGTCATGTTTATTTTAGAGCTTTAATAATTGTCCATACAGATTATATGTCAGTAACTGCTTTTGGCATTTACATTTACATACAACATATGTATCCAAGAGATTAGTACTGCTGTTGTTGAGGACAAATCTCAAAACATGACTATATCACAAGCTCATTAGGCCTTTACTCTACTCCTGATACCAAAAATACATTTTTCTGCCTTAATACCATCAGAATAATAATTTATTCCAATATCGTTTTACTTAACTTAGTTTGTTTTCGTTTATTTTCTACAGAGTAATTAAACCTGTATGAATTTATAATAGTGTGGATTGCAGTGATATCTAATTTTCTGTGTAGCAGAGTTTCAAAGTGGATGATTACTGGCATGGCAGTTCTTTTGGAAAGTACAACATATCATGGCTCCAATACATATATGACTGTGTTTTCTGGTGGACGGAGAGAAAACAAATACAACAACATTTTTATTTAATTTCTTACACAATGTGTAAAGACCCAAAAATTTGCCTGTTTTATTTCATAGATAGCACATTAATGCAAGTACTGATTTCACTTCCAGGGTGATTCTTTTTTCTCTTAGTTTGTTTTCTGATACCAAATGAAGTAACTTAATATGTTTTCAGATAGCTCTAAGATAACTATTTTTGTTGTTGGAAGACATGCCAAATATATGGTATGCATGAACATACAAAAGACCATTTATACTGAATCAAAAAATGAATGGGTCATATCTCTTTTTTTAAAAAAATCATCAATGCATGGCAACAGAACAATTGTACCTGATGTCAAGAATGTCTGCCAAGTTACTGGGAAATTTAAAGACTCAAAAGCTGGGGGACTTGATGCAAACATAGTAATTATCATATGAAGCATATGTATTTAACGTCAAAAAAGGAATACAATTCTAACACAAATGAATCACTGCATAAGAGAATGTTATGCATACATTCAATCTTATGTCTGTCATTTGTGCCAAGTTTCTGGGCATTATTTCATCTAACTGGTTGACAAGGTGCATACACAAAAAGGTGCATAACACATCAGAGCACAACAAGAGAATGATATGCACATGCTGACATCATCTCAACAATGTCTGAAGACAATAAGGTACACATGTTGACCGTATACCAATATCTGCCAAGTTTCAACACAGTCCATGGAAAAATATGGAAGTAGCTTTGCACACAAGGATTTGGTACCTGTGTGAACATTACATATATATGGGTGGACGTAGAAACCTAACACTATAAAAAAAGTAAAACCTAATGACACTATTGTTACAGATGGAAAATGTTAACTGCAATCCCTTACTTCCCTCCAAAACCTGAATTATTAAATATGGTAGTGATCACCCATCTATATTCATAAGAATGCTTTTTTCCTTAAACTTTCACATGCATAAGAGAGAATCCTCAACCAGAGCTTTGCTGTATACATACCTGAGTGGTAGCTTTATTGTTGAACTGAGAACATGCATATATAAATTGAAAGGAAAGTCTTAAGTACAAAGTATAATTTCACAAAACTAACAAAGAACTATACAACTGTAAGGTAAAGAAAGCTAATGATGCAAAGAAAGTGGAAATAGCATTATTAGCAGCAAGATAAATAGAGATATATGGATAACTTACAAGCAAAGACTAAAGTGAATTTCTCTAATGAATAAGTAAAAGACGGTGAAATTGTTTGCCAAATTATTATTTGTTTTAAAGAGTTTCTTTTCTGTGGGTAGAGGACTGAAAATATTTGCAAAAAACCTGCAAAATATTGAATTAAAATCCTTCACTTAATTCTTTGAGCCCCCATTCACTTTTTGGGGTCATTACAATTTCTTTGTTCTTTGAATATGAATAATGACCATAGATGCTGACTTGCTGCAAGGAACCAATGGCAATTACAAAAGTTAACTAGAATTGGCATGGCCTGGCCCAGGGGACCTGTATTTCAGCAATGTAAATGTGTATCTTGATGTTTTCTTCTCTCATAAGGGAGGCAACCTTTCTGCCGTGAGTTGTGTCCCATGATGGTGTTCCAGCTTAAAATTTCATTTTTAAGAAAAAGTTTATTTTAAATATTTGATTTACAAGATTTTACACTTCATTACATTTATTTGTTTTGTATGTCTTAAAACCTATGCCTAAACTTACCACTATATGCCCTGGATGGTACTGATGTGTCATTTTACGCACATATATATGTACATAAATATGTACATACACACATATGTACATACATAAAGGCATGCATACATATGTATGTACATACATACATATATACATATGTACATACATGCATACATGTACATACACACATCCTGAAGAATAAGTGTACACATACACACACACACACACACACACACTTAAGACAAAGTGTGTTTATGATTACAAGAATAATGTGGAGATCTTAATAGATTGCATTTTATCAGCCATGAAAAAGTCCCTACTTCCTGATGCCTAACCAAGGGCCTTTGTTGGATGCATAAGTGAATATATCACCTTGTGATCACTGAAATGTGTTTCATGGTTATAGTGAAGGGATCTTAACAGTTTCTAAGTTTTGACCCTGCGAGAAATCCCCTACCTCCACCCTTCCTAACGGGTGGTACTCTATATATGTTAGATTTTGTTTCATGTCCTTAAAGCCAATATACAGCACAGGGTGGGGATCTCAAACAGTTTTCAAGTTATAACCCCAGGGCAGCCTTCTCCATCCCCTGTGGCTAGATCGAAGGGTGTAATCCCATTATATATGTTACAGCCTTGGCTTTTACAATGACACACACCAACTTCAAGATCTTCACCTACAACGCTTCAGAAAAAAATAATAATTTTTAAAAATAATATCCCTAGTCCACCCATAGTTCCCCTTCCAGGTGTAATATCCAATTTCAAAACCCATTGTGCACATCTACAGATTTCCCAAAATGATTAAGCAAGCCTGTATTCTTCAGGGAGCTAGACATTTGTTCAGTTGGTAGAACATTAGACTCATAATCCAATGGTTGTTGTTACAATCCCTGCTGAGGCTAACTTTGGTCAGCTGCCTTCCTGTGGCCTTGGCAAAGGCACTTAACTTCCATTTCCTCTGCATGACAGCCAATCATGTGATAAAATTGTAGTTAAGTTAGCTAAATCAGCCAACTCTATCTTCAATAGCACAGAAGGAAACAAACTATATTATTAATGGATAGGCAGACATAAAGATGGATAAACATACAGAGGTACAGACTGGAAGGATGACATAATCCTACCTTTTCTCCAAAAAGCATGGGAATAGAAAATGTTCTATGGAATCCAGAGTCTTAAATGCCTCTGTGCATTGATTTATTCTTTCTACATGCATATATCTCATTTGCAAAAATTTCAACATGAATGTGAATGTTGATGAGGATGCCTATGTCTCACTATGTTGACACCTAAATTTAGTACCTATGTCTCACTATGTTGACACCTAAATTTAGTACCTATGTCTCACTACGTGTATGCAGGTAAGTGAAATATGATCACAAAATATAATGCTGCTATTCTATGAGGACAGCATGGTTAGAACATAAGGCCATGAGTATGACACAAAGAATAACCTACCTGAAGACAAAGACTTATAAATGAGTTAATAATAATAATCAAAAATGGGTTTCTAAATAAAAAATGTCTTGCCATCCTCCTTTCTATGTGGGAAACTGACTTAAACACAAAACCTAACAAAAGTCAATAAAGCCTGAAACATAGGCTAAAGATTTTGGTAGTAAACAAATCTCCACAAACCTGTAATGACCCTGCAATCATGAGTGAACAGAACATGTCTCTAACATGCAAGTCATTTAAGTGCGAATACAGGTCATAATGACCAACTTTTTACTGGAGGGTTGAAGCACATACAAAGGATGGACAGACAGGCAATGGTACCACTACATGTCTTTATACATTTCTGGCAAAGCATAGAAATCATACAAAATGATACCACAGATGTGACCAATGGGTCTGATGGCTTAGTAATGTCAGTGTTTCTCTTGGCATATTATCAATACCAGTAATGTCAGTGTTTCTCTTGGCATATTGTCAATACCAGATATACTGCATTTGAACAAACACAACACAATCTGGAACTGCTTGTCAGAAATGATCAACCACCACAATATACATTCCTGGTCATTTATACATATATAATTCAAATTGCATCAGCCAATAATTATAAACAAAATTTCCTTGCAAATTACTTCATAATATGGGCTGATTTAATCAACAGTTAGGGATCACAGCCTGACAGCTCTTGCATGGACTTGAGATGACAATATACACCTAGTGAAAAATACATAATCAATACATTATCTGTATATAAAGAATTTTCATCTGATCATGACCTTACAACCTGAAATGTTGACCGAACATTGTGTAAATATCTGATGCTGCATGTCTATTTGATTTTAAGAAAACTATTTCAAATTTTGCAACAATATATGGTCAATTTAAAATGTCAAGGAAATTATCTAAGGACAAATGCCAAATAATTTAAAGATAATTTCTGTTAACCTACTGTCAACTCATTTCCAGCAGTATTAATTTGTCCAATCTACCAAATGCTCGTTCAATGTCACAGATCCTTTAAGACTATATACATATCCTTTATTTGTCTTTAAGACTATATACAGATCCTTTATTTGTCTTTAAAACTATATACAGATCCTTTATTTGTCTTTATGGCTATATACAGATCCTTTTCTTTGTCTTTAAGACTATATACAGATCCTTTATTTGTCTTTATGACTATATACAGATTCTTTATTTGTCTTTAAGACTATATACAGATCCTTTATTTGTCTTTAAGACCATATACAGATCCTTTTCTTTGTCTTTAAGACTATATACAGATCCTTTTCTTTGTCTTTAAACTTATATACAGACCCTTTTCTTTGTCTTTAAGATTATATACAGATCCTCTATTTGTCTTTGAGACTATATACAGATCCTTTATTTATCTTCAAGACAATATACATGTTGTTGTTCTGGGGTTTAATGCCATTTTTCAGCACAAGATAGGCTATACATGGTGGCCAGTATAACTGGTGGAGGAAGAACCCTGGAAAACCCAGGGAAGAACCACCAACCCACAAGAAGCTACTGGCAGGCTTTCCCACGTACCCACGCTAGTCGAGCCTTGGACTCAAACCCATGCAGACAGACGTGAGATGGCAGTGATCCGGAATGGTGAGCGCTTTAGACCACTTGGCCACTCGGGGCCTGACCAATATATACAGATCCTTTTCATAGCCTTTAAGACTATATACAAGAAAATACTACAAACAAGATGATCACCAAAAATTCAGCTTTCATAAATCGAAACAAATTTAGTATCTAAGGACTTTCATACTGCCTGCTAAATATCCGGAAAATTAAACTGGTTGACTTTATCCGTTCTTGCTAAGCATATAGGAAACATGGCTACAGGGACAGTTGTTGTGAAATAGAGCATATGGTGATGGAGTAATATAATTTCACTAGATCTATGAACCCACTGTGTATTTGACCGATAACTTTTGGACCCGTTCCAACATCATTTTAGAAACTGTTTTGACAATTCAAGAACTGCAATATACATATAAAAAAAAATTAACATCTGGTGTTTTTATGTCAGTAACTGACAAATAAAACATATTCTTTCATCACTACTGCTCACACAGCCATTATCCACTGACATTTCGTCCTAAACAGCTAGAGAACTGGGATCTGTAGTACCGAACCAACAATAGGCAATACTCAGTACAATATGGTCAAACTCGTTCCTGAATTTGATCTAATATTTTGCTAAATATAAAGCTTCATAGTCTAATTGATTAAAAGCCCAACAGTATAATCAAGCCATTAAAATATTCCAATTTAATAATGGGCCAGAATATTGTAAAATATGGTCCACTTCAGTTAAACTCTTCTTAATCTTATCACACAAAAAAAAGCTTTCTGCAAATCTGGCAGGCATCAAACAAAAGCTGTAGATGCTAGAGTGTTCAAATACATTCTGATACATTGGTCAGGGCCAAAGCTCTTTTAAATAGAGAGATAAGCTGATCATCAAATTCATCAGAAACCTTGCTGTGGTGAAATTTATTTGCAAATGAAGCTGAAATCAAATTGTGAAAAATCTGAATGCTCGTTTTCAGAACAGCACCATTTCCATTTAGGATCAACTAGACATCATCTCATCAGAGGAAGTCTTTCAGTGAAAACTCCATGTTGATATGACCATCCAATCAGAAGGAGTAGTGACATGAAGATTTTCAAAATAGTGGCAATACTGAAAGTCAGATGAGCCGTTTTCATTTAGAAAAAACCAGACCTTGAGGTGATCGTGAAGTTTCATGGCAATCCTCCATTTAGTCTAAGGGGATAACAGGCTTGTGCTAACAGACAGACAGACGACAGGCCATCTCATAAGCTCACCTTATCAATGACAAGTAGAGCTACAAAAAACATTCTTTTCTATGACATCAAAGTAAAGCATCTACGAGTTGGCAAAAAACCAAGATTAATTTTGCTTTTCTTTTGTTTTCAAAACTGTTGATCTTAACTTCTGATTCAGAAGCTATTATTATTATCCACCTTAAGATGCAGGATTTTACTGGTTGAAAGTCACAGGTTTCGAGTAAAACTTTGGAGTGACAGCCAGTACAACACCAGTAGAATCATAGTTCTACTTCCAACTGTACTAGTCAGAAATGGCTAACTGTGTAGGCTAGGATGCACATAACATATAAGAAGCTGTGGTTATGAGCTAAACACAAATATTTAGCAATGTTATCAAAGCATTAAATGTAAAAAGTCTCAGTGGCCTTCTTTGATTGTAAGGGTGCTGTACCAGTATACATGCATCCAATTATCAAGTTTCATGATTCTAACATACACTGATTCAAAAAATAACTTTAAATACAAACTTTCAGAAAGTCACTGAAGCATCAAATACAGGTCACTAAGACCTCTTTTTGGAATAAGCCTGCAGTATTATTCAAGTTACATCCAATCACCAAATTTCAAGATCCTAGGAAGGACAGAATTCATAAGGGATTGAGTTAAACACAAAAACCTAATGAAAGCCAGTGTGTGTGTGTGTGTGTGTGTGTGTGTGTGTGATTTGGATTTTTCATGTAGCTTTCAAAAAATTTTCGGTTATATCTCTATGATGTCTGCAGAGTGGCAGTTTATAGTAATATCTAGCACTGGGGCATCAAGCCACAGACATGTAGCATCATGTCCCACCCATTCACATTATCCTGACACAAGGCTGACCAGTCCTAACACTGACCTCTTAATGCTGAGTGCCTAGCCTAGCGAGGCAGCTGTTAGTACCATTTTTATAGGTCTTTGGTATGACTTGGCCTGGGTTTGAACCTGTGACTGCCCACATTAAAGGTGGATGCTCTAACCACTAGGCCACCAGAGAAGTCCTAATGAGAGCCAGTAAAAAGACCATGATGAGCTTATGTTGTGGTAAGGTTGTGGAAGTAAAAGAGATGGATATCGTCATCAATTTCATAATTCTGCTAGCTTGAACAGTGCCCGGTACCTGAGAAATGAACATGAAACAGAGATTTAACCAAATCAATTAAGCATAAAATATGGGTCATAATGACCTACTGTTGCAACAAGAAAGTACTTCACATAAAACTGAAACGGGTGCTTCGTTGCTCTGGATAATTCATGATTGTTTGTAATTTCCCATGCTCAGAGAATAAATATTTTAACAGTTTTAAATTTTTGCTTTCATCAGCAACTAATGATAAGCACATGACAAAACGTTTGAAAAAAAATCAAACTCTTAAGATATTTATACTTGGTTATTTCGGTCAATTTATAATTTCTAACCTGTTATGTATGTGTGTGTGTGTGTGTGATTTGAATTTTTAATGTAGCTTTAGCATTTTTTCAGTCATATCACTATGATGTCTGCAGTGTGGCAGTTTATAGTGATGTCTAGCACTGGGGCATCATGCCGTTGACATGTATAGCACGATGTTGCACCCAGTCACATTATCCTGACACAAGGCTAACTAGTCCTAACACTAACCTCTTAATGCTGAATGCCTAGCCAAGCAAGGCAGCTGTTAGTGCCATTTTTATAAGTCTTTGTTATGACTTGGCTGGGGTTCGAACCCATGACCTCTCACATCTGAGATGGATGCTCAAACCACTAGACCACCACTGCAGTCCTAATTTCTAACCTGATCATGGCTATGAGGTCCATAACACTGTCATCTTGTTCACATTTTAGTCCAATCAATGTTGAGGCTAGATGTTCACACAGTTAGCTTATGCTACAATGACCAAGGGAAATAACTAATAGAAATGTGTGCAGAATACGCTTTTCATCAAATGTAACCAAACACTTGTAGGAATGAAGCTTCACAGACCATTTAACTGAAATACAATTATAAATGTGGAAGCTAAAGTATTCCAAAACTTGTGAATCGGTAATGTTTATGCTAAAACAATCAAGGGCAATAATTCAGAATATGTTACCATACTTATCCAAGCTCTTGTTGAGATAAAGCTACAAAGCAAATCAGGTTAAAATCTTACAAGAAATGTTGAAGGCAGGGTGTTCACAAGGTTATGAATTAGCAACACCTATGCTAAGTGTCCTCATCACTGACCTAGACTTAGCTGTTGTTGAGATAAAGCTTCACATCAAATTTGATTCAAATGTAAAACAAAATGTGGCTATTAGAGCATTCGCAAGTCAGACAGATGGATGAAAGGACAGGCAATTTCTGTCCCCTCACTATAGTGGTAGTGAGCAATTATCAAAACAATGTATCAGTGTTTGTAGTAAAGGTTAATTAATATTCAGAAAAATGCTAAATCAACCCAGAATATCAACAGTTCACTTGTCCAGTTCTCTGTTCAAGAAAGACACATTGTGGTAAATATATATCTTAACCATGCATAACAACTTACAAAAGAAACTCGATTTATGCAAATTCAATTTACGTGCTTTCATTTTATGCCATTTAAAATGTAGAAATATCATTAAATTTGTACTCATTTTTATGACGTCGTTTGTGTCAAATGCTGTGACTCATGCGCAGCTCATGCATGTGCATTTATCTTTCTTCTGATTTACAACAATTATGATTTTACACCGTAACCTCAGCAATGGCATAAAACTGAGTGTTTCTTGTAGCCAACTGCGAGAAAGCATAGACCTGATCTACTGTCATATAATGTGCAAGCAGATCAGAGTTTATCCTGTTGGTAAGAAATCATGCATATCACAAACTAGTGAAGACCCTGATGTGATGGCACATTATGCAATGGCAGATCTGGGTTTCCAATGTACAGTGTGATCACAATTTATGCGATCTCAATTCACAGGAATTCAAAATAATGCGAGATGGGGAAAAGTGTGAAAAAGATCGCTACTATTAAGATAACTCCTTGTGCACATAGATTGTGCCACCGTTGCACGCAAACATTACCCACAATGCCCAGCTCTTACGCCCCCAATATTCTATTTATTGTGGCCTCCATGCTGCATATGTATGTACATGTGCAAATTGTTTGTTACAGTACAATTTTGGAATGTTATTAGTGATGGCATCTAAAAGACGAGCAAGTGATAATCTGAAGAGACCAAGGAAGGCTATTTCTTTAGAGGTTAAACTTGAAGTAGTGAAAAGGTATGAAGCTGGTCAGAGTACTGCCATGATAAAGCATGCTTTGAACCTTAGTGAAAGTACATCTAGAACACAGCTTACATTTTTTAATTACATGTATATAAGTTCTATTTATTAAAATGCATTATTTCATGTTTTAAGTTCATTTCCCTATGTTTTTTATGAAAACTTTTATTATTTTTTAAAATTTAATCTACTTTGCAGAAGCATCCCCTAATTTTAACATGCTGAATTTATACGGAGAAAATGATCTCAATTTACGCGAATCTCAAATAATGCTTGCGCTTCAAAAACAAAACTCTCGTGTAAATTGCGATCACACTTGATGCATTTTACATTTCAGTAAATGTGTGGTAGAAAGTGAGATCTACCATCTTTTAAAAGTTAAGAGTGAAGTTTGAATGGAATAATCAGAAGAAAAAAAAAAACCCAAAACAACACAGACCCTGAATTGCTGGCACATTAAGTGACCACAGATCAGGGTATTAGTTAGTAGATACAGTATATGTTGTTAGTCAACTGCTGACAGTTTCACAGATGAAGAATTAATGTAAGAACTTAAAATGTTACAACAGACTAACTTTTTGTCAAGCCGATATTTTATTTGGCTAAAATAAACAACCTGAACACAGAGCTTAATTTACAAGACTTTAACATACAGCTTAATCTCAAAGACATGAAAACTGACCTTCATCTAAAAGACTTGAACACAGACCTTAAATCTACAAGAATTGAAAACAGATCTTCATCTACAAGACTTGAACACAGACCTTCATCTACAAGACTTGAACACATACCTTCATCTACAAGACTTGAACACAGACCTTCATCTACATGACTTGAACACAGACCTTCATCTACAAGACTTGAATACAGACCTTAATCTCAAAGACATGAAAACTGACCTTCATCTACAAGACTTGAACACATACCTCCATCTACAAGACTTGAACACAGACCTTCATCTACAAGACTTGAACATAGACCTTAAATCTACAAGAATTGAAAACAGATCTTCATCTACAAGACTTGAACACAGACCTTCATCTACAAGACTTGAAAACAGATCTTCATCTACAAGACTTGAACACATACCTTCATCTACAAGACTTGAACACAGACCTTCATCTACAAGACTTGAACATAGACCTTAAATCTACAAGAACTGAAAACAGATCTTCATCTACAAGACTTGAACAGACCTTCATCTACATGACTTGAACACAGACCTTCATCTACAAGACTTGAATACAGACCTTAATCTCAAAGACATGAAAACTGACCTTCATCTACAAGACTTGAACACATACCTCCATCTACAAGACTTGAACACAGACCTTCATCTACAAGACTTGAACATAGACCTTAAATCTACAAGAATTGAAAACAGATCTTCATCTACAAGACTTGAACACAGACCTTCATCTACAAGACTTGAAAACAGATCTTCATCTACAAGACTTGAACAGACCTTCATCTACAAGACTTGAACACAGACCTTCATCTACAAGACTTGAACACAGACCTTCATCTACAAGACTTGAACACAGACCTTCATCTACATGACTTGAACACATACCTTCATCTACAAGACTTGAACACAGACCTTCATCTACAAGACTTGAACACAGACCTTAAATCTACAAGAATTGAAAACAGATCTTCATCTACAAGACTTGAACAGACCTTCATCTACATGACTTGAACATAGACCTTAAATCTACAAGAATTGAAAACAGATCTTCATCTACAAGACTTGAAAACAGATCTTCATCTACAAGACTTGAACACAGACCTTCATCTACAAGACTTGAACACAGACCTTCATCTACAAGACTTGAACACAGACCTTCATCTACAAGACTTGAACACAGACCTTAAATCTACAAGAACTGAACACAGAGCTCAATCTACATGACTTTTTTAACAAAGAGCTTAATCTATATGACTTTAACACTGCAAAGTATGAGATGCTTTATAACACATATATCTGATAACAAACAAGCCACATGACTCAGTTTCTACAAAGGTTGAGTTTTGTTTGAGTTGGTTTTAACAGCACTTTTAACACATGACTGGCTATATCATGCCAAGGAAATATGAGCTATGTGCCTTACCCAAATACACACTGAGGGAGACAACCTGGGCTGGCCTGAGTGGGTAATGAGCCCCGTGACCCTTAGATTATGAATACAATGCTCTTCAAACTAAGCTAATGTAGTTCCCTAATAAAAGCTTCAGATAAATTATTAATAAAAAGCCCAACCCTCATGCCTAATTAAAAGTGCAATGATAAAAAATAAAAACTTATCAAGCATTTAGAAAGTATACTTAATACATGCTGACAGTACAAAGATACACACAAAAAAGTACTTGTTAATTAGATAGTCATTTTCAGATACACACCAAAAAGTACTTGTCAATTAGTCATTTTCAGATACATACAAAAAAATACTTGTTAGTTAGATATGCATTTTCAGATACACACCGAAAAGTACTTGTCAATTAGTTATTTTCAGATACATACAAAAAAATACTTGTTAATTAGATATGCATTTTCAGATACACACAGAAATGTACTTGTTAATTTGATAGTCATTTTCAGATACACACAGAAAAGTACCTGTTAATTAGATAGGCATTTCAGATACAAACAAAAAAGTACTTGCTAATTAGATGGTCATTTTCAGATATACACAACAACTACTTGTTAATTAGATAGTCATTTTCAGATACATACAAAAAAGTACTTGTTAATCAGCTACAGCAATTTTCAGATACATAAAAAAGTAATTGTTAACTGGATAGTCATTTTCAGATACACACAGAAAGGTACTTGTTAATCAGATAGTCATTTTCAGAAAAGAACTTGTTAATTAGATAGGCATTTACAGATACACACAAAAAAGTACTTGTTTATTAGATAGGTATTTTCAGATACACACAGAAAGTACTTGTTAATTAGATATGCATTTTCAGATACACACAGAAAAGTACTTGATTAATAGATAGTAATTTTCAGATAAACACAGAAAGGTACTTGTTAACCGGATAGTCATTTTCAGATATTCACAGAAAAGTACCTGATAACTGGATAGTCATTTTCAGATAAACACAGAAAAGAACTTGTTAATTAGATAGGCATTTTCAGATACACACAGAAAACAAAGCTTGGTTCAACATGCAATGGCAAAGTTTAAGTCAAACAAGGGCCACAACTCCATAATTTTCTTTATCAAAACAGTAAAAATCAAACTTAACCTATGCATTCTTATTATTATAAACATCGTAACAAATTTGGTTTCAAGCCATGAAGTTTTTCAAAAGTTATTGAGCAGAAACAAAGTTCATGACAGATGGATGGATAGATGGGACAAGACTGGATGGACAGGACAAGATGGGATGGACAGATGAGACAAGAGGGTATGGACAGATGGGGCAAGAAGGGATAGACAGATGGGACAAGACAGGATGGACAGATTGGATAAGATGGGATGGAATGGACAAGACTAGATGGACAGATCAAGACAGGATGTACAGGAAAAGACTGACTCGCTTATGTAACACTATATGCCCTCTCCACACTTACTGTGGGAGCATAAAATGTGTAGAGATTAACATATACGAAAAGTAACTGAAAAAAGTCTCATTTTTAAGGCCCATATAGCTTATTTTCTCTTTCTTTCTGTTTCATTCATTACAGGATATGAAAATGTTACTCTGTACCTCAAATAAGTCTTTAGGGTTGCCGATTGTGGAAAACAAGTATGGCCAGAGTGCTACTTCTGTCTTCCTGGCACAGTGGACAACAGTTTGTAAAAACTCTGGGAACTCCTGTATAAAGGCTACCACTCGTGGCAAGAGGGGGTCTGAAATTACACCAAAAATCAAATTAAGTCTTCCGTAGATAAACAAAGTGGAACTAAGTATATAAATCATACACCAAATACTTACAAAATTAATGGGTTTTCTTAAATTAAAAACAAAAGAAGAGGTACAGAAACATCATGTAATATTCTGATTTAGAGTAAAGCTGGGAGTCACAAAATCACATGTGAAACTGGCTCAATTTATTTAGCTCCGATCCTGTCTGTAGGCGTGATGAAGCTGTACCCTACTTCCGAGCTCTGTGGCATCAAGGTCATTTAACATACACATTGTAGCTCTACAATGATACCAAATAATCTGGACTCTCTACCTGGATTACAAAATGCAAAGGGGAAAATGTAGTTTTTGAGACCTGATTCTTTTACACCAAATATTTGCCTGTTGTTGGAATTGGATTCTGTGTCTGGATTTTTTGGCCTGATATCTAAGGCAGACCAGTCTGAACTGCACACTGACAGGTGAGCCTTTGCAAAAAGTCAGATAAGTTGGATTTTGGAAGTAAGAAGTGGACAGGCATGAAAATGAAAAACAATACAACAATTAGGCTTCAAGCTAAGCAAAAATCTTTTGGAAGCAGGTGTATTTGGATATATTCAGAATTAACCTCCAAAATGCATTTCCTACTCCCATTTCAGGTGAAAATTACAAAAATCTCCATGCTCAAGTTAAACCAGTTGATCATGTAAGAATAATAGTTACAGAAAGTAATTTACCACATTCCTCTGTGTTAATGATCCAGTTTTCCAGTGCTGAACACTGATGATGGTGAATATATTTATCTCACATCATTGTCTATTATGATTCTATTACTTTAAATTAAGTAGTTATTTGATGTGTCTACACTGTAAACTCACTTTTAACAACAACTTTTAAAATGTAAACTATATATGCTGTATCTAAATGAGGAAAACAGTTCAATGTGTATTTTGTCCTTTCTACACTTTATCTGTACCTACTGGGCACCATTTTGTTCATAATCTTTTATTGCTGCCAGATATGTAAGAAAAATAATCCTTGTTTAGACACTTGCATGATTGCTCTGGTGGCCAAGTGGTAAGAGCATCTGCCTTGGATGTGGGAGGTCGTGGGTTCGATCCCCAGTCGAGTCATACCAAAGACTTACAAAAATGGTACCAACAGCTGCCTCGCTTGGCGCTCAGCATTATGAGGTTAGTGTTAGAACTGGTCGGCCTTGTGTCAGGATAATGTGACTGGGTGGGACATCATGCTACATGTCTTCGGCATGATGCCCCAGTGCTAGATATCACTATAAACTGCCACACTGCAGACATCGTAGCGATATGACTGAAAAATTGTTAAAGCTACGTTAAAAATCCAAGTCACATGCACACACACACACACACTATACTTGCATGATAAGAACCATGTCAAATATTTGGCAAAGCCTCAAGTCTCGTCAAAAATTCTACACGTGGGATAAGTCAAATATTGAGCACAACCTCATGTCTCATGCAAAATTATCGTCCTTGGGAATTCATGTAAAATTCTGACCTTTGGGATCTTGTGTAAAATTCTGACATTTGGGAGGAAGTTTCTATCCTATATCAATGCATATAAAGGCTTTTTTTTGAGTTATCAATAATGAATAAATGATTCAACTACAACTGTGTGATTTAATATTTTTCTACTGAAAATGTAATATCAGATGAGAACTTTCAAGAATTCAGTTTCTAGCCATCTTTATAAGACTTTTACACTGAACAAGCATAACAAATAAATACATAATTGGGTGTAATAACAGTAATGAACAAGAGGCCTCAAGTGGGCTTGAGACTGTTCACCTGGCTAAAAGCCAAATACAAGTCAGCAGTTGACCAAGAAATCCGGGTCAGCAGGATGCTTTCTTGCAAAAGTTCTTATAATGATGTTGATTATATATGTTATGAAAACAACTGTTTCATGGTTTCTCAAGTTTTTCTTCATTCATACATATCTGATGGCAGATCAAAAGCATTTGCACAATATTATGAAAGACCCATGCCTAGATACTTAGTGCCAGAGTTGGAAAAATTCTGTTCTGAGTTTTATTTTGATGAGATTGTGTAAATATTCCACTTCTAACTGTGGATTGGCATTTGTAAAGATTTGAAAGCCCACAATGCCAGGATACTTTTTGTCAAAATTGGTAAAATACTATCAAATTTGGGCAAAGTCAGTTGAGTGGTTTTTGAGATGACATTTACATGTTTCTTTATTTTTGGTAATGGAGGCCATATTTGATGATGGATCATAATCCATTGCGTAAACTGAAAGGTATTCATGCCAGGACACTTTCTATCAAGATTAGTCTAATTCTATTCCATAGTTCTGGAGAAGAACCTATCTGCCAGATCACTGTGTCACACAAAACAACACAACCTTTGTTTCCCTTACTCCAGGTACATTTGTGTTTCAAAAAAGCTAATTGTTTAGCATATTATGTTTTTCCAAGAAAAATCACACAATCACATTATGTAGATGTTCCATCACCTCTCAAATTAGCAATCACATAAAGATAAAAATAGTTTGTTGTTCCATCAATATGCCATAAAGACAAAGGGAAGAAACTCCTATCAATCATTCCCCTTACCTCCCTTGAGCACTGCTAGGTGCATTTGTGGGGAGGTGTGGTAGGTCTTATTAGAAATGTCACTGAGTAAGTATTTGTTTGATCGTTTCTTTGAATGCATGCCCTGATCCCATTAACATTATTAGCTGTATCATGAGATAGAAGCTTCAGAAGACTGTGCATGCCAGACAATTGTCTCTATTATGTCATGAATGTCCATGTTCCATTCAAATGTAAGCCTTGCATAGATAACCCTTATTTTTTTATGAGCTGAAATTTTCATGAGGTGTACTTGATCTCAAGATCACTGAATACACCAAATATATGACCCACTTGGTAGGGCTTGGATGGCTATATCCTCCTACCATATCTTCACCACCCCTGCATTTTTCATAGTGTTTTAGCATGCAGACTGAGTTTTGTACTAATGCATCTTTAGACTTATTGATAGAGAAGAGATGGTGGATGGCCATTCTTTGATTACTCACTGATGGCAGACTGTTCTTTTCTATCAAGCCTGGTTGTGTCATCTGAAAAATGGAACCATTTGAGCTTAAATGCAGATAGTTCAGGTCCTGCAAATGACATGCAACTTGCTGACCCTGCATGTTGAAACTAGGGCTATCAAAAAACATGTTTCATGAGATAGCAGCAGCTTCATGGAGGTGCTGGCTAAGGACTCAAATTTAGCCATGTCAGCAGTTATTATAAATTCCACTTGGGAAACAGGGTGCGAGATCTTGGTCCTTTAAATTTTAAATTAGCTGTGATAAATCCTGATCATGATTTATATCCACTCTATTGTTATGTCAGAATGTGCAGAGCATGGAGTGGTAGCCTTTAAACATAAATGATACTAACTTTATCTCCTCAAAGAGCGAAAGGAAAAAGTCAACCAATTCTGTGTCTGAGGCACTCAAAGGAACAATGCTGTTGCTATCACACCAGTTCCTGAAACCTGCCATTTCCCTATCTACACCATCAAAGTGTTGGACCTTTTAGCTCGAGAGATTCTCTCCACATCAGAAGGCTGAAACTGTTTTGTTCATAAGGCTCTCCTGACAAAAGCCATGCATGAAGGAGTAGTCAGTCAGGGCATGGATGAAACAACTGCAACCATGGCTGTCTGAACAGGATGGGTCTTTGGGCATTTTCCTGTAAATGTCTATTGCTAGATGTAGCAGATCATTCACTCAAGACTTGTTTCCTTTTTAGAGGAGTTAGCAGAATCATCTTTGCTGTTTTCAGCCACTTACATTTTGAATAATATTTGACTCTGGGGGAGTAGAGGTAGCACCAAAACCCATCCAAGTTGATTGATAGTGCATACATAGCCCATGCCTATGGGTCTGGGACTGGTGAAATGATGGCGGGCAGCTTGTGATTCCACCTTGTCACAAAGAAATTTATCATGGAGCAGGCCTAAAATGAACAGATACATTGAAAAATTGTTGGGTGGATGGACCACTGTGAATGAAAAAGAGTCTGACCTGTTTTGTGACAATGAACTGGCCGGGACACTAAGCCTGCCTGGATTATGTATTATCTGGGCAGTAATAAATTTTGGGAACTAATAAATTCACAAATATGTCTAGATCTGGCAAATTTGTCCTCTTTTGTTTAAGGATGTAAGTCACCATCACACAATTGTCTGCCATAATGAGGACTACCTTCCCATATATGTTTCTTCTAGAAATGCATTCATTATGGCTTTCACTTCTTGAATAATGTTCATGTGGGTAGGCAACTTCTGCAGCCCCCATTTGCCACTGACCACACTGTGCTGGGCTATATGAGTTCCTGAACTGTACCAGTTGAATCTGTACAGAAATTTCTGGGTGTGGCATTAGTAAAGGAATTCTCACTGTTAGCCATTGTTTGTTGTGCTAATATGGGAGACACACTTCATTCAGGATCATGATTTTGTGATCTATACATTTGGAAAATGGGTGTCATTGGCCTATCCAGCCCATCTGCAGAGGGCACATGAAATGTTAGCCAAGGAGAATCAAATCTGCTGTGTTGAGTAGTATAAGGAGTTGCAAAACTCTCCTGAAATCCACTCCATTGGAAATTGACTCTGTGAGCTCAACAACCCATGTTGTGCACACAATTAAGGCAAACAAGATGGATGAAATGCTAGAATGGATTAAGGTCTGATTTGTCCCTATTCATCAGAATCCTAATTGACTCAAAGGAAAGAAGATCCCTTCTGTTCCAACTGATCAGAATCCTAACTGACTCATTAAATTTAGGTCTTGATCTTATATGCCTGGCTCACAACTGACTGGGCTGGCCACTCGGAAATTGGCAGCACTCTGGAGACGGCAGCATTTTAAGGTGTATTCCTTAAGCCCCAATACAGAAGCTGCACACAGTGAATCTCACAGTTATCCCTGCACTCATTGTGATAATCATCCTCTTCATGCATTTTATCAGCATCAAATAAACATGCTGCGGGGCCATGCCATCATCTTTGATCTCGCCTAAAGGCTCAAGTCATACAAGATTTGTTCTGGCCACTGCATTGGCAACTGGTTTGTCTTGCCAGCTGGACCAGCAATTGGCTAGATGGATGACCTGGCTATTGGATGGGTGGTCAGCAAAGCTCTTATCTGAACAGCCAGCATCTCTCAGCTAAGCAGATGGCCCAATATTTGGCTACATGGCTGGCTGAGTAAAGACCTGGTAGGTCCATCAGGTGAAACAGGTGTATTGGCTATATAGCTCTGCATAGTTATGTGACCAGTCACTATATGGCATGGCTCGTCAAAGTGACTGATTCCTGGTCAACGATTGTCGAGTACAGTTGGCTGGACTGGACTGGTGGCCATATGCCTCATCCACATTTGGACAATACCCCATGCAGCGAGACTTGTAAGTCCAAGGGCCAAACTCCAAAATGTGGGATCACTTATGCCCACAAAGCAGCCTAAAAAAAGAGAGAACATTCTACTGTAAATTTTATCAAGTGTATCATAGTCTCTTATATTAGTCATCACTTTTGTAACTGACATAAACGGCTGAGATGGTAAGTCTGCAACCACTTGTTCTTCCAGCTGCATTTGTCCTTATGTCACGGTAACTGTTGACATTGGGTGGAATAGTAAAATCCATGTGTTACCCACAATTATGGCTATTTATGATATGCCTCAGGATGTCAACTTTAAATGCTGCATTCCATTTCACTGGACTTATTCAGTCACTCTTTAGTCTTAAGACCTTGTCTTAATAACATATCTCATATTTTCTGAATAAAAAAAAGAATAACACCAAAATGGATGGTGAAATACACAAGACCAATTTAGATTCATTGACAATGCACATATGATGTGATCGTATAAGCAAAGAAACAAAAAGAAGTCAACAACTGTAGCCAACACTGGTAAGGGAAGTAAGGGGTGGAGCTCAAAGAGTTTCTTCCCCTGATCTGTATGGAATACTGACAGGAAAGAAATATTTGCTGATTTTCATGACTACTGGATTCAAGAGGTAGCAGAAGATCTTCCTAATGTTACTGTGATTGGGAAATGTATTCAAAAGATAGACACAATTTCCAGTAAATCTTATTTAAAAAAATAAAGACCTTTCTTGACACTACAATATTTACCTAAAACCTGTAGCCTGCAGTAAACTGTAATGATTTGCATAGCTTTACACTTACTTCTATCACCCCAGCTCACTGCATCAAGTTCATTGTTTTAGTGGTCATTGTACAGAAAATGTGGTCAGAGATAAACAATCTCCACTAAACATATTACTTAACTGACAATTGCTGTAGGGTGATTCTGTGCTGGTATTCCTTTCAGCACTGCTACGAGAAAGTCTATTAGGCCAACTTGAGGTAAAGTAAATGATGTGAAACAACCCACATTGTTTCAAGTTAACTAAGCTGACATCAGCTGTAAAACCTGAAAGCTCTCTATGCCAGGAAGTCAAATTATGTTTAGCTTGAGAAGAAGTTACTTAATTATTCTATTTTTAGCATCAATCTGAAAGATCCTCATGCCCAAATGTTTTCTGTAATGCTTCAGCAAATTCTACTCAAATATTTTTGAAGTTGTTTTGCTCTTAGTTGTTGTTGTAGGGTTTAATGCCATTTTTCAGCACACGATAGGCTATACATGGCGGCCAGTATTAATGGTGGAGGAAGAACCCAGGAAATCCCCAGAAAGAACCACTGACCCTCGAGAAGCTACTGGCAAGCTTTCTCACATACCCACATTGGCCGAATCCAAGACTCAAACCCACGCAAACAGAGGTGAGATGTTTTGCTCTTAGTAAAAGTGGCCATATTTGATCACAGATCCACACCATCTGTACAAATCTTAAAGGTCCTCATACCATAATGTTTATTCTGTTAAACATTTGTGTTGAAGATACCACTGAAAGTCTGTCTTTTTTTTGAGACAGTGGCCATTATCTGATAACAAATCAGTTCTACAAATCTGAAAGCTCTTTATGCTTTTGGTAAAATTTGGTGACTTTTTTTAGAAGTCATTAAAGGGAACTTTAGTAATAGTGGACAGTGATATGTAAATTTAATTGTGTGTTTAACTATTGTACATGATTGTAAGTTGCAGACAATGACAACATTTGCATAGCTAACTTTTGTCGATGATTGTAAGTTGTAAATAACATGCTGTAATAGCTTTTGAGTTCAGAGCATTCTAGACCCAGTACTGCTTACAATTAGAGTGGAATTTTCCATGAGAACTAGTAATATTTTTTATGTTGCAGGTCAAGTGAAAGTGTGTATAAATAGGGATTTGGTAAATTATTCATTCCTATCAGTCTCTGTGAATCCTTTTGATCAGAATTCACATTTGTGTTCAGATATAATTTGAGAGGAGATATTTAAATTATTCACCGGAATTGCAAAGTGCTAACTGAATTCAGAAAAACACTGTTTTGGAATTATTCAAAGACATTTCTAGATTGCATCATTCTGGTACATCAGGACAATCAAGACTTGAAATTCATTTGGAACATACTATATATTTAGAATTGTGATAGGTCATTTAGGATTATTTGGGATTTAATTCATAATACTGTGTCTTGTAAATTTTCACTTTCCAACTAATAAAATAAATTTTTTGATTTTCTTTATATTGCTGTTTCACTTCTTTCTCTTATTTAATTCAAGACCTTGAGACATAACACCATATTCAATCATGTATCAGCATCTTTTGAATGAATCTGACAAATTTTTCACCCCAAGATGCTTTCTGTCGAGTTTGGTAAAATCTGATTTAATAGTTTTCAAGATCTTGTATTTTCAAGGTTTATCTATTTAGTGATGGCAGCCAAATTTGATGTAGAACAGCATCATATATGCAGATTTTAATGGTCTTGATGTATTATGTCATACATGATCAAACTGTGCTAAGTGGTTTTGAGAAAATGTGGTGTAAAAACTTCAGAGTTTTTCTATGTACTAGTAACAGATGCCATATCAGATGACAGACCAGCATCATCTGTAAAAATCTGAAAGCCCTCTATGTCAGGATGCTGTCAAATTTAGTTGAGTGGTTTTTGAGAAAAGTAGCACACAGGTTTTTACTTTTGTTCAGTAATTGCAATCATGTTTGAAGGCTGATCAGCAGCAGCTGTCTTTAAGCCAGGATGCATTCTGTCAAGTTCCATTAGATTTGATCAGCATAAGCTGTCTTTAAGCCAGGATGCATTCTGTCAAGTTTCATTAGATTTGATCAGCATAAGCTGTCTTTAAGGGAGGATGCATTCTGTCAAGTTTCATTAGATTTGATCAGTATAAGCTGTCTTTAAGCCAGGATGCATTCTGTCAAGTTCCATTAGATTTGATCAGCATAAGCTGTCTTTAAGCCAAGATGCATTCTGTCAAGTTCCAGTAGATTTGATCAGTATAAGTTGTCTTTAAGCCAGGATGCATTCTGTCAAGTTCCATTAGATTTGATCAACATCAGTTGTCTTTAACACATTAACCCCTGGTGACACGTTTACATGGCAGGAAGTAGTAGCCTACTGCCGAGCTCTGTAGCGTCAAGGTCATGTATAATACACTAAAGTGGGTGGTATTATAGAAAGGTTGACAGATGTAGCACTATAATGATACCAAGTAATCTGGAATTTCTAGTTGCACTACAAAATACAGAGGGAAAACCTCATTTTTAGGACCCAATTTTTTTCTACCCAAAATTCGCCTGTGGTCAGAATTCAATTTTGTGTTCGGATTTTAGACTTTTTGGTCTCAGATCTAAGGCAGACCGGTATGAACTGCAAACAGACAGATGAACCTTTGCAAAAAGTAGGATAAGATGGGCATTTGGAATAAAGAGCAGTCTCGATACAAAGATAATGGGTCCATTAAGCAACAAAAAGAAAAATAATAAAAAAAATAAATAAAATAACTCCAACTTTTACCCTTCTGCTCATGCGCAAGCCAAATAGCCAAGGAAAAACGAAGTTTCTAACACAACTAGGCATTATGTTATTGGAAGATCACCTGGAAGTTGATGTTTTAGGATTTATTTAAAAATAGCTTTCAAAATGTGTTTCCTACTCAAATTTCAGACAAAAACGACAAAAACCTCCAGGGGTTAATGTGTTAAGCCAGGATATGTCTATGATAAAAGATGCATAGTGTTTTTGTAAATACACTAGTATCAGAATAGGTGTAACTAAAAGGCCATTTGTGTAGTGGAATTCTATAGAAGTTTTAACAGTTAACATTTCATTTTGCACATTATATCCTTAAAATAACCCGGTAACTACATAGACAATCAGTGCTGTCCTGCAGAATAGCAGTTTCCCCCCAGAATGACAACACATGCATCTGAGTTTCATTCCAGTATGTTTAACGATCCATACAAGAATACTGATAATGATACCCATATTCTGGAAAATATTTCACTCATCCACTCATATTTATAACTTGTTTCTGAAGGTTGGTGATTTTTTTTAAAAAACAGTTCCTATTGTTAAGTGCAATTCTTATCTAGATACCTATATGAAATAGATATGATGAATAAATCTTGTGCAAGATGAGCAATCTTCAAATCATTTGCCATTGAACAAGTCTCAAAGCCTGTTTTGAAAGCCTTTGGAATTTTCTGAGACTGGTACCCTAACTGTTTGTAAAAAGACAAAATGTGTAGTTGGTTACCTGGAATAGGTTCTTTGGATGTCGCTTCCGCTTCCAGAACTTCATGCAGTAACAGTTCAAGGACATGAGGAAAATAACTCAGTTCTGTACAACACTGAGCTAGATCTAATGCATGGACACCAAGGCTGAAAAGAAGATTATATGCATCAATTTGCACGTTATCTCACAGTCTTTATTTCTTTATAGTACTTCTATAATACCTAGAAACGTATCCATAGGATACCTCTGCCCTGCTCCCATTTGAATCAGTGATGCAAGTCAGAAAGAGCAAATAATTCTGGCAGAATGTATGTATTAGCATGCACAAGAACACATAATGTGGATAAAGGCGTAATTCACAGAGGTGCAATAACAGAACTTGATTGCCTGATGTTGATAATGCTGACCAAGTTTCCCGGCAATTCATCAACAGGATGTATGACTTACAAACTCGACTGTATCATAGTGATATTGACCAGGATAAATATTCTGGCCAGAAAATCAACATCTCTATGGTCAGGATTGTGTATTGGCACATGATACAAGTATAATACAGCTAGGCACATGTCACAAGTGTAATACAGCTAGGCACATGTCACATGTGTAATACAGCTAGGCACATGTCACAAGTGTAATACAGCTAGGCACATGTCACAAGTGTAATACAGCTAGGCAAACTAGGTTGCAATATATCCTTGACTGCTAAAAAAGAACAGGATAATGTTTCAGTGTTTACATTTAGAAACAAAAAATTATGGTTGCAGGTCACTGGAGATATATCTCGTTTTTGTTTTTTTAAACTATGCCAGTCTCTTTGTGATAAGAATGAACTGTATTCTAATATCACCAGTAACTGGTCTAATTACTGGTACTTTAATTTCTTTAAACTCTTGGCACGTTTTTGAACTGTGGCAGATATCATGATATTTATATTCACCCAATCTTGACATTAAATTTCCAAAATATGCAATATAATCTGTATTTTCCATAATCCAATCTTGACACTTCAAATCCAAAATATGCAACATAATCTGTATTTTCCTTAACCCTACCATGACACTACAAATCCAAAATCTGCAATATAATCTGTATTTTCCTTAACCCAATCTTGACACCACAAATCCAAAATATGCAATATAATCTGTATTTTCCTTAACCCAGCCTTGACACTACAAATCCAAAATCTGCAATATAATCTGTATTTTCCTTAACCCAGCCTTGACACTACAAATCCAAAATATGCAATATAATCTGTATTTTCCTTAACCCAATCTTGACACTTCAAATCCAAAATCTGCAATATAATCTGTATTTTCCTTAACCCTACCATGACACTACAAATCCAAAATCTGCAATATAATCTGTATTTTCCTTAACCCAATCTTGACACCACAAATCCAAAATATGCAATATAATCTGTATTTTCCTTAACCCTACCATGACACTACAAATCCAAAATCTGCAATATAATCTGTATTTTCCTTAACCCAATCTTGACACCACAAATCCAAAATATGCAATATAATCTGTATTTTCCTTAACCCAATCTTGACACTACAAATTCAAAATTATGAAAATTAATCAGTTTGAAAATTAATCCAAATGTGTGATGCATATGACAACAATGTAATCACAATGTTGATTTGAGTTCTAATACTTACATTTTTGTTTCAAAATGTAATGATTGTCTTTAACAACTGGATTTCCTGCTCATGAAAGTATAAAGGATAATCCATATTAATCTACACCCAATTTCAACACTACAAATCACAGATATGGCAATGACTACCCTAAATATACAAATGAACTGTCAGAATCACATAGACTGGTGCATGAATTTAATTATGGAATACCATTATCTGCAAAATTACTATAGGTAACAACCAACTATGTCCAATATGAGGTTATCAAGGGAAAATCTGTCATTGTATAAAACTTAGACAATATGAAATTGTGAAACTTGCATGTTGGTGATGCTGACTGCTTTATTACAAATAAATGACAACCCAGTTAGCATACTGGAAATGGGAAAACAATGGGAATATAATGTAACAACATAACTTAATGTACATGCATTGCAACAGTTTAAAGTTTTAATTACATTACTAATGCTCCCTTGCCTAAATACTTAGTGATGTAGCCTTTCACATGAATTACTATCAGAAAATGCCTTGGAATGGTCAACTATAAGTTTCTGATGCACACATAAAAATATTAATGTCAACCAATTAAAGACCTCAGTTCTGCTTTATCAGCTGCAACTTTTGACAAGTCCCCTGAATATTTATTTTTATCTTCCATTCGTTTCCCATTGTGGTGTTTCCACACTTTTCATGGGCAAAGACCGTTTTACCACCATACATCAACAGTGTTACGTGGTTATCCCAATTCCCATGCTATGATAATGTATTTTTATCTTATGTAGATAACATTTCACAATGATTTCTTTTATTGATCATGTCAAATCTTTTTGATTACCCATGTCTGTTTCAAACACTCATGTTTTTTTTTTATGTAGATGTCAATTTGGCGTAGTCCTATATTACAAAAGTTTGCTGATTCTCCAAACATGTCTGCATATGGAAGCCTGTGAAGCTGCAGTTTCATTTTTGTCACTTAATTTTATTACAAAATAAGTTTTAAAAAAATAATTTTACTTTACTTTTGTTTCATTGACCCAACAGTTTGAAATTCAAGTCGGTTAACATTGCTATGTCCTAATTTTGTATGAGGGAGAGCAGAACAGCGGTAATTAGACTATTTTTAAACGTATGATCATTATTACTAACCAATTTATTCTGAAAATCTATATGATCTATGAAAAAAATAAAAAGAATTGTGCGGATGTTAAAGTTTGTCTTATGACTTATGTCTTACAAGTTTGTCTTATGACTTATGTCTTACAAGTTTGTCGGGGCCCCGAGTGGCCAAGTGGTCTAAAGCGCTCTCTGTTACGGATCACTGCCATCTCACCTCTGTCTGCGTGGGTTCGAGTCCAGGATTCGGCAAATGTGGATATGTGAGAAAGCATGCCAGTAGCTTCTCGTGGGTCGGTGGTTCTTCCTGGGGTTTTCCCGGGTTCTTCCTCCACCATTAATACTGGCCGCCATGCATAGCCTATCGTGTGCTGAAAAATGGCATTAAATCCCACAACAACAACAACAAGTTTGTCTCATGACTTATGTTTTACAAGTTTGTCTTATGATGTATGTCTTACAAGTTTGTCTTATGACTTGTCTTACAAGTTTGTTTTTGCACTGATTTCATAAATATAAAGAAAAGACATTCTTCAAATTTTTTCCCACTGGATGAAGGTCTGATTTGGGTTTCAGATACATAGCTAGACTCTACTTCTAATGTGCAACTCTCAGAATACTGATAGCTCTGTGCAGCCATTTTCATTATTTTAGCTTCAGTTATAAATTAGAAGAAACTGAACCAATACTTTTTATCTATTTAATACTTTCAGAAAATAGTAATGCAACTATGGTGAAAATTTACTTCAATATTTTAAAACGAGGTAAAGTTACATTCTTGGCCTGCCTAGTCTGTATCTGCATAGAAAAATTGGAGATACCAACCTGGTAAAAATTATGCTCCTTTGCAGTTTGTTTATATTAAGTGGATACATTTTGATCCCATCCCTTTAGAACTGTTCCCGTCATAGAGACTTTGATGCAATATGCATGACCTAAAAACACTAACATCGCATACAATTTAACTGTTTTTAATTGATTAAATTGTATGCCCTGCAATATTTATGGGGGACAGTACATTAAAATAACAAGAGTCCCTCAAAGGGACAGACACTCAACTTCCCCCCCAAAATTTCCAGGAATTCAACAGAAGACTATTTCTTCTTTTAACCATCTCTAGATTTTTGAATTAGCAAGTGTAGCAGCAATATTGGATGTAAAATGGGCCCATTCTGAGACAAGATTTTCAATATGTTCATTGTGACAGTCATATCTGAAGTCAGTTCGGCATCACTTCTTTCAGAACCAACTAGATATCATGATTTTTATTCTGGTAAAATGACATGTCTATAAGGCTTTCCATTCAGGAGTAGCAATAAAAAATTTTTAAAGATGGCTGCCATGATGGCCATACTGGATTGTCAGATCAGCTCCATTTTCATATAGACTTCAAAAGGAGTCTCTTGTGAAAACCCAATGTTGAAATAATTTTCATCTAGGAGGAATATTGACTATCAATTCTGCACAATTTTAACTGAAGGCTAACTATACACCTTAAGAGGTCCTTCAGGTGAAAACCCCAATCTAATATTACTTCCATTCAGGATTTGCAATAACAAGATTTACAACATGGCTGACGTGGTGGCCATATTGGATGACAGATCAACACCATTTTCAAGTAGGATTAACTGTACAACAAAAAAAGTCTTTTGGTGAAAATACCACACTGATACAACCATCTGCAGAAGTACAGCAGGAGGATGTCAAGGTGGCACCATTTTCATTTAGGACAAACTTCTGGTGAAAACCCCATATTGATATGACTTTCAGTTGAGGAGTTGTGATAACAAGATTTTCAAGATGGCATTCTTGGTGGATGTTGGATGTCAGATCTGCACCTTTTTCATTCAGGACCAACTAGACATCATTAAAAGTCTTTTAGTGAAGTTAATAGGACCACACATTTAGAAGAAGTAGTACTAACATGATTTTCAAGATGGCCACTGTGGTAGCCATATTATTTATTTCAGCAGTATCATTTTTATTCAAGACCAATTAGATCTCATAAGAAGTCTTTCTGCAAAACAAAAAGAACTATCGTGGATAGACTTTCTGTTCATCAGAAGAAGCAATAATAAGATTTCGCCCACCATACTGGACATCAGAAAATCACCATTTCCATTTAGGACCAATCACATATCATTACAGGTATTTCATTGAAACTTCCATGTTGATATGACCATCGATTTAGGAGGAGTAGGGATAACAATACTTTTAAGATAGCAGCTACAGTGGTCCCTTTTGGATGTCCAAGCAGAATCATTTCCATTTATATATCAGAAGAAGTCTTATAGTGACAAACCCATGTTGATAAGACATTCTGTTCTAGTGAAGCGATGATAACAAAGTTTTCAAGATGGCAGCCATGAGGGTATAATTTCATTTAGGACCAACAACATATTATAAGTGAAAAACCATGCTTATATGACTATCCATTCAGAAGAAGTAGCAATATGCAGATTTTCAAGATGGCTGCTGTAACAGCCATAATGGACATCTGAGCGGTACCATTCTCATTTAGAACCAGACTTTGGGATGAAAAGTTTGTGTTAAGTATTAGGGCAATCTACAAGTTTCCAAGGAGAAGTGCCAATAATAACTGTTGCTTGTGGATGGATGGGTGTCAGAGGCTGGATGTCAGACGACAAACAATGGACAACAGGCTATGCCATAAACTCTTCTGGTCTAATACTACTAAGCTAAAATTGATAAAATGACAGCCAACATGGAAGTCCTAACTATTAAGTCTGTAATCCCACTTAACATTGATGCAGATTCCTTTCCATAACCAGTTCTGAATTAAAACTCTCAGATTTTATGACATTCTGCTAAAGATAGAACATCAAATAATTGTAATCTGAATATGGGGTATAATTCATATTGGACAGGATCCTGACTGAACATTTACAAAGAGGTTTAAAATTCTTGTTCTTGGCAGATGAATCACAGATATAACTGTTTTGCTGATTTCTTAGAAAAGTATGGGCATGATATACCATGAATCATATTGACTGTTATACTGTACACACATATGTTTATCATATCAATTTTATAACAGACGAAATCTTTGCATATCAATTTTATGCACTCTTTTAAAAAAACAAATCTTTGCATAAATGAAATATTCTGATCTTATATTCACTGGAAAAGTTTGCATTGGAAGCAAAATTTTTGTCCACATTCTTTGATGGACATCTGCTGGCCCTAAAATTTGAAATTGTTTATTTTTCAATTTATTGTGCTGATAACTTTTTAAAATAAAGATTAAAAGTATAAAATAAATACTTACTTTCTTCTAAGTAACTGGCGCAATATATGGTGAAGATAAATTTGACTCTGAAAAAGAAAACAACACAAAAATCCTCATGGAATATATATATTACAATATGTATTATATACTTTATTAATACTTTTCTTAGTATAAGAAAATAAAAATCAACAACACTAGGATGGAGTTAGTCCAGCAAAATATTTTGGCATTTAAATATGCACATGACAGTCTATATATAATTACAGTGACCTTTACACCCATGATCAAAGGATAGATCAACACTAATAACACTTTATAACACTAATGTTAGCTAAAGCTGTCAATGGGCACCTGGGTACTCGCCCCTTGATAATAACCCGGGTAATAACATGGGCAACTGGGTACCCATTAAAAATAGCCACCACCCCCCACCCCACCCCCGACCAAAAAAATGTGTTCAAAAGTTCAGATCAAAGATGTCAGGAACTAGTGAGACACAGAATAACAATTACAGTTTGAGGCTTGTGTCATGTGACTATTGGCTGCTGTGCAATTATCAATTATCAGATCTCTGTTTAATTTCCTTATTTTCTATTTAAAGTAAACATGCATAAAACAGTTCTAAGAAAACAGATGGGTTTCTTGAATGTAAAACCACTTGTCACAGATTCATTATATTTGAGCAGACCAGTCTAAATTGAAGAAGAAAAAATGGCATCAGATATTAATTAAAAAAAAAAAAAGTTTTACTGATGTGACTCATGGATGCTGTATGACTGAAAAATGTTAGGAGAGGATCATGCTAAAATTTTGTTAAACTTAAAAAGATATAAACTGAAGAACATGTTGCATCAGGAAAAGGACAAATCAATAGCACTTTACAAATTTTGAAAGAGGAATCTGGCAGTTTAGAAATGTAGACTAGTTAAAGTGAGAGTTATGCATAAATAATTTATCTGTTTTGTGTCTATACTCTTGTACTAACTACTAATACACATGGATTTAGCCAATTGTGACAGAAATTTTAGTTGCAGATCCAGGTAAGTAGCAAAAATAAATGTACATTTTTCATAGTTTTCTATAAGTATGCCATGTAATATGTAGATTGTTCTTTTTATGCTCAGATTACGTTTTTTGGCCACTTATATTAGTAATAATTATGTTTATGCCTCTCTTGGGGGCTGGAAAGTATGATCCTACAACTAAGCATTTCAGGTTGACATTCAACACATGTATGATCCTACAACTAAGCAGTTCAGGTTGACATTCAATACATGTGTGATCCTACAACTAAGCAGTTCACGTTGACATTCAACACATGTATGATCCGTCAACTAAGCAGTTCAGGTTGACATTCAACATATGTATGATCCTACAGCTAAGCAGTTCAGGTTGACATTCAACACATGTGTGATCCTACAACTAAGCAGTTCAGGTTGACATTCAACACATGTGTGATCCTACAACTAAGCAGTTCAGGTTGACATTCAATACATGTGTGATCCTACAACTAAGCAGTTCAGGTTGACATTCAACACATGTGTGATCCTACAACTAAGCAGTTCAGGTTGACATTCAACACATGTGTGATCCTACAACTAAGCAGTTCAGGTTGACATTCAACACATGTATGATCCTACAACTAAGCAGTTCAGGTTGACATTCAATACATGTGTGATCCTACAACTAAGCAGTTCAGGTTGACATTCAACACATGTATGATCCGTCAACTAAGCAGTTCAGGTTGACATTCAACACATGTATGATCCTACAGCTAAGCAGTTCAGGTTGACATTCAACACATGTGTGATCCTACAACTAAGCAGTTCAGGTTGACATTCAACACATGTGTGATCCTACAACTAAGCAGTTCAGGTTGACATTCAATACATGTGTGATCCTACAACTAAGCAGTTCAGGTTAACATTCAATACATGTGTGATCCTACAACTAAGCAGTTCAGGTTGACATTCAACACATGTGTGATCCTACAACTAAGCAGTTCAGGTTGACATTCAACACATGTGTGATCCTACAACTAAGCAGTTCAGGTTGACATTCAACACATGTGTGATCCTACAACTAAGCAGTTCAGGTTCACATTCAATACATGTGTGATCCTACAACTAAGCAGTTCAGGTTGACATTCAACATGTGTGACCCTACAACTAAGCAGTTCAGGTTGACATTCAATACATGTATGATCCTACAACTAAGCAGTTCAAGTTCACATTCAACACATGTTATGATCCTACAACTAAGCAGTTCAGGTTGACATTCAACACATATATGATCCTACAAGTAAGCAGCTCAAGTTCACATTCAACACATGTATGATCCTACAACTAAGCAGTTCAGGTTCACATTCAACACATGTATGATCCTACAACTAAGCAGTTCAGGTTGACATTCAATACATGTATGATCCTACAACTAAGCAGTTCAGGTTGACATTCAACACATGTATGATCCTACAACTAAGCAGTTCAAGTTCACATTCAATACAATTTCCGGGTAACCTATCATTAGGATCAATAGGTACCTAGTAGAAGTTTTCCAAAATTTAGACAGCTTTACTGTTAGACTGCTACACTAGTCTCAGTCTCACTGGTCAACATTTACAACACTACTTTTAGATTGCTACACTAGCCTCAGTCTCACTGGTCAACATTTACAACACTACTTTTAGATTGCTACTCTAGTCTCAGTCTCACTGATTAACATTTACAACACTACTTTTAGACTGCTACTCTAGTCTCAGTCTCACTGGTCAACATTTACAACACTACTTTTAGATTGCTACACTAGCCTCAGTCTCACTGGTCAACATTTACAACACTACTTTTAGATTGCTACTCTAGTCCCAGTCTCACTGGTCAACATTTACAACACTACTTTTAGACTGCTACACTAGTCTCAGTCTCACTGGTCAACATTTACAACACTACTTTTAGATTGCTACTCTAGTCTCAGTCTCACTGGTCAACATTTACAACACTACTTTTAGACTGCTACTCTAGTCTCAGTCTCACTGGTCAACATTTACAACACTACTTTTAGATTGCTACTCTAGTCTCAGTCTCACTGATTAACATTTACAACACTACTTTTAGACTGCTACTCTAGTCTCAGTCTCACTGGTCAACATTTACAACACTACTTTTAGACTGCTACACTAGTCTCTGTCTCACTGGTCAACATTTACAACACTACTTTTAGATTGCTACTCTAGTCTCAGTCTCACTGATTAACATTTACAACACTACTTTTAGACTGCTACTCTAGTCTCAGTCTCACTGGTCAACATTTACAACACTACTTTTAGACTGCTACTCTAGTCTCAGTCTCACTGGTCAACATTTACAACACTACTTTTAGATTGCTACTCTAGTCTCAGTCTCACTGGTCAACATTTACAACACTACTTTTAGACTGCTACACTAGCCTCAGTCTCACTGGTAAACATTTACAACACTACTTTTAGACTGCTACTCTAGTCTCAGTCTCACTGATTAACATTTACAACACTACTTTTAGACTGCTACTCTAGTCTCAGTCTCACTGGTCAACATTTACAACACTACTTTTAGATTGCTACACTAGCCTCAGTCTCACTGGTCAACATTTACAAGACTACTTTTAGATTGCTACTCTAGTCCCAGTCTCACTGGTCAACATTTACAACACTATTTTTAGACTGTTACACTAGTCTCAGTCAAGCTGCCAAGAATGCTCAGGGCTGTTCCATTTAAACATACATGGTACCCAGGGAAGGCAATTTAAAAAAAAATATATGCCTGGGTACTTTAATTTCATAGAGTTCATATTAAAGTGATAGAAAGCTCTAAATTGCCTGTATGGGTGAATACTCCACATCAAAAGTGTCTTCGCTGGGTCCCAGGCATGTTTTACTGGAACAGCCCTCATAGTGTTGTGAGCAATATGTACTCAACATACTAACTGCATACTCTTCACACAAAGAATATGCACTCCTCCTGAGTGCTACATATTCTCAATGTTTTATTGGCAATTTGCATGACACTTGTGTTAACAGTACATATAATTAATTGTTTTGCAAAGTGTAAAATTAATTTTAAAAGAATCAAAATGTGTCTTTCAAAATGTCTAGTTCTATTTCAGTGACTGTAATTCTAAATAGGTTACAATGTACAAGATGATAAATTTTGATGGGATTTATCTTTTTTGCTCACTCTTTGTTAAGTCACTCAAATGTCTGTCATAAACAAACACCTGCTATACTGTACCCTGTATAAAATGAGTATATGCATTACAGAAATCCATGCCACATGGATAAAAAGTAATTTCAATTAAATCTCTCTGCATTTATCATTACCTTACTTAAAGAACTATTTTATTTACATGATGAATTATTGTCCTAATATTGTCTGATGCAGCTTATGATGATGCCATGTTAACACATTTGTAACAATGTCAAATAAAATAACATAATTATCCCTTTATTTTTATTATTCAATATGTAAAAACATAAAATGACAAAATCTAATACCAATGGTGGCACTTATTTTTCTTATTCAAAACTAAATTCTGTTGTAAAAAAAGATATTTCATGAATCCTTGGACTTTTATTAATCAATGGACTTTTATTATAAATGAAGTACACTGCACTGGATAAAGGCTGACATGGAAAAATATCTCATGCTTAGAATTCTTTGTATCACATGCATCAATGAATGTTTTCAGCTTCTGAAAAAAATTCCAACCATCTTTTTCAACAAATCCCTTATATACTTATTGACAAGTTCCATCCCAAAAAAAAGACCTCAATCTGCCATCACATAATGCAGGGTCTGTTGTTTGTTCTACTGATTACTCCTAAAGAAATATGTGGACCTGTATCTGGCAGCACATAATGGAATGGCATATATGGGGTGTTGGTGGCTTGCAGTTTGACTTTTAAGTGAGTACATACAGTATAAAATACTTACAGTCCTCTCTAATACTGAATAAGGTAGATCATACAGTTGTTGTCCTCCCTGAGAAGGAGAGGCATATTTCAAGGTCATGGCATCACTGGCAGCACCAAGTATCACAGCTTCTTCAAATAACACAGCTGGAATAGAATAGGCATTTGTTTAATGATGATATTCGTGTAACCTTTTACATCTGTAATCAACATCTGTGATACTACATGTGTGTGATATATCATAATGACATTACAAAATGGTGTAAGTATGCCATGCGTGGCACTCAAAATGTGATTCAGGGAGATACACCAACTAAAAAAGGGTGTGTGAGAATTGAAAGAAACTTTTTCAAAGACTCAGGCTCCTATTAAATTCTTATAAAAGTGGTCAACATAAAACATTACAATGTTGAATCTGTCAAAGCTTAATACAAAAAATGAAATTGGGGGAGGTGTAAAACTGAGTTTATTTATGCAATACTTAAAAACTATGGATGTGTTGTTTTATCTTTTCCTGGGGGTTGTCAAAGGAGATTATTTCCTCCTCAATTAGTAACTGAAGGTCTAAAATAAACAACAGCATGATCCCAGTCAGATACATTAGACAACATTTGATAATCAGAAAATTGTCCTTCTTTGACCATGATTGAAAACTGAAAGAACACTGGACTTTGGAGTGAGAAGGAACTGGACAATAATAACAATAACTATGACAAAGTTAAAACTAGTACCTGCTATCACAGGAACTGAATTTGCCAGCCCAGTGGGAGATTGATGGCTTATGGCAAGCTGTCAAAGTGTTCTTACCATTGCTGTCAGCTGATTGATCTACTGCAGACTGGAGGATCGCTTGAGAACTGACTGGGTTTATACAACTGACTGGGTTTATACATACACCTGACTGGGTTTACACAACAACTGACTGGGTTTATACAACTGGGCTCAAAACATAGATGTCCTCACTCTGTTGTGACACTGACTAAAGGGAAAATGAGGATAAAGTGGAGTGAGATCATCATAAGGGAACTTTCATGACATCATCCAGCTTTCATGACATCATGCTCAGTAATAAACCATTAGGCTCTTGTAATAGTCCCCACAACACACTTTCAATGGTGGCTACAAAAAAAACATCAGAGTTACCTTTGAGAAAAACACATACAATCTTTTCCTTTCTCATCTGATTTAAACAGAAACTGAAAGCTGAGCAAAAATAGTCTATATTGATCATCCCAAACACAGATACAACTGAGAATAGAGATTTTAATAGGAACAGGAGCAAAATAAAGTAATTAATCCTAACCTAGGTTGGCAAAGAAAACAGATTATATCAAAGTTACCACTGATCCATAAACATCCCTTTCCCACTGACAAAGCATGAATTTCATGCCTTCTCCTTCACTGATGTCAGGGAGAGATGGAAGACTGTTTTAAGGGTAAGGTTCTCAAAGTAAACTTAACTCCAACATTCATATGGAGGTTTACAGGTATAGATAGTGACCAAAGAACATACAGGATGTTCCACCTATGCAATAAATGTAAGAAACTGATCTCTAGAACACCAAAGACTTCATCAGTTCTGAAAGTTGTTCATCTCACCCTATACAGAACTTGACAGTATTGATGAGATCTGCTCTAAAGTCCCTAATGGCAGAGGAATGTGTGTGTGTGTGTGTGATTTGGATTTTTAAAACAGCTTTAAAAAAATGTCAGTCATATCGCTACAATGTCTGCAGTGTGACAGTTTTTAGTGATGTCCAGCACTGGGGCATCATGCCACAGACATGTAGCATAATGTCCCACCCAGTCACATTATTCTGACACCAGGCCAACCAGTCCTAACACTAACCTCTTAAAGCTTAGCGCCTAGCGAGGCATCTGTTAGTATCATTTTTAGAAGCCTTTGGTATGACTTGGCTGGGGTTCGAACCCATGACCTCCCACATCCAAGGCAGACACTCTAACCACTAGGTCACTGGAGTAGTGATACTGATGAATCTTCCTCTAAGAGAAAAAGAAAATCTTAAATTGCAGTTGGGAGGGGGGAGAGATAGGGGCAATGCATGTACTGCTCATAAACTGGTCATGGTTGATAGATCATTTTATATGAGCCAGGCATGGAAAATGTGAGATGTGTTGTGCAAGAGGGACCCTCTGTGCTGCAGATCCCTTCTAGTGTAATATTACTTGAGGTTGTTCACCAATAGGTTGTGGAGACTGCTGAATCATGATTGCTGGGTCAACAGGGGGCTATCAGGGTGAGCCCTGACTTGGTAAGACCTGACCATGAAGAATCTGAGGAATTATTCTGATAGATAGTAAGATGTAGGCATACAGTTGATACCACCTTAGACTGAAGGCATCCACTACCCATGCCCACAAGTCTGGTAGTAAAAAGACATAAGAAGGAGTTTGCTGTTCAGCCTCATTGCAATAAAGTCTACTATTGGCTATTCCCACAGATTAAATTTCTCTGCTACTATTTCATGGAGAGTCCATTCTAAAAGGACTGCTTACTCATCTGAACAGGCTGACTTTCTTAATATTTCTCTTGCCTAGAATGAAACAGATCCTTAGACTAAACCCATTTGTACTTGTCTATAGGAGGTGATTAGATAGACAGAATGAGCACGAGTAGCCAATTCCCTTGATGCCTGAGGTATGCTCCAAATTATGTGTTGTTCACAGTAGTCATGACACAGCAATGTCGATGCAATTGATGTACCCTTAAGTGTCTGAAAAACAACTTACATTTTGAGAATGCTGATGTCATGGAAAGATTCATCCTAAAACCACATCCCCTGCAGAATTACTCTCTTAGGTTCTATGTGCATACCCGAGCCTGAATCTAAACTGTTGGTGTAATGGAAGGAACAAGGATGTGATGCATGAATATGGAACTCTTGTCAGAAACCTATTCCAATTTTTCCACCAACTCAGATGGTGGTGAAATATGGATCCAAAGTGGAACCAAGTGGAAAGGGGGTCCTTGTGAGGTCTATATATTACTAGAAGAATGAACTGGAGAAACTGCCTATAAAACTTTCCTTGGGGAACTAAGTCCACAGCTGTATCCACATGAAAAAGATGTAAAGGCAGGCAGATAATAAGTCTTCTCATCCAATCAGCATGTATTTGTGAGATTCTGTCAGGAAGAACATCGACTGCCTCTTGAAAGATGAGAAAATTCATCTACATAAACAAAAATTCTGAGAAAAGACCAGCTCTGAGTTCCCCTGATTGGGATTAGGTCTAGATAAGTTACTATCAAAAGAGACAGATTCTTCAGAAAGGCAAGTGTGAGGACACTGTGTTTCAAGCAACTGTCAAATACTGTAGAACATGGACCCACAAAAACCTTAAATGAACCACTGTTCACCCCTGAGAAGGCTCTAGTAACAGAAGACAGACTGAAAGGAAGAGCCGAAGATTGGAACATCTCTTGTTCCAAACACAACTGCAGAAATTTCTTGTGGGCTGGGAAGATGGGGACATGATGAAAGGCATCCTGGAACTCTACATAAACCACCCTGTCTATGGGTTGATGGCATTTCTGACAGGTGGATGTCTCCATCCTGAAACACTCTTACAGAAGAAACTGGGGCCCCTAGTGGCCGATTGATCTAAAGCGTTCTCCGTTACAGATCACTGCCATCTCACCTCTGTCTGCGTTGGTTCGAGTCTAGGATTCGGCCAATGTGGGTATGTGAGAAAGCTTGCCAGTAGCTTATCGTGGGTCAGTGATTCTTCCCGGAGTTTTCCCGGGTTCTTCCTCCACCATTAATACTGGCCGCCATGCATAGCCTATCATGTGCTGAAAAATGGCGTTAAACCCCACAACAACAACAACAACAACAGAAGAAACTTGTTCAATAGGGAATGATTGATAATTAGTCAGATCTTTTCATCTTTTCTGAAACCTGGAAGATCTGGAATAAAATCCCTGACTTTGGATATTCATCACCCTCTTTACTCCACTCTTCCTTAGAAGGCTGTATATAAATTTTCCCATACAAAATACCAGTTGCGACCTATGGAATTGAAGGGGGATCCTTACAAGAGGTGCAAGCAAAGCTGGAAAATTATCATCCTTAACTGTGGAAATGACCTATGCATTGTCCATGAAGTCTGACCAAGCCTTTGAGAAAAAAATGTTCCATCTGGTACTACTGGAATATGATGAGAAGAACCCTGGCAGAAGAGGGTGTGACTCCTTCCTTTTTGATGGTGGAGTACATGGACTTGCTGCCCTGGCCCCTCCATTCACTTAATCATGAGAAAGATGGGTGCAAAGAGATCTAAAGTGTCAGATCCCATTCTTAAAATATTCTGAAGGGGAGTCATGGCTCTTCTAGGTTGTAGGTATTTTTTCAATAATTTAGGAGAACCCAGTACTCTGCCCATTGACCTGTGTTGTTGATCAATGAAATCTTGCAAGGCCAATGTAGGATTAGCCCTGTGAATAACATCTCCACATTGAGAGGGATGGACTGCAAAAGGCTTTTGCTGTGTTCCAGCAAAATCTTTGTCTCAAAGATGGCATTCCTATGGAGGTAAAGAATCTCTGCAATGAGCACCAAGAACCATCCCTTCTGCTACCTGGCCACCCTTTGGTCAAATACAACTTCTGAGTTGGCTCTATCACCATTGCTCAGTGAGGTCCAATACAGTCTGTCACCCAGAAAGACTCTCCAATATAGGCTGTACCACAGACAGACTTCCCAAACTATCACAGATCTGGAGCAAGGAGGTGGTTCTGCTTTGTCAAAGGTCCACATTTCCTCCTACCCACCATTTAATGAAGATCCTAAAATAGTAGGACCTAACATGATGGGTTCTTCTGGGAACTTGTCTGTGTCAACCAAAACCAATAGTTAATAATCCTATCTTCACTCTTGGGTTGTGTGTAACATCTCCCTCCTTGGAGGTGACTTTATGATTTAGGGGTGTCATCTCCATTTCACTCAAAGATGGTATGGGGTGGGGCAGGGTGACAGAACTAACATTTTGTTCCTCTCTTTCTCTCTCTGGAGAAAAGGATTGATAATTACCTCTTGAAGCAGGAGTGCAGGAGGTGGTGGGTTGTAGCTCCCTGCACTTCTCATGAAAATGAGCCATGGGGAGGCAGGGATGATATATGTATGGTGTGCCCAGTCTGCAGATCCATGGGGACATCATGACATCTGTAGCCATCAGTTTCCTAAACCAATCACAGTATACATCACATTCATACACCAATCACAGTAGTCATCATGTTCCTCTACCAATCACAGTAGTCATCATGTTCCAATACCAATCACAGTAGTCATCATGTTTCTATACCAATCACAATAGTCATCATGTTTCTATACCAATCACAACAGTCATCATGTTCCTATACTAATCACAGTAGTCATCATGTTTCTATACCAATCACAATAGTCATCATGTTTCTATACCATTCACAGTAGTCATCATGTTCCTATACAAATCACAGTAGTCATCATGTTCCTATACAAATCACAATAGTCATCATGTTCCTATACCAATCACAGCAGTCATCATGTTCCTATACAAATCACAGTAGTCATCATCTTTCTGTACCAAGCACAGTAGTCATCAAATTCCTATACCAATCACAGTAGTCATCATGTTTCTAATTGTTCCTAAACCAAACATAGTAGACAAGTTCCTAAACCAATCACAGTAGTCATCATATTCCTAAACCAATCACAGTATTCAAAGTTTCATAAGCCAATCACAGTAATCATAAAGTTCCTAAGCCAAGTACAGTATTCATTTTGTTCCTAAACCAATCACAGTAGTCAAGTTCCTAAACCAATCACAGTAGTCATCATGTTCCTAAACCAATCACAGTAATCATGTTCCTATACCAATCACAGTAGTCATGTTTCTATACCAATCACAGTAGTCATCATGTTCCTAAGCCAATCATGGTATACATAAAGTTCCTAAATCAATCACAGTAGTCATCATGTTCCTAAGCCAATCACAGTAGTCATCATGTTCCTAAGCCAATCACAGTAGTCATCATGTTCCTAAGCCAATCACAGTAGACATAAAGTTCCAATCAAGTTAACAAGTTGGCTATAGCTGCTAAATGCTCTGAATTCATTATGAGTTGTGGGGTACCTACAATTTTTGTAGTTGTTGAAGGTAAACAGACCACAGGATAAGAGCTGATTTTGTCCACCACCCCATCTTTGATTACAGCCGAATTGCTAAGGGTGGTAAGGATGGCTCTGTTTCCATTAAGTATGCATACATTTTTGGTCTCTGACCATCCCTTGCTAATGAACCCAACCTTGAATCAGGTAATTTTGTTTCTCCCACTCTAGCAAAGTTATGTGATAATGCAGAAGAAATGATGTTGTTTGGTTTTTAATGTCATTTTTTAAAACATTGATGGATATATCAAGCCAGAGAAATGGAAACTAAGTGTGTTAGGTAGTGAACCTGCAACCCACTGAGCATCAATCTGACTCTAGCTACCTTGGCTACACAGAATGTATAAAGATCAATCTATATTAACAAATAATAGCTACATATATACTTAAATGGCTACTTATTTTATTATCATCGTATCAACAACATCATGTTTACAGCAAAAACAATTTAAGAAAATTCTATGTCTGACATTTCAATTCCATTTAACAGCAAAACAGTAACCTTTTCTCATGATTCTGCCCCACAAAAATCGTTTTGTTTGGTGACCTTGACTTCTCATTATAAAAGAGCCCTACAGTTGTACAAAAAAATATTTTAAACTTGCTTCTGTGATGACAATACAAAGTTCGCACCATTTTCATTTAGGACCAAGTAGACATTTTAAGAAGTCTTTTAGTGAACACATTATGTCAATATGACTTTCCGTTAAGAAGTAGTGACATGATATTCAAGATGTCTGCCAAGGCAGCTCTATTGGTTGTTGTTGTTGTTATGGGGTTTAACACCATTTTTCTGCACACGACAGGCTATGCATGGCGGCCAGTATTAATGGTGGAGGAAGAACCTGGGAAGAACCACCGACCCACGAGAAGCTACTGGCAAGCTTTCTCACATACCCACATTGGCCGAATCAGTTATATTGGATGTAAGATCAATACCCTTTTCATTTCGGACAAACCTGACACCATATGAATTCTTTGTGTGAAAACCCTATGTTTTTAGAGAGTTCTGCTGTGGTGGGTTATTGGATGTCTGGGCAGTACCATTTTCATTTAGGACCAACTAGAGCTTGGGATGAATGTATGTGTATAGTTTCATGGCAAAATCCTGGAAGTAGTTTACAAGCAGCAGAATATGAAAAAAAATTCATGGGATCTGTTTGGATATTGCTTTGATTACATCAGGTTTTTTTTGTCAGTATCAAGAAGCAACTTTTTTGAAAGAACATATAGGTTGCTATTTTAAACCAAACACTAAAAGGTAAATACGCAGCAATGTTATCATAATTCTTCTGTGCCTTTTTGATCCACCTAATTCCATCAGTAACAGCCACTTTTTCCACAATGCATGTTTCTTCTAGAATGTTCTTCGTCACACTCATGCTTATATGGGGTCATCTGCTTCTATGATAACAGCTGTAGTTGTCTGAGTATGTATAAAGATTTAAATAGCACTATTTATAAAACACCAAAGTGGTAGTGTCACTTTGCCAAATTTGACATTCTGACTAAGTTTAAATGTACTTTTTTGTTTCTGAAAGCTGTTCTTTACTAGGGATAAGATTCCTGATTTAGAGTGTTATGTATATTTGATTTAATTATATTTGATTTAACATATATTTCTTTCAATTTAATTGTCAGTTTTTAATTTTTTATTTTTCATTATATGATATTGTAATGTAAATTTATTTAATAGAGATGATACGTTTTTCAGAAAATAGTTTGACCTTGACTGTTAGTTTACAAACACCAGGTGTTGATCTAAATCCTGACCTTGTTTCAGAATTTGTAGCAACCATTGTAAACAAGTTCTATTTTATTTTAAAATGATTGGTTGTTTTCGAGGTCATGATCGGAATTCATGCTTAAGATGTAAACAATAATTTTTATTTTTTATTCCTTAGAGTAAAATGATTGGTTTTTGTCAGGGTCACACTGGGTAAACGTGATCTGTAACAGGTACTTGCCTTCTATACCCTTCGAGAAGATGATCATGTGACCCCTTGTTTACGTTAATAATACTATATAACCCATGTTTTGGAGAATTAATTTCAATTGATGCTGGGATGTTAAACTGTTTGTTGTTTGTTGTGTTGCTTGGAGTTATTTCTAATTACTTGGTTTGGAGTTATTTCTAATTACTTGGTTTGGAGTTATTTCAAATTACTTGGATTCAAAAGGATTAAGTCTGTTATTTTTCTGGAAAATACGTGTGCTCATATATTATTGTGGAACAAGAACAGTTTTTAAAAAAAAATTATTCAGCTATCAGAAACCGGAGTGATAATTCTTGTTTCTACAAGGAACTGAAGACTTCAACACAACAGATTGCAGCATACATCATCGTCTTCCATCTTGGATTCTTCGTCGGAATTCGAACGTGAAATCAGTAGAACATATTGTTATTAGGACTACTAAAATTTTATTCTTGGATTATTTTTGGATTTGAGTCTATAAAACCATAAGTTCATATTTTTTAATTCTTAGAGAATTTTTCCAGGGAAATAAATTACTGTATTTCTTCAAAGCTTGTTGTTTTCACTCTTTCTTGTGTTACTGTTTATTCGAGCCTAAACAAGTGACATAAGAAGAGTACTGCTTCTTTATGCAAAATTGAGTTTTAAGACATACTTAATTTTGACATGTCCAGTGATCAAGAATGCCAAATATTATATCATTTGTACCTCAGTTTCCTTTGACTAAGAATGCCAAATATTATATCATCTGTACCTCAGTTTTCTTTGACTAAGAATGCCAAATATTATATCATTTGTACCTCAGTTTCCTTTGACTATGAATGCCAAATATTATATCATCTGTACCTCAGTTTCCTTTGACCATGAATGCCAAATATTAGATCATTTATACCTCAGTTTCCTTTGACTAAGAATGCAAATATTATATCATCTGTACCTCAGTTTCCTTTGACTAAGAATGTCAAGTATTATATCATCTGTACCTCAGTTTCCTTTGACTAAAGAATGCCAATATTAAATCATTTATACCTCAGTTTCCTTTGACTAAGAATGCCAAATATTATATCATTTGTACCTCAGTTTCCTTTGACTAAGAATGTCAAATATTATATCATTTGTACCTCAGTTTCCTAAACACTGCTGCGCATACTGTCATGTAATTTCATGTATGTATTCACATTTATTATCTATGTTATCAAACATTAAACATAAACTATGGTTGCAATGACCTCCATGTCTTACTAACCTGGTCACGCCAAGGTTTGAATTATGTATTGTACAGGCATGGCTTATATGTCCTGCTAAACTGGCCATGCCATGTTTTTGGATAATGTACTGTACAGGCATGACCTATGAGTCCTGCTAAACTGGCCACGATAAGCTTTGCATTATGTACTATGCAGGCATGACTTATATGTCCTGCTAAACTGGCCACGCCAAGCATTGCATTATGTCCTGTACAGGCGTGATCTATGTGTCTTGCTAAACTGTCCATGCCAAGTTTTGGATTATGTACTATACAGGCAAAGCAGGCGAGATTTATCAGTTAGCAAAATCTCAAGCTGATTCCTTCTTAGCACAGCTGTTCAAATTTGCATCAAGTTATAATCAAGAAAAAAGGAGAACAATTTTTCACATGTCTAATTTCATAACTGGAAAACAGTAAAAAATGTTTCATGCAATATTTCACTCATATCCCCTTTGCATCAATTTTGTTGCTTTAAAGTCAGAACAAAATTCTGTTGTAGATTATACAAATACAATTTTCTCCTGACACTGGTCAAGACCATGTTTATTGATATTTTATATCAATAAAAATATATTTGCATATCAAAATAACATTGCTACTTTTTACTTCCTCAAACCTTCACTTCTTCCTTTCATCTGGGAGAGGTTACTTCTCTCCATTTTTCTGATCTAGTCTGAACCCTACTATAAGTAGTACATTAATGTGTACATAAACGAAAAGCCCACAAAAAAGTTCAGCCGATTATTGCCAAAACTGATCCCTGCTAATGTATCCATTTAAGAACCATTCAAATTTAGCACTGCATATGTAAAGTTTAATACATTATCAACCGTTGTGCATAAATTTAACTTACTACTGTATCCTACAAAGTATACTGCAAAAATCTTTATACATTTTCCAAAAGTGGAGAATGAATTCATAATAAATAGAATATTCAATTACACAGGTAGTGTTCTTGCCTAGTGGGTATTAAATAGAATATTCAATATAGGTAGTGTTCTTACCTAGTGGGTATTAAATAGAATATTTAATATAGGTAGTGTTCTTACCTAGTGGGTTTTAAATAGAATATTCAATATAGGTAGTGTTCTTACCTAGTGGGTATTAAATAGAATATTTAATATAGGTAGTGTTCTTACCTAGTGGGTTTTAAATAGAATATTCAATATAGGTAGTGTTTTACCTAGTGGGTATTAAATAGAATATTCAATATAGGTAGTGTTCTTACCTAGTGGGTATTAAATAGAATATTCAATATAGGTAGTGTTCTTACCTAGTGGGTATTACATAGAATATTCAATATAGGTAGTGTTCTTACCTAGTGGGTATATATCTACTCTAAATGGAAGCATTATTCGTTTGGATATGAAGTTGGGGGCATCACTTTCGCTTCTTGGAAAAAGTGGCAGCCACACCTGGAAAATAAAAAAAAATCTGTGAAGTTCAAAATTCACTTCAACTGCATAATTGTTTACAATGTATACAATATGCTGTATGGGTTGGGGTGGGGTGGTGATGATGTGAATTAGAAAGAATCATGCCTGATACAATAATGCCATGGTACAATTATCTGAAAGTATCTTATTATTAAACACCAAATTATGGAGCTGATAGTGCCCTTTGGCAACACATTGCTTTCCATGTGCCCTTTGGCAACAAACTGCTTTCCACTTTTGTGGTCTTAAGTTTGGACCAAAGTGAAAACACATGCCTTGGAAGTTTAAGATCAACTTATGGCATCACTAGGCCCCATGCTCTCAAAATATTCTGAGCCTGAAATTCATGTCCAAAATGCCAAATTCAAACATGATAGCAAGAGTAAATGTACAGCATTAACTGGTGTGTCAATGAGTAGAAACACAAACTACTTCCCTCGTATTAACAATCAATGTCACACTTAACTGATAAGTGGTCATACTTCAGTGTGCGCTGGGACAAACTGATATCATACACTTACAAACAAAATTTTTAAGTGGCTTTTCATTGTTTGACTTAGTGGAGTGCAGGCCAAATTTTCATCACTGAAAACACCAAGGAATTTTGAAACTTGGAATAAGTAGCAATAAAATGACTGTCATGGTAAATCATTCATACATCATGAAATGTAAGAAAATGTACAGTATACACCTTCTATGAGTATAGGTTAATAGGTTACATGCTAATGATGGCATCATCAATGAAAGAAATTAAGCTTGAACTTAGCACAGCATCACATCCCAATGGTACAACTTAAACAACTTTGTTCATTTAAAAATGGCAAGGTTAGTATTTTTTTCTTCTTCATCATTTTCCTGCTTCTTCTACATACCTGTATTAATGCCAAGGCTCAAATATACAGAAAAGAAAACAACAGTACATGTCATATACAATAGTCCCTATCTACTAAATCAACCGATAGGCTAGCTACTAAATCAACCATCAAAACTGAGGGAAAGATCAAAATGTTGATGAAAATCTTAAATATAAAGTAAGTGTTTATATTTGTTTTTTTTTTTAAATTATCCTAAGTTTTGCTGGCAAGGTGATGAAAAACTTAATGGATAAGTATACCAAGTCTCAAACAGCTAATTCCACAACTTACTGAACCATAACCTTCAGGATGAAAACTGGACCACTGATATGGTTCACAACACACTTTCTAATGATGAGGTAAAAAAAAGACCTAGTTTTAATCCTTAATTTCAAATTGCTTGAAAGCTACAGAACAGAAAGGGAAGTGTGAGGGAAAACTAAAATACTGAACTTAACTTGAAACAAATGACCACTGATGTAACTTAACATTAAACAAATGACCACTGATGTAACTTAACTGTAAACAAATGACCACTGATGTAACTTAACATTAAACAAATGACCACAGATGTAACTTACCTTTAAACAAATGACCACTGATGTAACTTAACTTCAAATAAATGACCACTGATGTAACTTAACTGTAAACAAATGACCACTGATGTAACTTAACATTAAACAAATGACCACAGATGTAACTTAACTTTGAACAAATGACCACTGATGTAACTTAACTATAAACAAATGACCATTGATGTTACTTAACTTTAAACAACTGACAACTGAATCAGATGTAACTTAACTTTAAACAAATGACCACTGATGTAACTTAACTTTAAACAAATGACCACTTATGTGGAACATGACACATATTCTAATAGTAATGCATAAGTGTAACAAAATTTCATTCCTTAAACTTAAATGACTTTGAAGTTATAAAGCAGACATGAAAATAAGACAGAAAACTTCAAATATTGAGCCATGGCCTTGAAGATAGGACCCCCAAGGAGATATGTGATACACTTTTAATCATGATGTACGAGTGTCACACAGCTTTAAAGTTATTAAGCATAAATAAAATTAATATGTGATGGATGTACAGATGGATGAAAACAAGGATACTATATCCCCCACTGTTCGTGAAATGGTGGGGGACAAAACCTGTTTTAACGTCCCTAAAATCTAATCATATCATCTAAAAATGGATATAAATATGCTAGATGAAGACAAATTTGTCTATGCCGAGTAGACATGTGTAATTTGAAAATAAGCTTCCTGAGACAGGGACCAAAATTATGCTGTACCACTGCAAGCAGAGGAGGAATCAAAAGAGTTTGACATGTAAACCATGTATGCCCCCCCCCCAACTAAATAATGCAAAAGCAACTAGATCTGTGTTTCCCTTAAGCGTGTTTACAGAAAAACAGTGGAAATCCAATCAATTAGAAAGCTTAGAAAAATTTGAAATATTTTACATAAATACAAACATGCATAACAAAGGGTAGGTACTATGTGGTCTATCGCTGACCAAAAAAATTCACAAATTTTCAAAAATGATGTTGATTTAATACCATGGCAAAAAAAAAATGTATCAACATTTTAAAAACTTAAAAATTCAATTGTTCACGACGTCACACTTGGATATAAAATAGGCATTTTGCACAAAACTTGGAGTTATTTTTAAACATAATATGTGGCAACCAAACTTGTATTTTTACAAAATGTAAAGGTAAGCGAGAATAACCTTTTACTAGAATATTGTTTTGGTTCTTGCATGTGGATGATGTGAAAAACGATACAATTTAAGTGTGTCTGCATTCGTTAGTGCCTTGCATTCCCACAATGGTCAAGTACTAACTACATCCAAATTGACATTTCTGCTACAGTGAACGCATAAAATAATTTTAACATGAACCAAAATGACTATATGTCCACTGTGACATGCATACATATGGTGTGAAACACTGAAATAACCACTTCAGTTTATTCGTATGGTCATCAAAACTCACCAATTTCGCCATATTTCTGCATCTTCAAATAAACAACCAGTGCAACTCAGTTAAGTCATAATAATTAGAATCATAACGTCCTGAATACTCCTTTTCAGTGGGCTAAAATCATTACTTTTTAAAAAATCTATGAATAATTACCAATTAAAATCTCAAAACTACAATAAAGGCTATTGACTACTTGAATTCAAATTGGCTTTCAAGGTTCTGGTCCCATAGCAGCTGATTTTAGTACTTGCCTGGCTTATGCTACTGCAGTTGACAATGCAACAAAGGACTCGTATTTTGTTTTGAAAACATAAACTCAGTATAATCCATCTCATGATTTTGAAATCTTGCCAAACTTGTTCACCAATTATAATCAAAACTGTATTATGGAATAGTTCATGTTTTTCATCACAAACAGCTAAGATATCTCTCTACACTAGAAATCTCTGGTCACAAAAGTTACGTATCCTTCCTCTCATTGTCATAAAATACTCTAAGATTTTATTTAACTGAATTGTGGTCTTCTATAAACTTTAAGTCTGAGGCATACTGTGTTTTGGGATTCTGTCACTGATATTCCAATCTGATGAGATGTGGTCAAGTGGTTTCCAATAAATATATATATATATATATATATATATATATATATATATATATATATATATATATATATATATATATATATATAAAATAAGCTCAATATAATTATACCCACAAGCTAAAAAGTATTTATTTTTATGTAATTATTGACTTTTCTTCAAGGTGAATATAATTTTATTAACCAGCAAACTTAATACTGACTGTAGAGGTCAGAATTACATGTTTATTGGTTCATAAAACTTCACATTTGCTGAAACAAATGCCTATTGATATTTTATTACGTCATTTAGCTTAAGTTTAGTTTAATCTTGCAAAGTAATTATGTAAATTTAGCTGCATCATGCCAAAAATATGACATCATGTATCAGTCAATAACATCAAGACCATGTGGGCAATAGATTGTGTATCACATGACATTAGGTCATTCATTCAAAACAAAGCTCTCACAATAATCATGCAATAAATTCAAATTTCCTTTTTAACAGCTGTTTTTATATTATGAGACAGCTAGATGTTTATTGTAAAAACTCATTTTCACTAGAAAATTATTTTCATTTTCACCTCAAATGGGAGCAAGAAACTTGTTTTGTTTTTGTTACTTCTGACTACATCCAACTATGTATCCGAGATTTTTTCATTTTGCATGATCCTTATATGCATAAAAAACTTTGTTTTTGATGGGTTGTTTTGCCCATATAGCATACATGAGCAAATGGGTGAAAATTGGGCCTTGGTTTCTTTGGGGTTCTTTTGCATAGTGGGCCTATGACTTTTATGTCCTGCTCCATTTATACTCCACACCTTACTTTTTGCAAAACTTCATCTATCCATGTGATGTCTGGACCTGTCTGCTTTAGGTCTATTGGCAGGAAGTCTAAAATACAGACAAAACCTCTGGTTCTGGAACCAGTAACATTTTGCCTTAAAAAAATCTGGTTTCAAAAATGTTTTGTTTTTGTTGTTGTATTTTTAATGTGAGTAGAAAATCTATGTTACATGGTTTCAAGGGGGATAAGTTTTGTGTCATGGACATGGCTAATAAAGTCACTTGCATAATCTGACTTTCCATGTGTAAGTATTCAGCATCCGGTCCATACAATGAATAAAATATCCTGTCTTACCTTCATGCCATGTGAGCCACACCCTAACCAGAGGGCCTCAGTCAGTTGTAGTTTTCCTACACTAGTCCTGGACACTGTCCATAAATTCTCCACATTAGTGGCCACAACTGATGGTGGGCAAAATGGCAACTGGAAATAAAAATAAAACTTTCAAAGAAAATGGAGCTGTTTTATGTAAGTTCTTTTTTTCAAGATAACATTTTGATTTTATTTGAGATTCCTTTCCAGTACATGGACACATTAGTATGAAAATTATTTAAAAAATTGGAAGTCACAAAAATTATATACGCTGTAACGTTAATTAGGATCTATCTGATAACTGGAAAAATATTACAATTATTGTTGCCATGTCAGGTGAGACCATATATATTTCAGTGTTATGTATGGCTAATGACAGAAGTTCATCTAGGTGGGACTGACTTTCTAAATTATGACACTCCTGAATGTACAAATGTATAGGACTTTGATAAGTGGAAAATGTTTATATGAAACACAAATCTCTGATACAAGTGACATAAAATCCACTCATCTTACCAGTCTGAACTTTTGTTCTCCTTTTTCTTTGATCTTTGGACCTGACCTGTCTCTTTGGAACATCAGCAGTTTACCTGCTACATTCAGCAGCAAACTCTCTGCCTCTTTGGTGGTCTGTTGAGACTTTGTGGATACTGAAAATCAATGAAAATGAATTAAGCATTGATGAGGCACAAAAGGCAGTACTTGCAAGTGGAGGAGACTGGAAATTCAAGTCAGAGATTTTTTGTTGTTGTTGTTGTTCTAGGGTTTAATGCCATTTTTCAGCACAAGATAGGCTATACATGGCGGCCAGTATAACTGGTGGAGGAAGAACCCTGGAAAACCCAGGGAAGAACCACCGACCCACGAGAAGCTATTGGCAGGCTTTCCCACATACCCACACTAGCCGAGCCTTGGACTCGAACCCAGTCAGAGATTTTAAATCTTTTTCTGTTGTGCCACTCAGCAAAACCCTTTACAGTCTCAGGTCAAAGCAAATTTCTCCATGGATTGAATTTTTCTTGCTGTAAGACACCAATCTGTGCTACCAATCACTAATTTCAAAAGCAATCAAAAATATTTTTCTGTGGAAATAATATAACCACTTCACAAGTTTAAGCAGTTGTGAAAATTTCACTTTTTATAATTAAAAAAACCCAACAAAATGACTGAAACGTTAGAAAATACATAAATTCATCAGGTGATATTATAACTATGTTCCTGTACATGCACGTGCTGATGGCATTCTATCAATGTCAGGATTTTTCTTTTAAATTCTATCAAGTCCACCTAACACCAACAAGACTAATTACTACATGTATTAAGACCTTGAAATTAAATTTATCATGGACAAATGAATTTTCACTGGTGTACATATCCATTTAAATTATCATACTCCCTGCCAATGCATATTACTGTAATCCAAGGTCCCAAAATTCTTTTGAAAGTGATTTCCCCATATGCTAATTAATTCTAAAGTTGAACTTGCCCATTCAAATTAAGACTTTCCCTGCCAATGCATATTAATGACAGCATTAGAGTTCATCTCAGCTGACAGGTCAACTATTTCTGGATATTTGCTTGCCCATGTGAACATAACTTGATATCAGAATTCTGAATCAATAAAAAGAAACTGACAAAAAGATGACATCATTCCAACAATCATTCTATTAACTACCATACAAAAAAATTTGCACAAGAAGTTCATTCTTTTCTGGAATCTTTGTGCATTTTGGCATTATCATGCATTGCTTTGTATCTATTTTACCCTTTGATTGTGAGAATTATTTGACATGTTTAGTTGATTGCAGTTACCACCATCACTGGCATATCAGACCATATGATGTGTGTGTGTGTGTGTGTGTGTGTGTTAGATTTGGATTTTAATGTGGCATTAACAACTTTTCAGTCATACTGCTACAATATCTGCAGTGTTTACAGTGATGCCTAGTACTTGGGTATCAGGCCACAAACATGTAGCATGATGTCCCACCCAGACACATTATTCTGACAACTGGCTGACCAGTCCTAACACTAACCTCATAATGCTGAGCACCTAGTGAGGCAGCTGTTAGTACCATTTTTATAAGTCTTTGGTATGACTCAGGTGGGGTCTGAACCCGCGAACTCCCACATCCGGGGCAGATGCTCAAACCACTAGGCCACCCGGAGCAGTATATCATAAATGAAGAGTTTTCTATATAACAATACAGGGGCTGCACAAAACATGTCTCACCTGTGAACCATTATTATAAGGCATGGCATACAGAACAAGAACTGCACAAAATGTGCCTCACCTGTGAACCATATTAAAATGTATATAAACTAATTTTCAAAAAACATCAAAATTTTGACGTGAACGACAAAAAATATTCATCTGCTTACCTGACTCTGTCCTTAGCGATGTCAGAGCTACTCCTGTCACACAGACAGGATGTGGGATGTAATTGTTTAGGGCAACCTCTTGAATCTTTGTTACTTCTAATGTAGAATCTACAAGAGAAGTAATCCATGACAACAGCAAGCCACTAAGTGATCAAATCACAAGTGCTATTAGACAAAGACTAAGTAAGTAAGGTCACTTTTGTCCAGAATGGTACTAGAGTAAACTGGTATAATTTTCAAAATATTAGCTAATTTGGATCCAAAATTGATGTATGAATCAAGCAATCAAATGTGTATCTTACTGTACTAGTATATGGCCCTAATTAATGCATTAGGATTAATTTGCACTGTTCAAAACAATGTCTTTATAGATGAAATTACAAGAGGATTAGTCCTTGGCCAGGGTTTGAACCAATGACCTTTCCGCATCCAAGGCGGTGGCTCTAACCACAAGGCCAACATAGTGGTTGAAGATAACGATGATAAAGTAATCTTATTAACAAGGGAACTACTACCTGCTTGGATGTCAAGGGCACTACTACCTGCTTGGATGTCAAGGGCACTACTACCTGCTTGGATGTCAAGGGCACTATTACCTATTTGGATGTCAAGCACACTACTATCTGTTTGGATGTCAAGGGCACTACTGCGTCTGGATGTCAAGAGACTGACTTATAACTATATACAAACCCATCCTTTGAATAATGATGATCTTTTGGAAAATTAATTAAAAATTTCCATTCATGGGACTGTGCATTTTTGTGGTCATAACTTTATGCAAAAATTACATTACACAAAATAGGAAAATGAGCTGGCAATATTGCAAGGCAGAACTGACCTTACTTAACACACATGAAGATCATCCATCATAGTATCGTGGAGAATCTGGTGATATTATAACAGAGGAATAGTAAGCAAATTTTGTTACAACTGAGGAAAGGTGAGCAAACTGTTATGATAAGAGACAGAATGGTGATTGCATGGTGAATAACCTGGAAATATTATAATAGAAGAATGGTGAGCAAATTTGGTTATAACAAAAGAAAGGTGATAGTATGATGGGAAATCTGCTGATATTATAACAGGAATGGTGAACAGTTTGAATAGATAAACCTACTTCTGTCAATCACACATTCCACCACTATCCACATAACGAAGTTGAGTCTATAGTTAAAAAAGTGCATAAAACTCTTGAAAACAGAGTGATAAAAATGAATGTCGAATCTAGATTTAGATGGTTTGATTGTAGATAATCTCTCAAACTCTTCCATAATATAATTAATGCAAATATATATTTAAATTGAACATAATTATATATTTAATGATTCAAACAAAGAATAACTGTAAATGGCTAATGATACGTTCTACAACTACCTGTAACAAAGCCTATGGACTTTACCTACAAAGCATCACGTAAGTCGAGGATCAAAACCGCATTATTATAAAAAATGGAGCAAAATAGATTTATGAAACATCCTATCATCAAAATTATGAAGCATCTTGTGATGGTATCATCAGGAACTGTCAAATAAAAAAACTAGTCATGTTTTGTCACTAATACTGGTTATCTCAAATTTACTATTGGGGGGCAGAAACATTATTTCTGTCATAAATTCATTTATGAATGTTTTCACGGATTAATAAAAAGAGCCTTCATTATTTTGAGTACCATTTACCCCAACAAATTATAAAATCTGATTTTCACAATTTTGAGTACATTCACCATATCAAATTAGATAATCAGTGGAGAATAAGTTTTTTATTTTTATTCAGATTATAATATTTATTTTGTAATTTTACGTTTTCAGTAGAATTTTCTCAATTTTGAGTACCATTTATCCCATCAAATTATAAAAATCTTATTTTCACTTTTCTGAGTACCATTTACCCCATCAAATTAGAAAATCTGGTTGATTTTCACAATTTCGAGTACCATTTACCTCATCAAAATTATAAGATCTGGCTGATTTTCACAATCTGGAGTATCATTTACCTGAAATCTGACTAATGGTCAGTAAAAAATAAATTCTGTTATAACATATTTATTTGTTATTTGTGAAACTATTATTATGTATAAAAAATTCTCCTGTTTTCGATGAGATTTTTTTATATTTTGAATACCATTTGCCATTAATGAAATTGTTTAATAGTCTGAAAAATTATGGGTAATATAACTATCAATTTGATGAAATTGTTTGATAATCTGAAAAATTATGGGTATTTACCCCATCAAATTATAAAATGTGACTGTCTTTTTTACAATTTTGAGTACCATATAAATCATCAAATTAAAAAATCAAATTGATTTTCACAATTTTGAGAATATCATTTACCTGAAATCTGACTGATGATCCTTAAAAAAATTAATTGTTATAATATGTTTATGAAATTGTAATTTTTTATTTTCTCTCTTTTCAGTAGGATTTTAACAATTTAGAATACCATTTATCTAAAATCTGAATGAGAATCAGTATTTAAAAAAAATTCTGTCATAATATAATTTCAGTTCCCCTGATTAGGATTCAGGACTGAAAATCAATCACGAACATGAAGATCTATTATCTTACATACAGATTTATATTCAAAGCTTCATGCTGCAAATCAAGCAAGTGTCCAATCTGATCAGTAAGTTTGAAATGTATCCTTGATATCAGCTGATTATGACACAACAAATATACCAGATTAATGGGTTCCTATAAAATCAAATATCCTGGAAGTACCTGAGGTGTAAATGTATATGAAATATATCCTTTTATACCATTCATGAACATATGGAAGACGGTTCCAAAATCAATACCATATAATGCTGTTGATGGTACAGGAAGTCTTTTACCAACATATACAACATAAGTAAATATTCTTCACCTGGTGGATTTTCTCTTAATTGATGCCATAAAATATGCTTTTGATATTCTGAAAGTTTTAGAAATATTTTTTTTTATCTGTTGACATGTTTAGGCTCTAACGGTCCTTGATAAGCAGGTGGTATTTCAGGCCATCCTAATAATGTTCGGATTAACGACCAATATATATCTACAGCATAATCTGGTGAGTTCATTTCTATTGTGGCTGATAATGTTGGTTTGTGAACTGTAATAGCGATTTTGGATTCTTTTCCCATGATGGATTTAATTCTGCGCTGGAATTCATCATTGAGTTGTTCAATTTGAAAACCAATAACTTGCCAATCAGGACTTCAATCAGGTTTATTTTTATGTGCAAATACCAGTGAAGTATTTGCTTGTAACCCACAAATGAATTTGATCCAATATTTGGCCAACTACTCATAATTGTACTAGTGATATTTCCTTTCTGAAATTGCAGTTAGAAAATTAACGCTAAATTCAGGATTGGTTGAGCTTGTTGACATCATCGTGGTTTTTGACAGAGTTGTATTAGCAATGATCTGTTGCAGTAATTCTTGCAATGACGACATTATTGTTAAACCCCTGATTTTCTACATTGGACGTAGATTCTGATAGTCATTGCCTCATAAATCTTAATCATTTCTGTAAATTCAGTATCTGATATTATTTCATCGCTAAGGCCTGATGATATCAATGAAGATAATTTGGAGAATGCTAGCATCGCTGTGTGCAACTTTAGTGCATACTCATGCAATTTTGTATTTGTACACGTAGATATTTATTTTTGCAATGATATTAAGAATACCAGAAACTGTTGTTGCAGCTGAAACACAATTTGTTATAACTGCTGGTGATGTCATTGTTATTGTTGATAGCAATATGCCGGTTCCAGTGATAACAGCGGACGCCGAATACACAAATATGTCAATGACAACTACATGACTGTGATATTTTTGTTTACTTTTCTGTATACTCACCAACGATACATGTATTTAGTTTGGTTTGCCACTCACATACTTGACTGTATCTGTAATGTTGAACGTCAATTGGGGAATTCATTATATTTTAAGTAGGTGGTAGTTTAGTGACTAATTCAAGACACCAATAACACAACATGGGGTTGCCTTTTTCTTCAGGTTCCACCACGAATGTTCATTTGTCGTTTTGATCCAACATAACTAACACACATTCAGTAAACTCATTAATTGGATAATGCCATGAAATTGTGGTAGATACTGTAATGTCATAGTACCGAGTACTGAGAACCTGTATATACCGGTAACATCAGCATGATGTTTGATGGATTTATTGAGCGGTGACTATAATGTTGATCCAGATGCTATCATATATACTACACTGTTGGTAAAAAATATTATGTCACAGAGCTTAATGTTGATGACTGATGGACTCCCAAAAAATTCATTATTGGTTCTATTTATGTTTCTACAGAAACTTAAAAACGTTTGTACATGATTAGAATATTCAGATCTAGTGTGCTCATTCCATCATTGATTGTCATTAATGAGTTCATCATCGGAATGTTGCTATCATCAACATATTTCTTTGTTGCAGCATCATCTCTTGATTCTGGTTGTCCAAGACCAGAAATTTTATTATTAGTCATATTGAGAGAACCAGTCATTGTATCACCTGCAGTTAATAAATGATCATTGATCTCAGTTCTGATCATGTTGTTGTTGCTGTCTACGTATCTTTTTGTTGCCACATCATCGTATGATTTTGGTTCTCTCACATTATTAATTGCATTCTTACTCACATTGAGATCACCATACATAATATCCCCTATTCTTCTGATATGTCCTGCAATTTCTCCCATGACTGACATAACTGATTCCTCTGATTTTTTAATTTTACCGTTTTTAGTAAACCCCACTAAGTTATCTTTGATTGCATCTGGAACCCGCAGGATAATATCTGTCAACGGGATATTGCTCGTCTTTAATCATCCTTGTTTCAGACATGATAATGGTCTTCCATAAAAAAAAGCTAACAAAATTTTAAGGGGGGTTTGCGGGTCATACCCTGATGGGGTATCGAGGGGCACTGCCCCGGTTTGGGGTTCTACATTTTACACTCATTAAAAAATGCTCCTGGTGCAACTTATGATCATAAAATAAACCAAAATGATCATTTGAAAAACTAATAAACTTACCAAAAATGTCCAAATTGACTTCAATAATTTCACAATATTTATAGTCACATGAATTTGTTCTCCAATACTAGTGATGCTGAAGTTATTTCATGTGCATGTCAGTGTTCACATCGTAATTAAGTCACAATAATTGTCAATTTTTGCAGTAAATATGTAATACTTCTCTCTTTTCATAACAAATCTGTATAACAAACACCCAAGTACATCAACTATATACAAATAAACCCATACATTCACTTGTCTTTTTCTCCAATGGACACATGTTGATATGCCAGTCGAGCTCTTCTTGCGGCTTTGGCAAAGATTTCTTTTGCCTTCCTTTATGTCACCACTGACTTTTTGGCTTAATGTGTAATCAATTCTTTTCCTTCTTAATGAAAGCCTTTTTCCTTTCAAGCTGGTGCTTGTATTGGTGACATGCAGTGTGTATATTCTGACAGAGGGATATATCTGTTCTCTCATGCAAGAAATCTTTCTTCTTATAGTAATTAACTGTACTTTTTCCAGATGCCTTCTGAGCTTCAATTTTTCTTATGCAGCTTCTTTTGAAGGTGCTGTTCCAAACTTTTCCAACTGCAATTATCATAATTCAGATCTTTCTTGCAGAGGTCACAAAATGTCAGTCCTCTAGCATTCAGTTTTCTTATAAACTGACCAACTAAATTTCTGCCAACTTTTTGCACCAGCCATTCCCATTTCCATACGTTTTTGTAAAACTTTTATCTAAACTTTACATGTCATGGTCTCTCTCAACATATTCGGGTTTTACATACTTATCTCTATCATGATATCTAAATGTGGCAATCTTAATTACTTGGTTTGGGTCTTTGATAGTGGCAATACCTTCAGGCGTGAATTTATCTGTAATGTTAATTCTGACTCTTGGCAGAGGTTATGGCTGAACTTCAGGTTGTGGTTGAGGAGGTTGCTTGTGTGTTGGTTGAGCTGCTTGAAGACAGCCAACAGTATCAACAGGTATCAAGAGCTTTTTGAGCTGCCTCAGTTGATGTAACAATTTTTTTGCTGGTTTGACAATTGGTTTAAATAACTATTCTGTACCCTCTCCAAATTCAACCTGAGACCTCTGATGCACTTGTATTTGCTGCTTGACAATCACGAACAGGGATATATTTCTTAATTGCCTCTAGTCACTCTTGAGCTAATCTAGCTGTGCAAGATTCCATTATTGATAAAATAATGATTTAATTACTTACACACTACAGCAGCAGGGAGGGTGTGACCAAAAATGAGTGTCCGACGGGTAAGCAAACACACATACAAATTTGAAAATGCAAACAATAAAGATAAAGTAACAAAATGAGCTAACCCAATTAGAGAAAATCTTGGTCAGTTAGAGGCTTCAGTTTGACATTACTGACCCTGTATTTTCATTTTTTTCATATGAAGCTTTTTTTTCAAAAAAGACTTGCTCTAAAATTGGTCTGTTCACCCTCCCTGCTGCTTGTTTTCAGTGAAAATGTAAAGATATGATTCAGAAAGAGTAGCAGTAACACTATTTTTAAAATTACCACTCTTGTGATGTGTTAGATGTTGAGTGGCACCAGTTTCATCTAGGACCAACTACATCATGGAATTGTGTTATTTCAAGTGTCATTCATTTAAGGAGAAGTAGTAACAAAAATATAATGATCAAAACAACAGGCAATCCAAAATATTCTACTGATCTATGACAAATATACAATTTGCATTTTATCTGCTCACATTTAATTATTACAATAAAGACCAAAGTTCATAACTTTAAGAAAGCAACCAAATAATGCAAATCAAACTTTTCTTTATGGTAGAGGGACCCAATTTGTGGACTAATATCAAAACAAGACAACCATAACAACACATCCTGTTCAAATATCCACTATTTTCTCCCTTTCTGCTCTTTTAACTTTTTCTCAAGATCCATCTTCCTAACACAAACCAAAACAATACTCTAACCCCACACTCACCTCCATCACCAGACAGTGGCCAGGGGACATAACTCCCAAACCCTCATTCAGGATATCTCTCTATTAATTGTGGTCCAATAGTGTTTGAAAATGTCACTGTAACTGACAGTTTTGTACATTATACCAACCAAAATTAAGAACATAAGGATCAGACCACTGTCACTGATGGATACCACATGGGCATTATAACAACAAAGTTTTGTTAATTTCCACCCAGCCATTTATTAAAACGTTGTAGTATTGGAAAGATAGACTGATGGACAGTTGGAGAGGGCATATCATAATACCTCCAAATATTTTTAAAAAAGGCATGTGAATTTTAAAAAAAAACATTGATTAAATATTATGATCCAAACTTCTGTTAGTGCATCAACCTTGTGAAACATGTCTTAATGAGTTTTGTTATGAAAGACTGCTGTATTTCTTTCTTGGTAATTGCAAGTTAGTTCATACTGTAAAATGGTATATTGCAGTCTTAATTAAAGAAAAATCAATAAGGATCATTAATTACTTACTTGGCTGAGTATTCTTCCTCTCCATTGAAAATAACATTACGTGAGAGTCCACACAAAACACAATTAAAATATCTCTGAATGTGTTAAGCAATAGTACTTGTGATGGCATCTTGCTAACATTGACAAATGTGTTGTCCAACTTGGAACTGCGAGGGTAGCACCTTATCTGGAAAGCAGAGGAAAAAACTGGAAGATCATGCATTACCATATATATTTGCTTGTAAGTCAAGTCTAACTGTAAACTGCACAGATCCAGATCTGCCATCGAATATTGTTCTAGCAAATCTGGGTCCAAGCAGCTTGTTAGGAGTAATCAGGGGAACAAACACATACTCTGATCTGCCAGTGCCTTATGTGATGGTAGAGTGGGGTCTTTGATGTTTGCAGTTGGATTCGAGTATATATGGTACCTCTAATTTCACTGTCATGTGAACTACTCACACTTCCAATATTACAATGATGAATTAATTTCATGCAAATGTCTATCAGACATTACCCTTTAGGATTAAATTCATAACAGAAGGTCTGGGTTTCAAGTCAAGCCCACTCAGCTTCATAATCATTTATTCAAAGAATCCTAAGTAGGAAGAAAACCCACCATGGGATTTAGGAAATATAAGCAAATGAATAACTTTAACCATTTAACCAAAACCTTAAGAAACTGTTGATGCCACTGCTGGCAGATAAGCGACTGCAATGTCTTGCTTTCTACTAATGTAGGTTCAAAAATAAAATTATAACTTCCACTGAATTTTCTGGATGTTTTATTTTGGCATAGAACTGACTGATTGTGCATACTGTGAAAATAAAACACAGCTGCAAACATACACCATTGATGTCCCTTACAAACAAGGTTGGATTTGTTTGAAGTAAAAAATAAACAAGCTAGAAAAAAAGCAAAACTTGCTATAATTGCATGAAAATGAAATCAGGTCACCTACATCTGCATATGAACATGCTAACATTTCATTTGTCCAACTGCAGTGGTTTATCATTAATTGTGCTGACAAAGTTATTGCTCAAAAGGGTCAAAATCTAAAAAGTTCAAAATATGTAAAATATTTAAATCAAATAACTGCATTAGTCTCAAAATATGTCATTTATATAAAAACACAAATACCTCAAACAAATTTCTACCTCAAATGGCTTTTGTGCCAAAATGTTACAAATATTTTTGTCACCCAAGTATAATCAATGACTACATGGCTGACAGCTCATTTTACTAGTCTCCAGTAGCCATTGTAAACATTACCAGAAGATAAATTCAAGCTCAAGTGATCTCTTTTCTAAATTAAGATTCTTTGCAATCTTTTATCTTTACAACTCATATAATCATTTTAAAATTTAGATTCTGAACCTGAAATACCATATTGTACCTACCCACCCACCTGCTACTGTGGAAGGCATTGAAAGACTTAATAATATTCTTTTCTCTGATATCAAAATAGAGATACTTTAATGTGTTGATGAAAACCCATAGATTAATGTTATTTCTGCATATTTTTTAAAATCATTGTTCTTAAGAATTTGGAAAAGCCATCAGGACTGTTCATCCCTAGAAGCCATTTTTATACTGTCTGTCATGTGTAGCCTATCGTGTGCTGAAAAATGGCATTAAACCCTACAACAACAATAACAACAACAACATCTTGAAAGTCACATGCTTTGAGGAACCCTGGAGAGACTGACAGCAGTACAAATATAGCTATATAAGCATTAATAATTACCTTGATTGGCCACTGCAGGAGAGGCCTGCATGAAAAGCATGCAGTTAGCAGTCCACTCAATTAACTTCAATATTTGTTCACACCTACACTACACAGTTAACCTGTTAGCAGCACAATATACAATAAATTAATAGGAAAGTTTATCGCTGAATAAAGGTATTTATTATAACAAATGAATTGGTCAGAAAGGGCCTTCTGAGCCAGTTAGGATGTATGTAGTTCTAACATAGATGAATCAATGTGATCATAAAAAACAAACACTAAACTGTGCTGAAAAGCATCAAATGCAGGTCACAGTGACACTTGTTGTCTTTAAGGGTGTAGTAGCAACAGACTTGCACCCAATTAACAAGTTTCATGATTGAAACAAACAGTACCCACCAAATTAACCTTTAACACAGAATTCCAACACAGTCAATGAAACATGGAATACTGGTCATACAAACCTCTTTTTGCAGAAAGTATACAAAACTTAACAAGATGCCTCCCTACACCAAGTTTTAGGATTCTAGAAACAACATGACCTTCCAAAATGCTAAAACTTGATCAAAGCCAGTAAATGATGAAATATAATTAACCTTGAACCTCTTTTGTTGTAAATGTGTCATAGTAACAGAAATGCATATCATTAATTTCATAAGTCTAGCAGCATGAAATACAGATCAAAGATAAAAATTTAACCCAAGTAGTGGAGTGTAAAATATGGGTCACAATGACCTGCAACTCAATTCAGGAGGTAATGTTCATCAAGTTGCATCCCAAAGATTCATGATTCTGAAGAGGATGACACATACATAACCTACGCAGTCATGAGCTAGATGTAAAAACTTAACCTAAGCCAGCAAACTGTCAAAAAATATAGATCACTGTCCTTTTTGGGGTAGAGGGTGTGGTAGTACAAAATGTGTTATGTATATTTGATTTAATTTATATTTGACTTATTTGTTTGTTGGTTAGTTTTAAATATTTTTATATTCCATAACATGCTATATTTTGTAATGTAATTTTATTTACGGAATTTGATATTTTCCAGAATTTCAGTTTAGTTTTTCAAAAACCTAATATTAGAACTTTGTATTTAAAGCTGACCTAGTTCCTGACCTTATTTCATGATTTTAAGTAAACAACTTTTTTTATATTTTGTTTATTCTTTCTTAGTGTTGGATTCATAGAGTGAAATAGAGGCTGTACTGGGGGTATGTGACTTTAGATGTGTAAATAGCTTCTATATTGTTCTCTAAACAAGTAGCAATTATTTCGAAAATCTGGTTTTACCGGAGGGTTGACCCTTATCCAGGTGTCTGTTTTGCACAGTAGCCAAATTTAATAGTGATGTTTTAAGAAATAATTTCAGTTGGGCTTTTAAACACTTAGACGTCAAGGTGTTTTTTTCTGTTGTGACCAGTTGGAGTTTAATTTTAATTTATCTTCAAATTATTTGGATTCTAAGAGATTATTTTTCCATGGAAATACTTGTGCTCGGAATTAATTCTTGGACAAAGATAGTTATTGAAATTTACAGAATTCAAACACTGGACTATTATTTTCTGTGGTTCAACAAAGAATTGTTGACACTTTAGTACCATACTTACTACAGTATATGTCATCGCCTTCCATTTTGATTTTCGTTGGGACTAAGACTCAAATTCATTACAACATTTTATTACTAGGACTTCTAACTTTTAATTCTTGGATTATTTTTGGATTTGATTCTTAAAACGGTAAGTTCTTTTTCTCATTTTCACCTTGTTTTTCTAGGGAAATAAATTATTTGTTAAATTTTACAAAGCTTGTTGTCTTCACTTTTTTTATTGTTACTGTTTATGACAGCCTAAACACGTAACAAATGTAATACACAAATTTAATGGCTAAAGCTTAAACAATACTTAATCAAACTGAACCAAAGTCAATCAAAAGAGAAATATGAGTTATAGTGACTTATGTTCCAGAAGAGGTTGTAGTACTCAGTACTCATTAAGATGCCTCCCCTCATCAAGTTTCATGACTGCAGGTGTAACAGTATTATACAGTTGATAAACCAGAGTGTACTCAATGATTACATAGTACTCAATGATTACTTTCATTAGCCATGATAAACATTTATCACGAAGAAAATAAATTCAGACAAAAGTGATATTGGCCCCTTTTCCAACTAAATCTTTTGCCATCTTATATCTTTGGTTCTATACTTTTAATCCTTTTAAAATGTGAAATTTGAACTTTTAATTGGCACTACATGGTCAGTATTGTACTGACATATTGTGACACCACCTACCTATCTACCCATCCCCTGTACCTACCTAGCTATGCATCCCCTGTACCTAGCTAGCTACCCATCACCTGTACCTATCTACCCATCCCCTGTACCTACCTAGCTACGCATCCCCTGTACCTAGCTAGCTACCCATCACCTGTACCTATCTACCCATCCCCTTTACCTACATATCTAATGAGAATGTCAGTGCATAATGGACATTAATGACAAAATAGAAAGAGGTTCTATTATATCAAATTAGAGGCAATGAGTTAATAATAAATTCATATTATTTTTTCAAATGATTTTTTTAAATCATTGTCCTTAAAGTCTGTTAAAAAGCCATTATCACTGTCCACCAATAGAAGTCAGATATTACTGGGTGCAAGTCAGACTTTAACAGCAAGCTAAGCTTGGAATAACAGCAAGCAGTACATAATCCATGCACCAATAATTACCTGTTAACCATAGATGAAGTCATACACAAAAAGCATCCAGCATGCAGTCCACTCATAAATTCCTATATTCATTCACATGTATAATACACAGTTAACCTGTAGAGGGTAACATATCACACTTTACATAATGTTTAGTCATTAATATGGAGAGTTTACCACTGCATAAACATTATTTGTTCCTACTTTCAACTGTCTTAATTACAAAGGCCCTTCTGAGTAGTGTAAAATATATAGGTTTAGCATGGAAGAACTGATGTGATCATCAACACAAATACCATTCTGTAAAGCAAAAGATGTAGGTTACAATGACCTTCTTTGGTTTTAAGAGTGTTATTGTAACACAAATACATTCAATTATCAAGTCTCATGAATGGTATATAAACAGCTTCAAGAAATTAAATTTTAACACAAAAAATTTGAAAAAAGTCACTGAAGCATCAAATACAGACCAGAGATTTCTCTTAGCAAAAAAGACCAAGATGCAGAACTTATCAAGTTGCATCCACTCACCAAGTTTCATGATTCAGGTAGGGTACCATGCAAAAACTGATGTGATTAGTTAAATTCAAAACTTCACCAGACCCAATAAAAGATGAAATATAAATGACAATGAGCCTCTTTTGATGTAAGAGTCTGACAAAAACTGAGATCCATACAGAAACGTTACCAGGATTTTAAGTTTTTTAGTCTAATACTTCATCAAGATGCAATCCCTCGCCAAGATTCAAAATTTAAGTATAACAATATATCAAGGTTCTCAAAAGATGTGTAGCCTCGGGTTTTGCACCTTGATATTTAAATCTGACCCATTTCTAATGCCTGAAAATTCCACCCTGTGCATTTTTATGACACAAATAGATTTGAACCTGAGCATCGGTCTTAATTACCCTTGATTCTTCTCTGACATAATTTCCAACTGAGCATGCACATCCATAATGAAATTGCTGTGAGTGCCAGTGATTTATATTTGCTAGACAACAATTTACATTTTATCAGCCAATAATATGACACCTTTGCAAAATCAAAATGAACTGAATGGACAAACAGGTCACCTATGAAAGGCTTAGGTGTACATATCTGAAAAAGGTTGGATTGTTCTGAGATTATCTATGAGTTTTATGATACAAGACGAGGGAATCAATTATGACTTGATTATATCTTTCAAACAAATAACATTTCTTTGATTGCCCATCAAATTATAATAAATTAGACAAAACTAGAAAATATGGCTACTCATAAAGGCAATTGTTAAAGGTAACTGGACAAACTTTAATTGTGTTAAAACCTATTGGGTCATGTGCAAAATTTAATCTAAGCCAGTAAAATGTGAAATGCAGATCACAGTGACCTTCCATTGTTGTAAGGATGTTGTACTAACAGAGATGCATGCAATCATATAGTTTGACAAGTCAATCATAAACAAAGCTTATAAAATATGAAAAATAAACATAAGCTTAAGAATTTAATCAAAGTTGGTGACACATAATAAAAAAAAATCAGTGACCCACATATGAGTATGTAGTACTGTTGAAGTATGCATCCACTCAACAAGTTTCACGATTCCAGGTATAACAGTGTTTTCTCACTGTGCAAAAAAGACTTGAGCTAAGTGCAGATCTTAACCAAGAATGTACAACTAATGTATGTTTGTACCAATCTGGCCCCTTTAGCCCCCTCCACTTGTGGTAGGTGCTATAAAACCCAGTCAAAACTGTTGCCTAAAACATAGGAAGAAAAATAGATTGACATTCAAAGAGGGTGTACAAATGTATGTTTTCATCTGTATGGATGACCAATGCTGGTGGTAGCACAATATCTTACCTCTACTTCATTGCAGTGAGCTAAAAACCAATATTGTCATGAGCTAAATCATTTTTTTTAAAACATAAACAAGTAGAATGTAATGTTGGTCACAATCACCTTCATTCTTTGAAAGGGTGAGGTACTAACAAATATGCATACAGTCATCTAGTATGATGGTTCTGACATTAACACTTTAGCCTGAACCCATGTCAGTTGCATGAACTATGCATCAAAGTGACCTACATTTCTGAAGACGGTGCAGAATTTATGAAGATATATTTCCTCACCAAGCTTCATGAATCTAGGTATCAATATTACATATACATTTTGGTAAAAACCTACTTAGTTATGAGCTAAAAGCAAATCCTAATGTAAGCCAGTAAAATGTAAGATATAGGTCACCATGATCTTCTTTTGTTATAAAGGTATGGTACTAATAGAGATGCATACAATCATCTACTTTGATGATTCTATCATTAACTGAGCTTGAGAAATATTATGATTACAAGCATAACAGTACTCATATATTGTGCTAAAAATGATGTATGTGTGTGTCTGTGTGTTTGTGTGGTAAACTAAGTTTAATGATGTTATACCAATCTGTTGCTATTGCCTAGCTGGTACTTTTCTAAGCGGAAAATACCCTGACCAGATGACGATAATTCATCATCCCATTAGGGTGAAACAAAAGATCCTATAATACATGATCACCTGTTGTCCACCCTCCAGATACTTTAGTTATGAGCACTGTCCTTCATTCATTTTAGGACACAGCCTGAACTAGTGGGAAACCAGTGTGGGGCAGAAGGAAATAATTTGACAAAATAACAACACTTAATTATTACAGCATTAAAATTAGTTTTACCCTCCCCCCAAACATCCCTCACTACATATTAATATCATTAATACAACACCTGCTGCTACTGTGTAGCTAAATTTGTTTGGCAGACTGGTGGGAGACTAATGATCCTAAAACTAGCCTGTAGAATAGACGACTACTGCCAAATGGTATCCACAAGGGTAATTTTTTGGAAGCTATGACAATCAGATGCAAGGAAAATATGTCTTCGGTTCTGTGAGTCAGTGAGCAATCATAAAATGAGAAGAAAGTAGTAGGAGATCACCAAAATGTGACTTTCATCACATCCTTATGACACTTATTAGTTAGATAGGCCCATGAGGTAGTAACGGCTTGAACCTCCTGAGCTTTAATTTCATGAATGAAAGGTCCCTTTCATGAAGGGACTGCAAAGATCTCCAGACAGTATACAGTAATACCTTGAACATTCGTGCGGTTAGGTTCCAGAAACAGTCGCAGATCAGAAGGAATCGCGAATGTTTGGTACGAGTCACTAAAAATGCTAATAAATGCTTATTTCTAGGGTTTAAACCCTAAATATGACCCAAATCATGCTCCCAAAGCACTTTAATTTCATTTAAAAGTTAGCTTAATACATTACCCTTAAAAAGAGAAATAAATGGTTGATGTAAAAATAGAGTACAGTATCGCCTAATGGGTATTTGCCACACTAGCGCATTTACAGTACGGTACATGTATACTAATATTACCCCTATACTAATTCATTGGCTGCCGTTTTCTTTTGCACTCACAGTAAGGTAAAACCAAGTAACGAATTGGACTGTAAACTTAATGACTGATGTTTTCTTTGTCATTGTCAGGAAGGTAAACTAGGTAAACTTCATCCATGATATCGCGAATCCAGAAACGCAAATGCACGAGGTATTACTGTACACAGTTTCCTACCCTTTCTTCTCCCTTTAGAAGCTGCCAAATAAAGGCATAAACCTGGCAATAAAAGTCTAACTGGACCATTCTCAGCACTCAAAAGACAAGTAACTGACACTGTGAATCTCAACTGGGAGTCCAGCAACTGATGGAAGTTGGTGTTTGCTAAAATTCTGATTGGCAAAGAAGAGAAGCCGACTCATAACTCCACTGAACCTTATACAGACTGGCTCTAAAGACAAGCCAAGAAGCTCTCTCCTTCATCATGCAGGTGCTAATGAAAGCTAGAAGAAATGTTTGAAAGTAAGGTTTTCAAAGGAAACATTTTTTTAAAATACTGAATGTAAGATACAAGAGAGATTCCATCTGGGCATTTGCGAGCAAGACACCAGTCTTGTCAGCTCGAAATATCTGAACAGGTCTGCTAAGTGAGAGCTTGTTCCAATTGCTGGGTCTGTAAAAAAATTGAGAGTGTTGGATAGGGCTGTCCCATACCTCTTGATAGTATATACTGAGCAGTGTTTCTCTTCAAAAAGGAAGAGAGAAAAAAATCATCTGATGTGCTACAAAAAGGACAGCTAGGATTGACATATTTCCTACTGCACCAGTCCCAAAAGAGTCTCCACTTGGTATCATAGACTTCAGATGTAGATGCTGAATAATGAACCTGGTGACTTGTTTGAAAACTTGTCCTGGATTGAGAGATTATTTGAGATGAGCCAAGCAAAAAGGTGGAGAGAAAACTCCTGCACCAAGACAGAAGGTCCTTCCTCTGGGTTGTTGTCCTGGGATGATCCCCATTACAAGAAAAGTGCTGAATGAGAATCATTAAAGGGCTAACAAAATGAACTGAGCAGTGGAGTTCCTTACTGAAGTATCAGAGGGATGAACCTGAAGAATGTGAAGGTGTTAACAAACAGACGATCCCACTTCAGGATGAAAGGCTCTACTGTGCAAGTCCTCTGGATGGGGACTAGGGAAACAAAAACTGGGAGCATGTTGTTTAACCTTTCAAGAAGTCCGCCAATGGTATCCATAAAATTTGGAACAGTGAATCTACTATGGATTACTGTTGAGATAATTTATGATGACTGTATGATTGTCTTCCTTTTTCTTGATGGACCGTCCTTCAAAATATCTTTTCACAAGGAATGTAGCTAGCTTGGAGAGCAATCCCTACTGAGGCACCTAGCAAAGGAGGTCCCAAACCTCCACACAGAGAGAATGGGCATGTATACCTCCTTGTCTCCTGAGATATTAATCACAGATATGTCATCAGAGGAGAACACACAGAAACTCTTATTTAACTGATGTACCTGTGAAAGGTACCCTCATTTCCAAATTGCTGATGTGGAGGATATATTCTTCTCTGAACATGAATCCTGAAGAATCAGTCCTTTAAATTCCAGATGATCACCTCACCCTGAATCTGACAGGTCTGTGAACTGATAGGAGTAGGATTTGCAAGCAGCATGGGGACTGCAGTCAAAAACTGGCCCTGATTTATCCACCAAATCATATGACGGTGGAAATCCACTCTTTGAAAGATCTGAGCATTCAGAGGGCATATGTGTAGTTTCCAGTTTGGAAACTGGAGACGGCACAAGTACAATCTGCTTAAGGAAACCAGATCCATTGTGGAGTACTGGGTCCCCAGCATAGAAAGAAAAGGATGAGCCAACAATGTCGTAAATTGATCGGCAGTAGTTTCCCTTGCTCAGAGCATAAAATATTAAGAGTTCACAATTTTCGGCAATATCACAGTGGAGACTGGTGCTGATGAGTGTAATTCAAGCCCGTCATCCCTGTTTATTGTTGGTCTCTGCTGTTGTATTTTGATCACCTCCTTCACCTTCCTTTCCCATATAATGTCCTATGATGTGATCACCTTGGTTTTTTGATTGGGGAGGATGGGATGTCCCATTTTCCTAAAATGTTCATGTATGACCGATAACTCTCTAATGATGTGTTTCTTAATCCTGTTATCTAATACTCCACCTGTTTCCCCAATGTAATCTTTCTCATAACCATTACATTTGATTTAATAAACTGTACCACATTTTTTTCAAACTGTCAGCTTTGTGTTTTACATGTGTTAGTTGTTGTCTTAAATTATTATAAGTCACATGATCAACATAAGTCACTGATGAAGGCAGTCTGATATTGGTGAAAACTCTTTAAGATATTTATCTCTGAGTAAGAGAAATTACTAATGATCATAAATGATCCAGAGCAAGGAAGCAACCTTTTTAGTTGTAATGTGGTCATTATTTTCAACATCTCTAACAGGGATAGGATCTTGACCAGTCTGTCCTAAAGGACATGGTCTCATCCTGTTTGTGAGAAAATTCAACCCAACATGGATGAAATCTTAAGATGGAGTAAGCTCCGTTTTCTCAAGGTTGATTAGAAGACCCACCTGGGTCACTATGGACCAACAGCAAGACAGCCATTATAGATCAAACAACCATTGAAAAGGGAGGATTGGGATATCTAGTGATTTTAAATGAGCTGAACAATGATACTGCACCCTTCTGAAGAAGGGAGAGCACCTCTTCCTTTAATAAATCCGATTCAACTGGTAGAACATGGGATTCCTAACTATAGAAGGGAGATTCCGAATCTGAAGCCAGCAACCCCTTTATGACAGAAAGGACACAACCATCGACCATTATGCCAGACCCAGCCTCTGAAAAGTTCAGACCGGTAACTATGATAACCAATGGAAGAAGAACACTATGCAAGATAGGAGCAAGTCCCTAGGGCTGTCCAACAGACAAGGTGAAGGGCCCACAAACCTCCTCCCTGTGCCTTTGCAGCATGCTTTTCTTGGGACCAACTGCTGCAGGGAGTTCTGAATGGGGTTGTTGCTCTGACTGACTGTGTGACTTAATTTAAAGAACTTCACCAAGAGACCATGTGGTCATTCAAGATGATTTTACATCATGGCCAGTTTGATGACAAACAGGTGTTGCTGGACTCTGAGATTCTAAAAGCAAAGGAGAGTATGATCTCTCTGATGGGGTCTCTGCCTCAGAAGGTCCTTACTGTGCTCTGGTATGACCCTGGATGTGTACAGAGCATCATTCCTGCAGAGGTGAAGAGCTCCACTGACAAAGGTATGTACAAGGATAACACATGCCAAGATGTTTTGCCACTGTTTCCAACAAATGTAAAGGGGAATTCGCAAAAGAGATTCAACCTTCAGCAGGTTGAACAATGCTGCTGAATAGAAGTCAGCATGTGAGGCTAAGGTTAATGGAGGTCTAGCCATTTGTCCTGAAGTTTTCATTATTTAAACTTTAATGCAAGGCTAAGTCTCCATAGAAATACCCACCTGAGTTACTTTGGCATCTAAAGTATAACGTTTAATTTGCCAGGTATGGGTATAAACCTTATGGTTAAATGCAGAGACAAAGGATCTTAATGTGTGGGTGTTGTGTGTGGTGGGAAAGGGTGGTGGTGGAGGGGAAACACCTTAACCTAGTAAAGAGAATTAAGAGTTGGCCCGAGAAAGTTTCCCCACGCTGGAAAGAATTTTAGTGTCTTCAGAGTCTAAAAGCTTCGGACTCAGACTGCTGGGCATAAGATGTTAAACCTCTGTTACTAGTTTGCTGAAAGACCAGATGTTGTCCTCCTCTGCCACCTTCACAGATATGAGGTGACAGGGAACCAAAAGGAAGAGTGTGCCTATTCTGTGTCGAATTTGTGTGAAATGATGGGGGCAGAAAAGATGTCTTAAACTCATTCTCACTCCAGGTGAGGCAGCAGACTATGTAACCCAATGTTCGCTGACATGGGGTAAGAGGGACCTGAATCCATAACTTCTAATGTGAGCTAATGAATTGTCTATGGTAGCAAGGATCAGCAGGTTGGTTAGAGTAACTCTCTACCCTCCTGGAGATTTTTGGGGAAGAAGGCCTTTCATCCTCCTCTTTTTATTTTTAACCCATAGGAAGATGTAGAGGAAGGTGTGGCCAAGGTCCTGAAGGCCATGACTGCATACAGGGAAAGTGACAACTTCTTCCCTAGGTGGAAGGCCTCGCATCCCAATGGAATTCAGAGGTATTATAGGATATGAGGAAGTGGGATGTTGATCTGGTCCCCCTCCTTAGTCTGATGTCTGTATGTTGATTACTAATACACAGTGGGATGTAACAGCAGTCAGGAGAGAGGGGGATCTTGACCCAATCCTTATCCCTGTACAAAAGGACTCAAACGACCAGTGATCACTCAATGACCAGTGACTCAGATCTGTAGAAGACCTTTTCATGGATCTGAAAGTATTCTAAGTGTTACCCTTACTGGGTGGCACAATCCTGTCACTAATAAATGGCTCCAAGCTTCTTGCTTCCCATCTTATGGCAAGGTGTGATTCACTTACAGTTTGCAATGAGCTGTAAGTAAGTACTGGGTGCTGCTCCTACCTCATGGTGGGGGGGCAGCACAACTCATTCTTTGCTTTTCTGGACAGAAGGCTATGCTGCTCTACCCCCATGGGATGGAATGACTCACAATCCTAGTGGAAAAGAAGTTGCTGCTCCCCCTCACAGGAGGGCACTATTAATTTTCTGTCTTCATAGAATGGGAAGGTGTTGCATACTCTGTACCCATTTATTACCTCCCATGGTTGGGGCCTCACTAACCCTACAAGTTTATGAAGAGACTATGGTGATCCTTCCCTGAGACATGATGGACTCAGAGACAGAAAACTCAAGAGAAAGGAACTCTTACCTTTCTTTAAGTAGGACTAAGTTCAGCAAAGGTCCTATAAAGAGAAAACTTAAACTGTGATATAAAACTCAAAGTGATGTAAATTTCTCTACAACACAATTTAAGCAATCTGTAATGACTGTGACTGGAAAAAGAAGAAAAGACAGTGGATATAGGCAAGGTATCTGTAGGGTGGACCAGGGTGACCTCATGTTCTAGACTCTTCTGGTTCACTCTAATGGGAGGATGAATTTCTTCATACAGTCAAACAATATAGATATTTTTCCCCCAGAAAAAAAGTACCAGATAGGCAACATATTTTGCATTACTGCTGTTAAAACTTGCTAAATGCAAATACCAATATTTTTCATATACCAAGTCAGCCCCTTCAGACCACTCTTCTACGGGGAGGTGCTATGAAACCCACTCCAAACTGCTGCCAAGGACCGAGGAAGACAAAATGGCTGACCATCAGTGCAGGTGTACATGTTTATATTCTTTTATCTGTGCCAACACCTATGCTGGTGATAGGAAAATAACTTACCTCTGCAAACTAAAAGATATATCCAAAATATTTAAAAATTTGTAAAAAGGAATGGCTATAACTGACTCAAAAATTAATCAGGTTATCTGCATAGGCAAAGAAATGGGTTATCTAAATTTCATTTGCCTACACTGATTGGCTTATAGACAAGCTTGCTAACAAGCTTCCGGGAACAACTTATGGAAGAACAGACAGACAGGGCCAAATCATAATGCTCCCTATGCAAACAGTAGGGGACTTAAATAATAATAAAACTTGCAGACATCCTTTAGATGCCACAGATACTATATCTACATCAAGCTGTTTCTGCATAAACATGCTAAGATTTTCATTAGATTGAAAACAAAATACAATTGATGATCATGACACTCTTCATGCAAACCAAATGATTGGATGCTGGATGAGTCACTTTTTGAAAAGGGTGAACAGAACAGGAAAGAACTGTTTTACACAACAGTCACTATGGAATCTGCTGACTGGTATCAAGCAGATCAGTTTTCACGCCCTTAATCTGATTCATTTGTCCCAAATAGGAGTCAGAATGGGATCACAATAAGCAACAAATTTATCAATTATCCAGACTAAAATAGCATTAGGAAAGTGTATCACTTCAAATGGAAATAGATATGACAATGTTTGTAACGTATTACAAAAGATTGTTTTTGAAAATCTAAAATTTAAAAGAAGTGAATAATTTTCATCCAATTATCAGTGATGCCATATTTTTATCTGGTCAGATCTAGATTGAGGTACAAGATTTGAAGTCCCAGAGAAAAGTCTAGTGCTTCTGGTATAGTCAAAGAAAAGTAGTGTTTTCGGATTAGTCAATGAAAAGTCTAGTGGTTTTCATGTAGTCATAGAAAAGTCTAGTGGTTTTGGTATAGTCAAAGAAAAGTCTAGTGGCTTCAGTATAGTCAAAGAAACGTCTTGTGGTTTTGATATAGTCAAAGAATAGTCTAGTTGTTTCAGTATAATCAAAGAAAAGTCCAGTGGTTTTGGTATAGTCAAAGAAAAGTCTAGTGGTTTTCGTATAGTCCAAAAAAAGTCTAGTGGTTTTCGTATAGTCAAAGAAAAGTCTAGTGGTTTTGGTATAGTCAAAGAATAGTCTAGTGGTTTTCATATAGTCAAGGAAAAGTCAAGTGGTTTTGGTATAGTCAAAGAAAAGTCTAGTGGCTTCAGTATAGTCAAAGAAAAGTCAAGTGGTTTCGGTATAGTCAAAGAAAAGTCTAGTGCTTTTGGTATAGTCGAAGAAAAGTCTAGTGGTTTCGGTATAGTAAAAACAGAAAAGTCTAGTGGTTTTGGTATAGTCAATGAAAAGTCTTGTGGTTTTGGTATAGTCAAAGAAAAGCCTAGTGGTTTTGGTATAGTCAATGAAAAGTCTAGTGATTTTGGTATAGTCAAAGAAAGAAGATTTTAAAGTACAAGATTGAAAAAGTATCCAAATATCATTTAAATGGTGCACAAATCTAAACAGGTAATCTACAAAGCATGGAAAGATGCATTCAAAATTTAATTTATCCAGATCAAATGATTTTGTGTAACCAGGCTAACAAGCTAGCCCAGGAAGGACAAATCAATGGACAGACAAAAGGATGGATGAATAAAAGTAGTTAAAGAGCAAATCAGGATTCCTCCTACTGCATTTGTAGTCAGGGTAAAACAAATTACCTCATCTCGTTGGCCTATTATGTTATAACAGGCAATACAGATGAAATCTTTCCACCAGACCATTCCACCTGATACCACCAGATCTCTTTCCTACAAATAAATGAGAAAAGACTTTAGCGTTTATTGCTAAATAATGTATCAAAGAGTTTACAAATGAATCAAAACCATAAAGATAGATTTTAAAAATGAATTTAAAAATCCCAATATATTCTTAACAATCTGCAATCCTGAACTTAAAAAAACAAGCAAATTTCTGAAAGGATAACTACCATCAATCATATTTACTTTATGTGTTTTCCTACATTACATAAATTCATGCAATTTTCTTGATTTGACCATTGGCATTAAACGTGCAAAATTCAACAGTGTCTTCCTATTAATTAATGTACAATAAAATTAACAATTAGAAATAACATTAGATATATAGATAAACAGGTAAGTAGGTAGATATACATACATATGCTGACATTTAGGTAGACAGACAGACAGGCAGACTGAGATAGATAGATATACATACAGTCATATGCTGACATTTAGGTAGACAGACAGTGTGTGTGATTTGGACTTTTAATGTAGCTTTAACTATTTTCAGTCATATCACTATGTTGTCTGCAGTGTAGCAGTTTATAGTGATGTCTAGCACTGGGGCATCATGTCGCAGACATGTAGCATGATGTCCCACAGTCACATTATCCTAACACCAGGCCGACCAGTCCTAACTCTAACCTCTTAATGCTGAGCGCCAAGCGAGACAGCTGTTAGTACCATTTTTGTAAGTCTTTGGTATGACTCGGCCGGGGTTCGAACAAAAACGACCTTCTGCATCCGAGGCGGACGCTCTAACCACTAGGCCACCAGAGCAGTCATGGACAGACTGACACTCAGGCAGATTGAGATAGATATACATACAGACATATGCTGACATTTAGGAAGACAGACAGACAGACAGGAAGATTGAGATAGATAGATATACAGTTACATAGATAGGTACCATATATGCTTACTTATGTCAATTCAACTATAAACCGACCCCCCCACCTTTTAGGGCGACAAAAAGTAAATTTCTCTTTGACCATCATATAAGATAGGGTGCATTTTATAAATCAGATCTGTCTGAAAGGTGACTTGTCTTCAGATAGATTTGTACTTTCAAACAATAAACAAGCCCAACTGGATAGTTAGATATATGAAAAATAATGACAGAACCAATGTAAAATATAAATATCTTGGTGTTTAATTACCTGCAATATTTCAAAAACCAAATAACTGAAGATACAAGTAATGTGTAATGAATACTATCATAAAGCAGATAAACACAGTACACACCATACACGCATTTCTCAATGGGAATAGTGGCATAGAAACATAAAAATTATTTTAATTCACAGTATCTTTGTATGCTTATTTCCATTACCCTATTTTATTGAATTTTTAGTGTGTCACATTTATAAAACACCTGTATTTTTAAAATCATATTTTCAGCATATAAAAAAGTGTGTGTGTGTGTGTGTGATTTGGATTTTTAACATAGCTTTAACAATTTTTCAGTCATATCGCTATAATGTCTGCAGTGTGACAGTTTATAGTGATGTCTAGCACTGGGGCATCATGCCGTAGACATGTAGCATGATGTTCCACCCAGTCACATTTACCTGCCAGCAGGCCGACCAGTCCTAACACTTACCTTTTAATGCTGAGCGCCAAGCGAGGCATCTGTAAGTACCATTTTTGTAAGTCTTTGGTATGACTTGGCTGGGGATTGAACCCATGACCTCCCACATCTGAGGCGGATGCTCTTACCACTAAGCCACCAGAGTGGTCTATAAAAAAGTAGACTTGTAAGCAAGTATATCGGGTATATAGATAGATAGGTAGGAAGATTATGTATTTATTTTAATGACACATCGGTAAAGTCCTGGCTAGGCAAACAGAGACATAAATACACATGTAAGTATTGGTGGCATGTTTGAAATACAACATTAGCTACCCAAATTTTAACTGAATTATCTATAAAAGAAACTGTTAAAAAATACCTGAGTTTCATTTCCAAAAAGTTTCCACTTTCTATTAAAGAGTGCATAGTGAGCCAGACCTGTCTTTCCTGCTACAGCAACACACTGACCTGCACGATCTATGGCAGCATACTGTAATGACAATGAAATGTGTATATGAAATGTGAAGTCATCATAAAATACAATTTACAAACAAATAATGATTCAAAAAAGGAATAGGAGAGATTTCTAAAAAAGCACTTGAAGTTCATTTATAAATATGGATTTGTTATTCTGTTCCAACAGATATGTTATCAATGCTACCCTAATAACTAACATAACTGGTCACTTTAAAGTTGTTTTACATCACAAATGCCTCTGTTTGTGTGTGTGATTTGGATTTTTAATGCAGCTTTAAAAAAAATTCAGTCATAATGCTGTAATGTCTGCAGTGTGACAGTTTATAGTGAATTACCACTGGGGCATCATGATGTAGACACATAGCATTATGTCCCACCCAGTCACATTATCCTGACTCCAGGCCAACCAGTCATAGCACTAACCTCTTAGTGCCAAGCAAGGCAGCTACAAATACCATTTTTATATGTCCTTGGTATAACTTGGCAAATGTTCGAACCCATGACCTCCTGCATTCGAGGCGGAAAATGCCTTAGTAAGCTCATTTGTGTCTCTAAGACAATATGCATCCCAAAAAGCAGAAAACACATTCCGAAACTGTGATGGAGTTCAAACAAACAACATTCTATGTGAAGATCAACAAGTCCCATATATAATGTCAAAACTAGAGTACAAACAACTTCTAAAGCAAACATTATAAATAAAACTCATATCTATGTCTGTTAGACAATGTTCATTCAAAAATTGTATTAAGTGATTCTTAAGCTATAGTGGAAACTATTACCATGCGAATCTAAAAATAAACGAAACAAGGAAGTAACTATGTAAAATGGAGTTGGACAGACAAAACTTTGAAAGACAAATGTTTACATTTAAAGCATTTGGTCTAAGAAATGGCAGTGAATCATGTCTCTTAGATAAGGTGGCTGTCTGGGATGATCTTCCACTTTTATACATACCTTGGTTGGACAGTTGGCCAGATGGCTCTGAGAGACAGAAATACTGACAAGGTTATTGTTGCAGGTAACCCCATCTCAGATAATGTTGACCCTAAAGGGCAAGTTTTTGTTTAGGAAGCTGTATATGGCAAGGTGACCATGTAAGAAGAATACTACCTTTGGTGATAAATTATTGACTGCATAGATATGTGAGTATGTTGATAAGAGTAGTGTTTATGTGAGATAAGGCTAACCTAGTCCCATGCTTTCTCTTATGAATCAGTTGTTGGCAGTTAACTGTGTGAAACTAGGCATGTTGGTAAGGTACTGTAACCATCTGAGATTAATTCTTACCCTGATGGGCCAGTTGTTGGCCAGATAGCTGTGTGAGATTGGTATGACTTGCCAGTGTTTGCTCCCTGCCAGTATATGAGACTCTGCACTTGAGGTAGAACTTCCTTCATGACTAGGTTTGCTATTGCTAACAGAGGCCAATTGACCAATATTGATGTACAATTTGTCCTCTCCTTGGAGGAATACATGTTCATGATTAGACTGAAAGAAATGAAGATCAATATTGCAAGCTCAATATATATATATATATATATATATATATATATATATATATATATATATATATATATATATATATATACACACACACACACACACATATGTATACACACACACACCTATATATATATATATATATATATATATATATATATATATATATATATATATATATATATATATATATATATATATATATATATATGCAAGATATGTTTATTAAAATCCCTGAGTATAAGTGAGAGTTAAAAGTTTTAAAAAGTTTTTTGTGAATGAGACAAAATCTCAAGCTCAAACTCAAGCCAAAAATGATATGATTTTCAGGCTTGAGCTTTAAAAGTTTACATTTCAAATTTGGTTCTAATATATCTGTACCTTTACCATGATGAAAACAATTGGATTCTTGTTAAAACCTGAGATTCCCATTTCTTGAACCTGCATTTTATGGCAGTAAAACCCAAATTTAAGTGACTTCTTCAATGAGTAATCATCTGAACAAAATCATTGTATATTTATCAATTTTACAACATAAATGTACTGCCTTGACTGACCACAAGTTAAACATGAAAGCGACCAGAACAAATATGTCTCAAAAATTATATGAATGGGGTTTCTTTTGTCTTTATCTCTTAATAAGTTGTCTGCATTTTCTGGAAGATTTAACAATATAGTTATTGCAAAAATTTGAACTCTTTGTTTTATCTTTGTTACTGTTATTAAAACCTTCACCTATAACTAAATAAGCAACAGTAAGAGATATAATTTTCTGTTCATCTTAGTGCATCTTTAATGAGCTGTTCCATTTATTGTTTATGTCATGGGTGACTTAGGTTTTGATTCATCTCTAAATGAATTGTTATTATAGCTACAATTTATAGACAGTATGAATGCTACCCTGAAGTTAACTTTGCAATTCATATACCAATAGATTACATTATGTGAACTTCAAATAAGACATATTTGCTGCTGATCAATGTACACACACACACACATATATATATATATATATATATATATATATAATTTTATTGTTTTTATATGATGTGTGTAATATTTTACTAAGAACTATGAATAAAGAAAAAAACTATATGCACAGGAATTATGGATATTTTTCTAATTAAAACCCACTTGAATTCTGCCCTTGAACACTGGCAATCCTGTTCATATTTATTTTGAAAGAACACCTGTCATGGGCAACCACTTTCTGTTGCCAGAAGGGATGGTCTCTTATGACAGGTTTTACCTTACCTAAAATGTATAAAGCTTTAACACTCAGCTTAATATAAAAACTTTAACACTGTCCTTGATCATGGCTGTAAATAGATATATGGATGGACATTTGTATGAGGACACATGGAGACATTAAAGTGATTGGTATTTCTAAAAATCTTTAACACTGGCCTTATTCATAGGTGTGAACAGATGTGTATATGTGGCAAAATCTCAAAATAATGATAACTCTGGTGTCTCTGTGTCTTCTGTACATCCACATATCTGTTCACAACCTTAATTAAGGCCAGTGTTAAAGATTGTTAGACATAACGATCACCTTGGTGTCTGTGTGTGTCTTCATGCATCTGTAAGCCAGGCTTGACAAAAATTATACTTCTGAATAAACAGCATCACCCACCAAAAGCATAAACTTGATTCTTGGATACTTTAGACTGCTTTTCATTCAGCTTTATGTCAATTTTTAAAAAGACAGTGTGTGTATGTATTTGTGTTTATATATATATATATATATATATATATATATATATATATATATATATATATATATATATAGAGTGACCCCGCTATAACACAGTAGTTGGGAGTTATAAAACCCGACTGCACTATATGCCAAACTGTGTTATATGCAACCAAGTCAGTTAGCTGAAGAAAATGTCCATCCACCCCCCAAAAAAAAATAATGGGGGAGGGGGTTTAATAAATGCGGGCGATAAAATACGTGCTTCGTCTGCACAGTTACCATCTTGAATTGATGCATATTAAATGAGAAATACACCTGTAGTGAAAACAGAGAAGACATAATATAATAGTTTACTTTATTTAGAGAACCATGAATTGGTACATATACGTGAATCCTGTTTATATGTAAATGCCTAATGTATAACATGAATAGAGTATCAAGACCATGTACTCACCTGCGAACCTCATCATATACATTGAATCCAGAATACAAGTGATTCCATCGAAAATATGCACACACAGCTTTAAAATATTCATTAATTTTGTAACAGGTCATATTGGTCTGAATTCAGTGGAAAAACATAGCACAATCACGTAATGAATGACGAAGCACATTTACTTTAAAGTACGTTCCAAGTTGGTAAAAGTTAGTTTGCGTTTTAAGCCGCTGATGGCATAAACTTTTTCCCTACAAAATGGAAACTTTCACAGCACAGTTAACGTGTTCCTGTCACGTTGGAAAATGCAAAAATCCATCAGATTCCATCACTTTTATTTAAGTTTGGTACTGACTTCCTTTGAAGAAAAGTTTTTTGCTGTTACTGGAAGAATGTAGTCGGCTTTCTTTGATGAAGGGTGCATGCGCTATTGAAGTCACTGCTAAAGGACAGCTTTGGAGAACCAAACGAATGCCCATTTCTTTTTGTGGCGGCAACATCAAATAATTGTATTGCATGATTGAGACGTATTTTTTCCATTTGCTGAGCATGTTTTCATAACAGTTGGTGCTTCAAAGGTAATCTGTTTCCTTGGAAATTTCAGCAAACTATTTTATCTGGGTACATTTTTAAAAAGGAACTGGCCGTCGTTTAGACTATTCTAGTTACTGTCCCTCCATGTCTACTGAATAAACCAATAAGTAAGATGTATTTATTTATTTTTTATATATTTTTTTTTACATCTGTGGTAGCAGCGTGATGCTGCCTTCCACGCATGCATCTGAAAATTAACAAAGGGTTAACGGACGATAGAGATGCAGTTGTTCTGATGACAGGGATTATTACTGAAAACGTGAGCGTTCTGAAGAATTCTGAGTGAAATGAAGAGGAATTTTACTTACAATCCACATACAAATGTCAGTCTTTGTAAATATATTAATTACTAGCGAGTGGCCGAAAATCCGATGAAAGATAGATTATGAAACAATGCCTCGTCCGGTTGATCTCCGTTACCAGAAATGTCAACAACAAAAAATCGGATATTTCACAACAGACAGAACTCATGCTAGATGTCAAGATAAGCGGATTATTATATAACAATGCACTGTTTAGATGGTTTGACAGTATGGACAAAGAATTTGTTTATGTAACAATTGATAAATTTCAGTGCATGTTATATCCAGTCTGCAGCTTCCTTTCATGGGGCCTCTGAATTTCTGCACTCCAAACCAATGGTTGTATATAAAAGTTTAAACAGCCAACAATGTTGCCAACAAATAAAAAAAGCCACATGGTATGTTTTGCAGCCAATAAGGAAAAACAATCCAAGTTTGCGACATTGGCGAAGACCTACGCAATCCCAGAATAAACTTTTTATGCATTTTTTCTTCTTCTTACTTTTAAGAAGAAAAAAAATACTTTTTCATGTATGAGAAAAATACTTTTTCATGTATGACAAAAACACATATAAAATTTCAGGAGCCAAGCCACGATCGTCTTGTATTATTCATACGCGATCTCTTCCCCAAAATGATAAGCAACTTTTTACGTTTTTTTGTGCACAAGAAAAATACATGTATATGAAATTTTGGGAGCCAGGCCAAGACCGCGTTACATCTGAATTTGCGTTATAACGAAGTGTGCTATAGCAGGGTCACACTGTATATATGTTTGTATATATATATGTATGTATATATATATATGTATGTGTATATATATATATATATACACACACACATATATATATTGTTATATGTTTAGACTCTTTTAAACAGTAACAAGAAAAGAATGAAAACAAGCTTTGTAAAATTTAACAAAAAATTAATTTCCCTAGAAAAGCAAGGTAAAAATTTGAAAAAGAACTTATGATTTTACTAATCAAATCCAAGAATAATCCAAGAATTAAAAAATAGAAGTCCTAGTAATAAAAAGTCCTAATGAAACTGAGTTCGAACCATGATGAAATCCAAAATGAAGGCGATGACATACGCTGTAGTCAGAGTCGTCCTGATGTGTCAACAGTTCTTTGCTGAATCACAGAAAATAATATTCCTGTGTTTGAATTCTGTGTAAATTTTTATAGCTGTCTTTTGTCCAAGAATTAATTTATTTCCAGAGAAAAATAATTTTTGGAATCCAAATAATTTGAAGAAAAATAAAAAATTCAACTCAAACTGGTCACAACACAAACACCTGGACATCTCCAGTATTAAGGCAAGAATAATAAATATTTCTCAATACATCGATATCATATCAAATGTTTAACAAAATCAATTCTTGGAAATCACAAATATTTGTGGTACTTAAATAATTCACACAACAAACCTGTTTCATTCTAAATCTTAGCAGATTTTTGTGCTTCGAAGGAAGTTGAAAATTATATTTACTGATACAAGTTTCCTATAATTATTTGTATAGCTGCAAATTTTTTACAAAAAATGCAATAACAATAATAGAAATAAAAGACATTTATTAAAGCATTCTCACACCATCCCATTTGTTTGTATCCCCCTAAAAAAATTTAAAACACAAGGCATCAAGGATATAGAAAATGCACAAAACTTAGTAATTTCATTTACTGATTTATAAGTTCTAACCGGATTATTGCCAGGGGGTCCCAAACAATCAACTTGTTGGCATTTCAAATCAAAAGGAGTTTCTTTAGTAACATGGTCACCATATTTGCTTGGACCAGTCTACATTTTCAAGCAATAGACGTGATGTCTTTCCCCATCTTTGAAAATAAAAAAATTCAATACAATTTCAGAATTATGTCTCTTTGAACACATGTATATGAGTTCTTCCTATTTCTTAAATTTTTGTAGATATATTAAAAAAACGACATTGTAAATATTGGATGCATATGACACAGTTTTTACTGAAATAGACTGTTATAGAAATAATAAATGGATAGCAAGCAGTCTGTTTTCTTGTTTATATTGGGAGCTTCTGCTTGTGTTGAAACGACACTAACTTGACCGTGTTAGGGATCCATTGGAGCCAATCAGGTTAGAAATTATAAATCAACAACTTAAATGACTAATTCCTGTGAATTTTTTATATCCTCGATGCTTTTCGTTTTTAAAATTGGTATGGAGGTACAAGCAAACGGGAGGGTATGTGAGTACTATAAATATGAAACTTTCATCCCACACACTTTACTGGGGGAGGCAAATGAATAATACTTTCATCATCAAGCAGCATGATCTCGATAATGTTATAACATTACAATTTCAAAACTTTTTACCTTATGACATCATCCTGCTTGCCTAATATATTCATGTGTGGCATAAAGGAAATTATAAACAAAATTTTAAAAAATATTAAAAAGCATATTTCTTTGAATATTTGCAAATATTTCCTTCAAGTAATGTTATTTAGAAACTGTATCTAATACACAGGCAAATGTACTGTCTGCTGTATATACCGGTAACTTACTGTCTGAGGTGAACTCATACAGCACAGGTGATTCGAAAGCTTGTTGATCACATGCCACAACACTCTTACACATGAGATAACGTACAGTAAACATAACATAAACCATAAGTACAAAATTCTGATTTACCACCAGATTACACAGGTTTCACAATATTTACTTTTCTTTTTTGATGAGATTCAGCAATTTAAATTTTTTATGGGTCCAAAGTTTTTTCATGTGTATTACAAAGTGGCAACCCAAGTAATCATCAAATTCACTGGGAATCATTAAAGAGCATGGAGATTTTATCATCCATTCAAAATACTACAAAATAAAAAAAATAAAAAAATTGCAAAGAAAGGAGAATCCAATTAACCCTACCATGCATGGGTTAACTGTGAGAGCACTTTTGACAAACTGTAACTGCATAAGATGGGTAGCTTCCACTGACTGGAACATGCCTTGATGATCCTCTTCTTTCTCTGAAGATATTATCCACAGCTGGTAACCCTCTAAGCCCCATTCCTGTTGAAAAAGAAAAAAAGCTAAAGAAATGGTGAGCATACTAACTCTCCATGATCCAATCCAACCCAATCATGGACAGGACCACATAGTAAAAAAGGTACACAGCTCTTCAAACAATAGTTTGAGTACAATAAATGGACACATGATCATAGTATGTACTCAGATCCACTAAATATTGCAAGAGTAGTCACAATGACAAAATTATGTCATATAAAATGATGTTCACAAATAATTGCTGAAAAAATACAAATAAATCCATTACATTATCACAGGTTAACATTCCTTGAACAGTAGTAAAACCTGTCTTGAGAGACCACTGCTATGAGAGACCACCTATTTTGAGAGACCAGAATCTCAATGCACAGATTTATTGATTATATAGTGTTATGACCTGTTATGAGACCACCTGTCTTGAGAGACCATTACTTTTTGGCAGAAGGGGTGGTCTTTCAAGACAGGTTCTACTGTAATACGTTCAGAAAAGTGAATGTTGCTGGTAGAAAGTTTCGCTATAAAACTTTTAAGAACATCGCAATGGCAATGTAATTCTGTACGTTTTGAGAGCTGGTCTATGAGAGGTTGTTGTTGTTGTTGTGGGGTTTAACGCCATTTTTCAGCACACAATAGGCTATACATGATGGCCAGTATTAATGGTGGAGGAAGAACCCGGGAAAATACCAGAAAGAACCACCGACTCACGAGAAGCTACTGGCAAGCTTTCTCACATACCAACACTGGCTGAATCCCAGACTCGAACCGCCGCAGACAGAGGTAAGATGGCAGTGATCCATAACGAAGAGCGCTTTAGACCACTTGGCCACTCGGGGCCCAATGAGAGGTTGTAATAAACAAATCTTATCTAAAAAGAAAAAACATGGCTTCACTAAAATTCTTATTTGCAGTTTCTGACAACTTTATACAATGATAGAAATGAAGGTAGATGAATATGATCAGTTGTTGTTTGTTGATATCATCACCATCAAATTATATTTCGAAAAACTGTATATAACCTTTCTGTACATATTAACAGATCATTCTCAAATCTCCAAGTGTCAGACTGGAAAGTAGGAAGAAACTACTTTCTTAAAATGAATAGTTTAGTCTAATAAAAATATGAAGAAAAAAAACTTTCAACTTACCATACTTTTCACAGTAGATGGGAATAATTTTGATCCATTTTTTGTCAAGCTGGAAGAAAAGGACATAAATGTATCAGGGAAATAATAAGTGATGTAAAAACTAAAGCAATTTTTGTGGGTGTCAATTTTGAGGTTTTACAAAAAAATGAATTCTTCAAATTGATGGGTATGCCTATCATGGGCAGTGAGTCCTACTGTATTTACAGAATGATTATTGTTCATTTGGGCTTCAAATTTGTGGCTTGTTTGCAACCATGACATCCACAAAAATTGCTATCCTATAAATGACAGCGAATTCATACTATGTGACCCAAAAAACACGAGCTGTGACAGAGGGCAATGTCTGGACATATCATGCAAGCCAAAGAGAATCTTTTTTGGGAAGTTAAAGTGGTAAGACAATATAAACTGAGACACAGGACTATTGTCTGGATGTACGATACAAGTCAAAGCGAATCATTTTAATGGAAGTTAAAGTGGTAAGACAATGTAAATTGAGACACAGGACCATTGTCTGGATGTACAATAAAAGTCAAAGAGAATCATTTTAATGGGAAGTTAAAGTGGTAAGACAATATAAATTGAGACACAGGACACTGTCTGGATGTACGATACAAGTCAAAGAGAATCATTTTAATGGGGAGTGAAAGAGGTAAGACCATTGTTATGTATATTTAATTTAATTGTTTGTTTGTCAGTTTTTAAATTTTTTTTATTCATTACATGCTATTGTAATCTATCATTGTATGTTGGACATTACCTTGCGTCAAAAAGTGAGTTCATTTCTGCTTGACCTAATTGACTTTTAAATTTATTTTAATAATTTCATTTTATGTCAACAACTAATACACACCGACCCATGAGAAGCTACTAGCAAGCTTTCTCATGTACCCAGGTTGGCCGAGCCTAAGACTCAAACCCACACAAACAGATGTGAGATGGCAGTGATACCTAAAGAGTTTTTATGAGTGTGATTATTAGACCTAAAGAGCTTTTATGTGTGACTATTATACCTAAAGAGCTTTTATGTGTGACTATTATACCTAAAGAGCTATTGTGTGATTATTAGACCTAACGAGCTTTTATGAGTGATTAGACCAAAAGTGCAATTATGTGTGATTATTAGACCTAAAGAGCTTTTATGTGTGATTATTAGACCTAAAGAGCTATTATGTGTGATTATTAGACCTAAAGAGCTATTATGTGTGATTATTATACCTAAAGAGTTTTTATGAGTGTGATCATTAGACCTAAAGAGATATTATGTGTGACTATTATACCTAAAGAGATTTTATGTGTGACTATTATACCTAAAGAGCTATTGTGTGATTATTAGACCTAATGAGCTTTTATGAGTGATTAGACCTAAAGAGCTATTGTGTGATTATTATACCTAAAGAGCTTTTATGTGTGATTATTAGACCTAAAGAGCTTTTATGTGTGATTATTAGACCTAAAGAGCTATTATGTGTGATTATTAGACCTAAAGAGCTATTATGTGTGATTATTATACCTAAAGAGCTTTTATGTGTGATTATTAGACCTAAAGAGCTTTTATGTGTGATTATTAGACCTAAAGAGCTATTATGTGTGATTATTAGACCTAAAGAGCTTTTATGAGTGTGATTATTAGACCTAAAGAGATATTATGTGTGATTATTATACCTAAAGAGCTATTGTGTGATTATTAGACCTAACGAGCTTTTATGTGTGATTATTAGATCTAAAGAGCCTTTATGAATGTGATTATTAGACCTAAAGGGCTATTATGTGTGACTATTAAACCTAAAGAACTTTTATAAGTGATTATTAGACCTAAAGAGCTTTTATATTTGATTATTAGACCTAAAGAGCTTTTATGTGTGATTATTAGACCTAAAGAGCTTTTACGTGTGATTATTAGACCTAAAGAGCTTTTATGTGTGATTATTAGACCTAAAGTGCTATTATGAGTGATTATTAGACCTAAATAACTTTTATATGTGTGATTATTAAATTTCCTAAAATTGCTTTATAATGATCTGGAAGATAGGTTAGCATTTACTGTTATTTCAGAAATATGTAATAGCTGCTGTTTTTTCTCTTCAATCATTTTGGAAAGAGAAGCCACCACTCTGATTATGGAAAGAAATTAAAATGTTTGGGTGTATTTCAATTTTCAAAGACTTTAAAGACCTCAGGGCAATAATCTGCTCAATTTTCCCAAACTTTCAAGGTCTTGAAAAAGCTATCTCATTTTTCCCAAACTGTCAAAGACCTTCAAAGACTGTAAGAACCCTGTCAGTTATTTTTGAAATCCAACACAAAATTCTGACCCTTGGACTGAATTTTCCTAAACCAACGCATGTCAAAGATCGATTAATCTTGCTTTTGCCTCACAGCAACAGAGAATCAGCTTTCTCTCCAGCCAAGATAACTACAGAGATAACTACAGGGATTGCCTCTCTAATCTCTCCAGTCTCAAACTGTGATATAGTGCAGAAAACAAAATAAATTAAAAATGATAGGTCATTACACATACCTATAATCCCCACCTAAGGTACAGACAAGTAGGGAACCAAACACACTCCACAAGGAAAATCCACCTTTCTCCCAGAACATCGCGAGAGCAGTGCCATCTGGCGTCCATTTCATACATCTGACAGAACCAGCTGCCCGTGAAATATCTAGAACGAAATTAAATATAATTTGGAAATGTACTTCTTCCCTACTTGATCAATAGGATGAAAGAAGTACTTCTTCCCTACTTGATCAACAATATAGTCTAGTTAACAAAAAATGTGTTCATGTAACACAAATGCACCACTACAATACCAGACCTGCAAACCCTGACGAGTCCGTCTCAGTAAGACAGTTGAATTTTTCCGTAAGATTGACCAGTTTTCAGCAAGGTGTAACAAAATATCAATAACTGCTATTGTAAAGCTGGAAAACGTAATTTAAAGTTTGATGCATAGATGATAAACATTATGTTCAACTGAAAAGTTTGTAAAGTAAATTTATTCAGTTTAAAGTAATAAACCTTGTGAAATTTCATGAACACAAATTAAAGCATAAAATGACTGAGAAAAGTAATCAATGTAGGAGTTGGAACAGTGATGGCTGAGAGATCACATTGTTTGCCTTCTGGTAGGCTCTGCCTCATCTCAATGACAAGCATATCAACAAAATGCAAACCCCTGACTGGGATTTCCTTATCTAGTGCTAATGAAACACATTCTGTAAATGGCAATCAACAAAATGCATACCCCTGACTGGGATTTCCTTATCTTAGTGCTAATGAAACACATTCTGTAATAGTAATGAAGCCCACATACCTGCATAATCTTTACTAGACACCTGTAGTCGGTGGGTAGCCTCCAGTGTACCTTCCAGTTCATTGATAACATAAGCCACACCAATGCCACTGAAAATAAACACATTTACACATACTAATAACACAATACAATATCACGTATTTGAAACTAATCTTCTCCATCAATCATTATAGGAAATTCAGCACCAAAGAAATAGTGATTTATATACCTATCATAAAAAAATGAAAGACTCATTATTACATATAAGAAATAAAGCGGAAAATAGGAAATAATAACAAAGTAATGAAGATAAACATTTGATGTATTATAATAATGTTTTTAAATAAATTGGATGACAAACTAAAAAAGTGAAAATGGAGATACTGTGCAACAGTCTTTAAAAAAAAGAATGCTAAATTTGGCAATGTTGGTAAAAGAATTCAAGCTACTTCTTCCATTGGTATGAAATTTACCAATGGGTATATGGGGCAACAACTTTTCATTTATCTGACAAAATTATAAATGTAAATAACGGACATAGTGAGAACCATATTTCAGGGGTACACGACCCATGGCCCACGGGCCAGATCTGGTCTGCGAACATGTTCTGTCTGGCCCTCAGGGCAAATTACAGATGAAGAGAAATTAAATTAAAGAAGTTAGTGTTTGTGGCCCTCAAGTGGTCTTTGATAATGCAATCTGGCCCTTGGCCAAAAAAGGTTGTGCACCCCTGCCATATATGGTGTTGGTTGGTTAGATGTTTTGGGATTTAATGCCATTTTTCAGCACATGAAAGGATGTATATGGTGGCCAGTATATTTACAGAGGAAGAAGTATTACATCTCTTCAGTGGGTATTAGAGATAAGGAGCAGAGAGCATATGAAGGTGAATCACATTGATCAGAAATCTTGATCTCAAAAAATGGCATCAACAGGTGGAATGTAACATGCTATCCAGTTGAGAAACACTAAATACACCAGATGTCATGCTGTTCCTCAAGCATGTGTCGATAAAGCAGAAACAAAATAAATGGCCAACTAAATGTGAATGTAGGATCCCAAACACTGAATAGGACACATCTGGCAATGATATACAAGTATACCAACTATCATCCATTTCTCCTATACAGCTTGTAAATACCAAGTTTCATTCATGGTTTATGGAATTGATTTGTATGTTGTACTACAGTGTTTGGTGTGCTGTTAGTGACTGGTATGTTGTACTACAGTGTTTGTTGTGCTGTTAGTGACTGGCATGTTATACTACAGTGTTTGGTGTACTGTTAGTGACTGGTATGTTGTACTACAGTGTTTGGTGTGCTGTATAACAGTGTTTTGTATGTTGTACTACAGTGTTTGGTGTACTGTATGTCAATGATTTGCATGTTGTACCACAGTGTTTGGTGTGCTGTATAACAGTATTTTGTATGTTGTACTACAGTGTTTTGGTGTGCTGTATAACAGTATTTTGTATGTTGTACTACAGTGTTTGGTATACTGTATAACAGTATTTTGTATGTTGTACTACAGTGTTTGGTATGCTGTATAACAGTATTTTGTTTGTACTACAGTGTTTGGTGTGCTGTATGTCAATAATTTGCATGTTTTACTACAGCTTTGATTGCTGTATTACTGTGATTTGTATGATTTTCTACAGTGTATGGTGTGCTGTATGTCAGTGATCTGTATGTTGTACAACAGTGTTTGGTGTGCTGTTAGTGACTGGCATGTTGTACTACAGTGTTTCGTGTGCTGTTAGTAACTGGCATGTTGTACTACAGTGTTTGTGTGCTGTATAACAGTATTTTGTATGTTGTACTACAGTGTTTAGTGTGCTGTATGTCAATGATTTGCATGGTGTACTACAGATCTGATCGCTGTATTACATTGATTTGTATGATTTTCTACAGTGTTTGGTGTGCTGTATGTCAGTGATCTGTATGTTGTAAAAAAGTGTTTTGTGTACTGTATGTCAGTGATCTGTATGTTGTATAACAGTGTTTGGTGTGCTGTTAGTGACTGGTATGTTGTACTACAGTGTGTGGTGTGCTGTATTACAGTGATTTTTATGCTGTACCAGTGTTTGGTGTGCTGTATGTCAGTGATTTTAATGTTGTACTATAGTGTTTGGTATGCTGAATTACAGTGATTGTTGTGCTATATTACAGTGATTTGTATGATGTACTACAGTGTTTGGTGTGCTTTATGACAGTTATCTGATTATTCTACTACAGTGTTTGGTGTACTATGTTAGTGATTTTACAGTGTTTGGTGTGCCATCTTTGTGCTTTGTATGATGTACCACTGTCTTTAGTGTGTTGTATGTCAGTGATTTGTATGTTGTACTACAATGTTTGGTGTGCTGTATTACAGTGATTTGTATGATGTACCACAGTGTTTGCTGTACCACAGTGTTTGGTGTGCTGTATTACAGTGATTTGTATGATGTACCACAGTGTTTGATGTGCTGTATGTCAGTGAATTGTTATGTTGTACTACAATGTTTTGTGTGCTGTATTAGTGATTTGTATGATGTACCACAGTGTTTGCTGTGCTGTATTAAAGTGATTTGTATGATGCACCACAGTGTTTGCTGTGCTGTATGTCAGTGATATGTATGTTGTACTACAGTGTTTGGTGTACTATGTACTGATTTTACAGTGTCTGGTGTGCTGTCTTGGTGATTTGTATGTTGTATCACAGTATTTGGTGTGCTTATGTTTGTGATTTGTATGCTATACCACAATGTCTGGTGTGCTGTATTACAGCAATCTGTATGTTGTACTACAGTATTTGGTGTTAAGTGTCAGTGATTTGTATTTTGTACCAGAATGTTTGGTGTGCTGTATTACAGTGATTTGTATGTTTTACCAGTGTTTGGTGTGCTATATTACAGTGATTTGTATGTTCTATCACAGCATTTGGTGTGTTGTATTACAGTGATTTGTATGATGTACTACAGTGTTTTGTGTGCTGTGTTAGTGATTTATATGTTGTACCAGTGTTTGGTGTACTGTATGATGGTGATTAGCATGTTGTAATACAGTGTTTGGCATTCTGTATTACAATAATTGGTATGTTGTAAAATATTCATAAATTTATTATTTAATAAATGCAAATTTCATCACAGCCTTTGCATTCGGCATGATACTGCCACATAAACTTGCTTTGTACTAATGCCTGAGTGTGGCATTAGGAAGATTAATACATACTGTATATTTACTGTTTTTTGTTGGCTGCACATTTTATTTCTGCAGCAAACAACAAATTATAAATGCGCAATGAAAAGAAATGCAACTCTCAACACAACCGGTCCACTTTCAGATCTAAGAATGCCACAGACTATAAGTACTGACAAAAATGTATGTTTTTGTTAAATCAGAAAATGTGATACCCTCAAAAACAAAGTAATCCACAGTAACTAATGTTTGGTGAGAAATATGCATACCTTTTGCATCCAAATGTCATCAACCTGTATCTGTGGTTGATAGCCAGACAGGAAGCATCCATAAGGTCTGGTGCCCATATACCTGCAGCTGCCTGTGTAAAAAAAATGAAATTGAGAAACCAAATTTGGGACAACAATATGTTCTTAATTGCCGAAGTTAACATGTTCACAAGATACCTGTAAGACAACATTTCAATGTCATGTTCTTGACCTGAACATGTGATCACTGAAGCCGTCTTAGACACTCTGAAGATATGCCCACATATTAAGATTGGTTCACATGCATGTGCAAATTCTGATTGCGATCAACAATCTGTTTGACTCCAGTCCACAAGACTACCTATCCAGTGGCTTGTAAACCAGGAAACTCTATCAATGTAAGATCAATTTCCATTGATTATTGAGGACTTCTTTTCTTTATTAAATCACATTACACATTTATTACTATGTAACATGGGATGACCAGATTATGCAGACAAGTGTGGAGACTACAGATAAACAGGAAAAAACATATGATTGGTCTGACATTGGCATCACAAATGAAATAAATTTGCAAATTACTGATTAAAAAAACTGAAGTTGAGTCATGTGATTCACTGTTAGCATGTAATATAATAGGACTGTTTCTTGACCCTGAAATCAACTGTGATTTATCCTCACCCCAAGTACAAACCATCCATATTTGGTAAATCATACAATGTATTGTGCAGAAACCATTTTCCCTTTCATTCATAGTGACCCAGACATTTGACATTCTAACAAATATGGCTCTCTACAACCTCAAATGCAAGCATCTGGTAACTGTATATGCTGGACAACTTGAGTTACTGTGCAGAAATGAGATTGGTAGAACAGATGGATGGACAAAATCATAACATGATATGCTTCACATTGTGATGCATGTATACAAACATGAAAAACTGCTGTGATGGCCTAAAAATCTAATCACATCATCCAGATATGAATAGGCCTACTAAATTTTATTTTTCTGTGTTGCATGGTTTTTGCACAATCTTTCTAATAAGCTTCTTTGAGTGGCTGGATATACAGAGACAGACAGACCAAACCAAGCTGCCATAGCTGCAAGGCATCAGACAACAAGTGCCCCTCAAAAGGACTAGTGCTCTAGTTAGTGACTTTTCATAAATCCAACATAAGGCTGTTTCTTCAATTAGAAAGGAAACCATCTCTTAAATTCTTGAGAAACTCCAACATACATGTGATGCTAGATTTACACCATAGATGAGTTCATGAGGTTATTGCGTAAGTCAAATATTTGCATAAATCAAAAGTAATTTTCCCCCATAGGATTCTTGTTCTATGTTATCAAGCAATGATAACTGCATAATTTTATCTGTAAGTGATGATTTGCACATGCATGGACTATATGAGCTGCACCAGAGTTACACCAACATGAAGCAAGTGATGCAAAAATGAGCACAGTAGTGCAAATTTAATGTTATTTCTTCTTTATAAATGGCATTTAAATGAAAGAGTTTAAATTGAATTGGTATATAGCGAGCAACACCTGTACCATATTTGATAACAAAATATTTTCTGACATAACTGAATTAAATGTTCACAAGACACTGTAAATGGAGGACAAAATTCTTTGCCATGGCCACTGACCATGAACCTGATATCATGGACAGAAAAACATTTATCTTGTTTCAACATACATATATATATATATATATATATATATTTTGGTTAAATCTATAATTGGAGTGGGGAATAAAGCAAGTTATTTAATTGGCATCATTCAAGATATTTATCAGATATATCCACAAACTGGATTTGATAAAATTCCATTCATACTTGCTTGTGTTAGCATGCTCACAAGCCAGTAAAGCTACAAACCAGAGTCAAGACCTGGGATGTTAAAATCAATGTCAGCATGCTATCAACTTTGGAAAGCAAATAAGTACAAAGTTTTGGTTAAACCTGACTTGTATATGTACATCTTACTGTGTTTATAAGCTCAGAGAAGTACACAGATGGAAGCAATGACCTTTGATTTGACTCCGATGTCAATTATATCAGATTTTCAAAACACCGCCAAAATAATATGTATGACATTGGAAAGAGTCAAAAAAACATCAATATACATTCTACTGCAATGGACTGATGGAATTGATGTACAGAGATAATTTCAAAAAGATGTTTTGTGCCCAGATTTACTTACAATGCACCACTATGAACGATTATTAATAATTGTTTTAAATAACAATTATATAATCACAATGATTCCATAAAAAGCCTTTATATTTAAATATAAATATTAAACATTAAAAAGTTGGGCCTTTCAAATTTTATATGTAGTAACTACTCACATTTGTGTGATCCTCTCTTATAAGGCCACTTTCTTGCTGTAGAAAGTTTGTATATCAAAGTTCTGATGCACTTTCATGTTACTATACAGGGCCTGTAATCTAATTAATTTGATTATAGTTCATGGTGATTGGAATCCAAATAAATTATTGTTTCATCTTTCTGCAGTGTATCTTTCTTGGTTGGGTTAGCCTCTAAAATATTTTTTATGACAGGAATTGTTTATGGATGATTAGAGTGATGATGCAGTGCAGATATCCTATCAATGATGATGCAGTGTACATATCCTATCAATGATAATGCAGTGTACATATCTTATAAATGATAATGCAGTGTACATATCCTATTAATGATAATGCAGTGTATGACACGAACTTCTTAATGCTGAGCGCCAAGTGAGGCAACTGCTAGTACCCTTTCAGGAATGTATGCATGTATATTCATGTCCCTTTGAACCTTACTCCAAAAACTGAAATTGTTGTTACCTTTTATTGTCAAATTTTGTGTTTTATTTTCGGTTGTTTTGATTTTGGTATTTTAGCATTGGTACCCTTTCTACAAGTCTTTGGTATGACTCAGCTAGGTTCGAGACCATGACCTTCCACATCCAAGGCTGACATCCTAACCACTTAGGCCACTGGAACAGTTCAATACAACAAAATAATACCTTTCATACCTTTTCACAAAAAGTTTAATTTTTTCTGTCTTACTAGTTATTTATGTGCTGTTGGAAAAAGCTGACTGGTTGTCTTACTAGCTCTTTATGTACTGTAGGTTGAAGCTGACTGGTTGTCTTACTAGTTATTTATGTACTGTAGGAAGAAGCTGAAAGGTTCTTTCAGCTGGAAGTAGTATGAGGCAGTAAATGCTACATGTATAAAAGTTGTTTCTTCATTAAACAATAATTCTTTTATATTTCAACACAAAAATGATAGATTTTACTTTCACGACCTGCAACGATGATCTCCTTCAATCATACTATAATGATGGACAGATTTATAAATTTAGGTTAATTTTGTTTCTTTCATGCAGTGACTTTGCTTACAAATTTCATAAGGGATCTCATTATTCTATTGGTGACATTATCAATCTATAAACTACAGCAACCTCATCCATCATATACCTACAAGTATATGTGTGTGTGTGTTGCTTTTACTGATTTCAATTACCATACATTTATCTTTCTTTGTGTTTGTACATCTCAAACTTTGACTCACGGACACTGTTACTTCACAGTTGTATGCACATGTACATATTGGTGGTATAAAGTCAATATAAAATAAAAAAGTTTGAAATAAGGTCAAAATCTGACAATTTTTTATTTTTATTTCTTATTATTTCATGAAATGTCATGATATTAATGAGGATAAACTTTCGCTATGTTTGATTAACCCTTTACCTCATAGAGTGTATGGCTTTTTACGCAGTTGATATACATTTTTTTAAAGTAAAGTTACACAGTGCAGTGCACTATAAATAGAACACCTGTTACCTATTTGGCTCCATACACATAGGCCTGCCTGTTAACTGTTAAGCAGTGTAGTATAAGTTACCAATTTGACTCCATACACTTAGGCCTGCCTGTTACCTGTTAAGCAGTGAAGTATATGTTATGCTCAACATCAATTTTAACATTTTACATTTTTTGTACACATTTACTATATAAAAAAGCATTTAAGAGTAAAATCTGATCATTAAAGCTGTACAATTATTATTCATGGAAGAATTTTTATGTGCTATAAAATCTTAAGAAAACTAATTCACCATCAAGCCAGTAAAACCGTGTGATAAACCATCGCTGACATTTCTCATACTCAAAATTTACCACTTCTTTGTTTACATCTACATCACTAAATCATCTGCATTTGATAAATTATAAAAACTCAGTGTTGCCTAGATCAATATCAGAACCTTTAGTTAAGTTATTGAAGCTTTTATAGTAGTGATTCTAATCATGCAAACTCCATAAAAGTACTGATTGAAATCTGCAGCCTCCATTTTGGAGAGTGGAGAATCCAACCAGGTTACTTTAAATAGCAGATAACTACTAGAGTTTAAAAAGTGAGCACATAATCTAACGTAATGGTCATTCAAATTAATGAATGTACTACCTATTGGGATTTTCCCAGAAGGTTGTACTACAAACACTAGCTCAAAATGCCTGATGTTTACAGTGGGCATCCAAAGGTGCTTCCATGAGAATGGTGCAGAGGTGTCCAAAGGCATTTCTTTGCTAATCGGGTAGAGACATCCAAAGGTGCTTCCCCGAGGTAAAGGGTTAATTGTACTTTGTACTCTTTCAATGTATAGTGCTTGGCCTTGAAAATTATTGCTTAAATTATGAAATACAAGTCATTTGGGAAATATTAGATTGTCAGACATTCAAGACTTCTATAGTGCTCAAACCAATGTGTAAAATGACTTGGTTTACAGGGTGCTAGATGTAAAATGACTTGGTTTACAGGGTGCTAGATGTAAAATGACTTGGTTTACAGGGTGCTAGGTGTAAAATGACTTGGCTTACAGGGTGCCAGGTGTAAAATGACTTGGTTTACAGGGTGCTAGGTGGAGTTAATTCTTTACAAGAAACTCCTCAAAACATGGATCACACTGCTCAAGTCTTGTTAATCTGTCTCAAAGACAAAACAGTGTGACAGATCTTTGGAATTTCATAATGCTGGTCATTTCCACAATGTTTTACAACCCGATCTGTGTGTTTGGAATTCAAAATGACAACATCTTATAAGCCCATGATGACTATATAGTATTCAAGAATCACCTGAAAAGTATGATTTTATCTATAATTAATGGTCCCCCCACAAAAAAGAATAAATGCACAAAAATTATGGACATAATGGTATATGACAAAAGTTTCTTGAGCACAAAATGCTGATAATGTAAATTCAACTCAATAATTCTTATTACAGGATTTAAACTTACATTCTCATCCCTCCTGTTGGAAGGGGGTACAATGAAGATGGCTCGTCCTGTGGACATAACCATGATGTAACCACCTATAATGGGACTGTACTCCATCTGAACCACATGGCCATCCACATCTGACAAACTGCAGGCTATAAAAATGGGCATTCAACTAATAAAACTGAAAATTATGAGTTGACAGATTAATTAAGAAGAAAAAAGATACTTCTGTGTTTAAAACTGGGATATTTGGTCATATGTATAATACATAATTAAGATAAATTTATTAATTTATAAACATTTCCATACAGGTGACATCAGATACAAGTACTTGGCTTTTATTTTGTGCAATATACCCTCATGTACTATATACTAAGATGGGGTAAAGTAGATACAATCTGATTAAAATTAAATACCATAGTCCTATGTTGAGAACTGACAGACACCAATAAAAGTTAATGTTTTGGTGACCTTTGGAATTCCCCATAAACTTATTTTTAGCAGCTTCTCAGAAAGCATTGTAAATTCTGAATGATATGTATCACTTTCAAAATGTTGAGAGCTGAGACTTGATTGGTAAACCAGTAGGTCAATAGAACATGACCTCTTATTGGCATCCATCAGATCTCCATGCCAGACTGTGGAGATCTGATTTTCATAAGACTGCAATAAATATACACTACAAACACCCTATATGTTTAATATCATATGGATTTATCCACTGGCAAATTCTTAGATGCACCTAACAGTTATATCTACATAAACGTTCATGTAAACTTAAATGAAAGATCTTTCATGTTGGTACCATGTATGCCATGTATGAAAAGCAACAGTATGAGGCTGGTGTGATTCACCTGTCAATTTAACATTTATTTTGTTTTAGAAAAAACCTTTGTATAAAATGAAAATCAAAGACAACATTTAGTGAAAGTCAAGAGGTAAGAATAACATTTACAAATCTAAAACTATTTGACCTTGCCAATAAAAACATCATATTTTGGAAATAAAATAAAAAATCTGTTAAGTTTTAAATGTTTATAAGTTATAAATAATTCTGAAATTTGCCCAAATCTGAGGGTTCTCATTTCTAAAAGTCTGAGGAAGGAAAGAATACAGAGAAACAGAAGAGTGTGATGTTAGTATCATTCATCATTTTAAGTCATCATTGAGTTTAAAGAAAGCAGAATGTATTAAATATTTGCAGGAATAGAGTAAATACCATAAAAGGCATATTATTTTCTAGAGATTCAACAATGGGCATGACTAAAAATGGAGCAGAAAAAAGAAAAAAGATACTATTACTTCTATGTTTAAAACTGGGATATTTGGTCATATGTATAATACATAATGAAGATAAATTTATTAATTTATAAACATTTCCATATAGATGACATCAGATACAAGTACTTGGCTTTTATCTTGTGCAATATACCCTCATGTACTATATACTAAGATGGGGTAAAGTAGATACAATCTGATTAAGAAGAGGTTGTTTCTTACATCTAAGCAGTGTTTCACGTTTTTATTGATTGTAAATTTGTTGTGCACTTTGGTCCAAGTCAGGCCTAGCAATTCAGTTACTCAAATCCAATATTCTGAACCCCTGGCAAGTGCTTGGTACATACCTCTTGACTGCTGGAAGTCTGCAGCAATAGATATATCCTGTAGGTGAAATGAGGATTTCTCATTTAGTGTGCCATTCCATCGTATCCGTAAAAGCATGCGATTTTCTGTGGATACAGCCAACTCATCTCTTATGCACAGACAACTGAAGAATAAAATACTGAATAGTGTATACAAGTACAATAGTTTAACACAAAACATCATTATGAGTCTTAAAAAGTAACTAACTTGGACTTTAAAAGCAGATAATCATTTTCCTGATAATGGAAGATAATTTCTACATTATAAACATCAAACCTGTGTATTTTTGGAGAAAAAAAAATTAATGGAATATATTTTCTTGATGTCCTTTTCTCCAAATGGCACTGAAAAAGGAGATACATACAAAATGGTACTCATCCATATTTTTCTTTCAACAAAGTTTACACACTTTCTCTTTCTATTCAAATGCAGTGTAATTTATCTACTGATAACTGAATTAATACACCTGGTCAAAAGATAATCTCTCAATAGATCAATCTCTTGTGCATTTTCTGGATTTAATATTTTTTAAAAATGCTGGCCATGCAATGATGCTTTCAATCGAATATGATCAAATTCTGTCCAGCAAGTTTTGGAGAAAAACTACTTTATATATACTTTTCATAATGGATGCCTGGTGCCAAATTTGGTTGAATCTGGTCTTTTACTTTGGGATATACAGTTTATAGTAATGGTGGTCATATCTGTAGGAGGAATTCCTCATTTTATTGACTTCAAAGGTCTTCCTGCCAGGATGTGTATCATCAAATTTGATTGAATTCTGTAGAGTAGTTTTATTTTTTATTTTATTTTCAGTAATGGCAGCCATATTTGATGGTGGATTGGCATCATTTGTAGAGATAGAAAAGCCTTCATTTTAGGAAGGTCTTTGCCAAATTTGGTCAAAAATGGTTTTATAGTGATTAGGAAAAAGTTTAAAACAGTCATTGTTTGCAGATGTATTGCATGTGATGAACACCAAGCTATACTGTAAACTAACTTGGCCTTACAGCTTCATGTATGTCTTCAACCTTCACCCCAAAACAAAATGTTTACCTTGTTATATTAGAATCAACTTGAATTTCACATTTTCTCATGAGTTTGATGGCTGGGATGCTATCCCCATCTCCAGTTCCATTAGTCTCCCTTCTGAAGGACTGATTCCTAAAATTAATGTTGAAACTGACAGTCAATTTTATTTAATGCATAGCACTTCTTAAAGCATCAAGAACATAATGAAAAATATATTTTGAAAAAACATGTACTGTGAAATCACTATTTTGTTTTTGGAATATCTGAGGTGTTTTTGTTGTGGATTTTGTGGTTGCCACAGGCCACTAATTTAATGACCTGATAAACAATGATCTCTCTTTGCAGAAGGAATAGGACTTTTTCCCCTATAATGACCGCTAAAAGTATTATTTCTCTCACAAAATCATGAAAAATGATACCAAAGAAAACGTCTGTGTGTTTAACAACATGTCAGTACAATAATCACTAAGTGGTGCCAACTAAAAGTAACATTATAAAAAATAAGAACTGCAAAAAACCATCAAGGAGATGAACTCTTTCAAATAAACACAAACACGAAATGCTACAAAATAAAAGTGAAGAATTTAACATTATTTAAGCTGTACCTAAAATCATAAATAAAGGTAAAAAATAATAAAATCATAAAATAAAGGTAAAAATTTCTTATATAAACAATATTACCATCATTAAGTCCAAGAATTTCCTTCGTGGTAGATCATCATAAAATTCCCTAACCCAGTTCACTTTAAAAAAATCTACCTCAGAGGGTACAAGTCAATACTCAACAAAAATAAGTTCCACTGAATGTGGACACTGGCATGGTATACACTCTGGTTGAGGTTCACCCTTCAGGAGGTATGCATAGTCCTATATGTGACTGGCACACTACCACATCATCTCTGTGATATGTTCTATAAAAGGAATGATGCTTTCAAGTTATGAAGCTTGTTTGCATTCATTCCACATATTTGGCCAAATATATAGAATATGCCAGTTTATATAATATTTGAAGTTTGTAAATGAAATCTCCCATTCAGCAATGGATAACTGCAAGGTAGCTTTGGCTGCTTTATTACCCTAGCACCTGTGTGACAAGGTATCCAACAGCACTGAATACTTTCTCCATATAGTAGATAATGTTTTTGCTAGATTGCAGATATTACTGGGTTGTCAAATTTAAGGTTTTGCAAGGCTTTCGGTGTGGAAAGGTAATCCAATCAGATAACAAAATTAGTTTTGCTGAGATGTTTCAATGTTATTTGAATTCATGTATTAAAAATTAAAATAGCCTTAGGACTATGATTGGCCCAAAGTTGTATGTGTGTAGCTTTAACTATTATGGAACTGTTCAAGGACATAACACACATGCATAAATAAAACCATACTGCATGTAAATATAAACTGTGCAACAATATCCCAGCACTATTTTTGGAAAGGACAGACATAGACATGTGACCTAGATGCAATAAAATGGCTGCATACAATTTTGGAACAAATGCAATTATTGAATGGTTTTCATGTTATGTTCCTAAATACTTATGCGGAATACTGATTTTCGCTGCGTGTTCCTAAATACTTATGCTGAATACTGATGCAACAAAACTGCTTTCTCCTTCTAATATTATCATATTTAGTATTCATAAGTGTAAATGGGACAGGACAGGAAAAAATATAATTATATGCCTGTTCAAAGACTTATATGCACATAAATAATGACATTTTTCATGTCCCAACATTTACAAAGGCAAAAAATAACGAATGATGTAAACATCAAGAAATGGGACTTTACAGGAGTATCTGAATGTATATTCATGTCCCATTGAACCTTATTCCAAAAACTGAAATTGTTGCTCCCTTTTATTGTCAAAGTTTGTTTTATTTTCAGTTGTTTTGATTTTGGTATTTTAGCATTGGGAGATCATGATGTTCAGATAATGACAAAAGTTAAATATTGATAACAAACTACCTCATTTTATACCACCCAAACTCTTTAGTAATGTTTGATACAACTATAATCTACTGACATATCTATCCCTTCATGATTTTTTTACTGATCACAAAGTGCAAGTCCAATGATCAATTTTAGGTCTGTTGAATTTACAACTAAAGTGTCATGCTGACAATCAGGTGACAACAGGAAGCATATACTAGAAATATACAACAGTGGAAGCAAGGTGCAAAATAAACCCTGGCACAATTTTTCAGTCATATTGCTATGATGTCTACAGTGTGACAGTTAATAGTGATGTCTATCACGGGGGCATCATGCCGCAGACATGTAGCATGATGTCCCACCTAGTCACATTATCCTGACACTAGGCAGACCAGTCCCAACACTAACCTCTTAATGCTGAGTGCCAAGCGAGGCAGCTGTTAGTTCCATTTTTATAAGTCTTTGGTATGACTAGGCCAGGATTCAAACCCACAACCTCCCGCATATGAGGCGGACGCTCTAACCACTAGGCCACCAGAGATATTGCCTCCCCATAGTTGGTATTTTTACTAGACCACTCGCAGCTGACTGCAAAGATCTAGTTAACAAAGAATTCATATAAAATTGTTAATTTATATAAAACAGAACCATGTAGTGTTTGAATTTATCATATCTTTTACCAGCTAAAAATTAACAGAGTTCATATATATTTGCTAGGCCACACTGACAATATACCGACCATGGAAACTGAAACCATCTATATGGTGCTGAAAGAGAGATTTTGATATATAAGTGTGTTTCATTGTAACTGATATTTTTTATGAATAATTGCAAAACATTTTATTTTTATTGTACCTTCCTTCTTGTGTAACATACAAGCACTGATGATTTGGAACTGACACATCAAGTTCTACCAGAAAGAAAATAATGCAGCATTTTGAAGTCTGAAAAAAGGGAAGAATCCAGTTTACTTATATTAGCATTAGGATCTAATCCATAAAACTTAAAGTGACACCAAAGATTAGAAATAAATGTGATAAAAATAAAGACGACAACTTAATGTTCTATCACAAACCACTCAGAAAATTTGATCAAAATCTGCCATGTCATTTTACAATAATGAGCATTTAAATATTTTCAAGTGGAGATAACACATTACAAACTAAATACCTTTCTTAATTTTGATGACAGTACAGATGAGGAATTGAAAGTTAAAATAATTTAAATTGTCATTTTTTTATAAAGACTTAAGTTGATTTTCTACTGTTTTTACTGTCAATCAAATACATTCAAATTAAAAGTCATCTTCCTATAAATAACTCATCATTAAAACTTTATTAATGAGACCAACCAAAGATATCTCCTCTTCAATACTTTTCACTTCAGCATCTGGACAAGTTCCAATTTTGATGCAATTTTATATTAATTATATAAATTTCTAACCCAGGGGTTGGCAACCTATTTGACTTAGCATGCCACTTTTTTCCAGAAAAATTACAAAATGAATGAGCATGAGCCACCAGTAAGAGAGTAACACTGTTAAAATTGAGATTTTTCGCTGCCTTTCACATGCCACACAAAACCTCTTGAAGTGCCACCGTGTGGCATGTGTGCTGCAGGTTGCTGACCCCTGTTCTAACCTATTGTTACTTATAGTAATCTAAATTGTCAAACCAACTAAATTTGAAAATTATCAGGACCATTTCTTTCCTGCTAAAAGCACAAACCGTTCATAAAGTTTGGATAAGGAATGAAGAGAACTAAATGTACTGTGAAGGAACTAGTCTTCCTAATACGATGTACAGTAACCTTTGATCTTTTGATCCACAAACCAACAGATTTCTTTCATTCCCATGTGCTAAAGAAGCACAAAAATTGGTTGATGTATATCATGAAAAACATGCAGAAACCATTTTTTTCTAACTTAAGTCACTGTGAACTTAACCATTGACATTCTGACTCCAAAATTTCAGTTTCTTCCTTATCCCATGTGCAAGCCAACCATAACATTTGTTTATGGCATATGGGCTAAAACAAAACTTACTGCATATAATATGATATTTCTTTGCCAAGTCTCTGCAACCATCACCTTTGAATTCCACATTAAATAAACCCCTGGTATTTGTTTATCTCTTTCATTCTTATTACAATTACTTTATTAATAACACCATTATAACCAATGCTTTAACTCATTATAATTTATTTAAAGTTTTAAAAGAGAAATGCCCTGATTCTTTTACCAGATATCAATTCAGGATACTTTCTGTGAATTTCCTCTTTTCTCCAGATCATCAATTTAAATCATGTACTGAAACCTCAACCAAATCATGATATTCTTTCAAATGTTTGACTTGATGTAGCACCTTACCATGTACACCCATCTGGTGACAACACTGAAAATTGAATAAATCCTGTATTTTGAGTAAAGCTTACCACAACAGCAATTGCTGATGAATCAGGTTTCCATTCAGCACTACAGAAGAAACCAAATTCATCTAAATTTCTCTGTGACTCTGTGTAACTGACTATCTGAACTGCTGGCTGCAAAATACATAATTTTATAGTATTACATATAAACAGTAAAAAGCTCATAATGAGACACAGCATGCATTCAGAGTCTGAATATAATTACAAATGCCATATATGCTCATAAGTTGAGTCCAACTGCACTCCACAGATCCAGAACTGCTGTTGCATAATGCAATTTCAGATCTAGGTCTATGCAGTTTGAATAGTATTATCAGTAGAACAAACAACAAAGACTCTTATAAGAAAGTAGATATGGTGTGTTGGTCAAGACATAATGATCTGGACACATAATCTAAGTCTTCTTTATAAATGTGAACTTGTTCTGTAGAATTTACAGAAAAGCTGATATACACGCTTGGGCATGTAATGGTTTTTTAATAATGGTACATAGCTTGGGAAAGAAACATGGCAGCATGTTCAAAGCTGTGTGATAGCAAAAAGGCTTTAATGTTATAGCAATAAGTTTTTAATGTGACAGCAAGAAGGCATTAATGTTACAGCAAGAAGGCTTTGATGTGACAGCAAGAAGGCTTTGATGTGACAGCAAGAATGCATTAATGTTACAGCAAGAAGGCTTTGATGTGACAGCAAGAATGCATTAATGTTATAGCAAGAAGGCTTTAATATGATAGCAGGAAGGCTTTGATGCGATGGTAAGAAGGCTTTAATGTGATTGCAATAAGTTTTTAATGAGATAGCAAGAAGGCTTTAATGTGATGGCAAGAAGGCTTTAATGTTACTGCAAGAAGATTTTAATGTGACAGCAAGAAGGCTTTAATGTGATAGCAAGAAGGCTTTAATGTGATAGCAAGAAGGCTTTAATGTGATGGCAAGAAAGCATGCATGTTATAGCAAGAAGGCATTAATGTTATAGCAAGAATGCTTTAATGTGATGGCAAGAAGTTTATAATGTGATGGCAAGAAGGCTTTAATGTGAAGTCAAGAAGACTTTAATGTGATAGCAAGAACACTTTAATGTGACGACAAGGCAAAAGCAAAATCTGACTGTTCTGGAGGCTATTCAATTCTCTATCGATCCTTGTACACAAAGTGTAAAAACCATGCACAGATTATATAATGGCATAGAAATATGAAAAATATCAATTTAATTTGCATTTATAGATTACACAGTTTTTGGCAAATTAGCTCTGAAATGACAGAATAGGCAAAGAAACTATACGAATGTTATCTAACAATCTTAATCTAAGGACTGTTACACAAGCAAAAGTATGTGTTCAAACTTTCATTTGTATGCATACTTTCTTGTGTTAATACATGAAATAACTGTAGTACACAAGTACTATGAACAGCACATTATGCCCCATGTTTATAAGTCCTATCCAAAGGCACTTACAACACTAAACTTAATGTGAAAAAATTATTTTTTTCTTATCAGACTTACCATGACTATGACCTCTAACTTTATGAGACCTGGCTTATATAATTTTTTTTCTTACCCTAAGTTCAAGCTCATCCACAAAGTTTGGTCAAGGAAATTATGACCAAAGTATTTCTGCAAAAAAACATTTTTCTTTTAGCAACAATAACATTTACCATAGCAACAGGACTCTTCTGTACCTTTAGTGTAAGCCCTCCAGAGACTTTAGTCAAAAAGCACATGGTCTTGATAAAAAATTATTATCTAAATATTTGTTCTTCTTTCAGCCACAGTGACCTTAAAATTGGACCCCAAAATCAATAGCCTTCTTTCTTACTAAATGTGTATGCATATTTTAGTCCACAAACTTTGGCGACGGTACATGGCTGACCACTAAAATTTCTATGCAGAAATCACTGTTCTTTCAGTCAGTAACCTCGACCTCTGGCCATTTGACCCCAACACAAACAGGCTTTTTCCTTATCCTAAGTACAAGCCATCCACAAAGTCTGATTCAGGTATGCTATGTACAATTATGTTATTGTGTACAAACCATTTTTCTTCTTACAGTCACAGTAACCTTTCATCTTCAATCCCAAAATCTAGAGGCTACCTCAACATAAAAGTCATCTATAAACTTTGGTGAAGGTACATGGTCAAGAATTGAAATTTATTTGTGTAAATGACTCTGTTCTTCTTTTACTCAGTGACCTTGATCACTGATATTTTACCTAAAAATCAACAGACTGCCCCTTTATCCCAAGTGCATGCCATCCACAAAGTTTGGTCCAGGTATATAATGTAGAATAACCACTCCAGTGGCCTAGTGGTTAGAGCATTTGCCTCAGATGTGGGAGGATGCCTGTTCGAACCCAGGCCAAGTCATACCAAAGACTTATAAAAATGGTACTAACAGCTGCCTATCTAGGTGCTCAGCATTAGTGTTAGGACTGGTCGGCCTGCTGTCAGGATAATGTGACTGGGTGGGACATCATGCTACATGTTTGTGGCATGATGCCCCAGTGCTAGACATCACTATAAACTGCCACACTGCAGAACTCATAGCGATATGATTGAAAAATTGTTAAAGCTACACTAAAAATCCAAATCACACATATAATGTATATGTAATGTTAATATACAGAAACCATTTTTCTTTTTCAGGTCACAGTATCATAAACTTTTGTACATTTAACCACAAAATCAAAAGATCTCTGTACAAATGCAAGCCATCCACTGAATTCGGTAACCTCAGATGGTGGACAACTTGAATTATCGCGTGGAACCATTTTTCTTCTTGCAAATATCTACACAATTTGATCACTGTAAATGGTGGAAAAACTGATTAACTGTTTTGTTTGGAACTTATTTTTCTTCTCTGAAACAGTGACCTCTGACCAAATCTTTTGCCCCCCCCCCCCCATCAACTGAGTTCTTTCTTAGCCAAAATATGAGCCATCCACAAAGTCGAGTAACTAAATAGTACATGATTCAAGTCATTACTCATAAACCATTTTTGTTCTTCCAGTCATTGGCCATGGTCTTTGAGCTTTTGACCTCAACATTGATAGGGTTCTTCCTTAGCCCAAGTGCAAACCGTCTGCAAAGTTTGATAACTGTTGATAGTGAACAACTTGAGGTATTGCACAGAAATGACAATGATGTCATTCAGCTGGACATCATAATACATCCCTCCTTATGGCAGTCATGTAAAAAGGCTAGACAGCTAGACATCATAATGCATCCATCCTTATGGCAGGCATGTAAAAAGGCTAGACAGCTGGACATCATAATACATCCGTCCTTATGGCAGGTATGTAAAAAGGCTAGACAGCTAGACATCATAATACATCCATCCTTATGGCAGTCATGTAAAAAGGCTAGACAGCTGGACATCATAATACATGTCCTTATGGCAGGCATGTAAAAAGGCTAGACAGCTTGACAAATTTGATGAACGAAAACCTTTTTATTATGGGGTGGATAGGAAAGAGAAGAATAAAACAATTACATGAATGTAATAGGGATTTAAAATTCAGAACTGGCAAGAATGCTTATAAGATATAAAAAGAAATTAACTGCATGAATGGAAACTGACTCTTATGTCAAGACAACCATAGGGGGGAAGAAGAAAAAAAAAATCACTGAGTGATAATACAGACCATACATACACACATGCCAGTTTATAATTATAATAGCAGCTCAGATATCATGAAAATCTGAAATGGAAGTCTCTGGATATACTCCAGTCTTCATTTAGATCCAATGGCTTATTTTGATCTGGCCCTGATTGTTTCTGGTGGAGTCTCTATGGCTGGCTGCCATCATGGCTTCTGATTTTAATGACTGATTACACTCACACTCCATTTGTACATCACATGTGTAACTACCACTTGTGTCCCTTCCAGCTGATTCCTTGACTCAATGCAACATAAAGTCTGTCTGGTATTCCAACTTTCTGTCCATTGTCATTACTTTGTTTGTGTCATATTTCATAATGATAAGCTCATAATTTTTTTCAGAAGTGATTTTTTTATACATCTGATGATTATTGTAGATTTTGTTGGTTTATGCTTTACACTGGTATACTTGATTACTGAATTTGTTTACCTTAAAGTACACATGCTTGAGCATGTATGAAGTACATGAAATATTTTTGTTCCTACCGTTGAATGTTCACAATTATAAAATACACACATAAAAGGAAAAATCAACACAATTTAATTTGCTGTGAACTCCACCATAGATTATATCAAGCGCCAAATATGTAGGCTTCTGTTTAAACTCTTAAAAATCATCCATCTCTGAAAACCTCACTTTTATTATCAAATATTATTAAAACTTTTAAAACATTCTTCCAAGACAAAACCCACATTCATTATCATCATTTCTACTTCATTGTTAATTGATATGTATATCTGTATTTGTTAGTTTTGCTCCATGATTATATGTTATGTATAACTGTATTTTGGGCTTGACCTTATCCAAAATTAAGTTCATTGTGTACCTGACCAGTAATATTTATTGTATAAACAAATAATACATACTGGTAGTTAATATTTCTCTAAGTGTGGGTTAAATATTAGGATCATTCTCAATGGAGGTAAATATGTTTATTTGGATTTAGGTCAAGGACACTGGTATTCAGTTGTATCTGATGTTTACCATATTCTTGATTATAATTTCAGTAACAGACCTTGTCTTGTTGACAACTTAGAATATTCTATAGATGAACTTTTCACCCTCATCCTGGTTTAACTTTTGTGTCTTTTGTATTTTTCATATTTAAATGAGAAATTACTCATTCTTGCTTTAAAATCTGTAGCAGAATCATTCTTATTGTTGTGTTAAGTATTTGATTTTGGTGGAATTGTTTATTCAAATTATTCTTCACTGGAAATACAAAGTGCTCTTCAATAATATTCTTGGTCAGAAACATTAACTTGGAATTACAGTGGATTTAGACAAGGATATTTTGGATTAGATTAATGCGATTCATCAAAAGACTTAGCACATCATCACACTTCAGGCCATTGGTACATTAGTCCATTTGAGACCAGAGGCATATCAACGCCTTCAGCCTTGGCTCTTATTTGGAATACCAATGGAACTTAATTATAACCTGTTCATTAGGACTGGTGATCAAACATTTTGGACTATTTAAAATTTAATCTGCAATACTTTTTTAAAATTTTTACTTTGTTTTATAGGGAAATAATTTGTTGAATTTTACAAAACTATTTGTTTTTTGCTCTTTTCTATCCTTTAGTTTAAGATCATAGAGTCATAAAATTATGAATAACTTTGTTATGGCCCTCCTTGATATATCACTATAATAAAGAACAACCTGATGTAGAGATTATAGTGATGTGAATTTGCTATAGGTTATGAAATGAATAGTGATCCTGTGAAAATTTAGGAAAGATTAATGACTAATGCTACACCTATGATCAATATAGTCATTTATAGATTGTGAAAAATAAAATAAAAAAGCAAATTAAATGCAACCCTTTATCTTCAACCATAGCATTTTGTCATGTTCAGCTTGATATTTGCTGCTTGTACCTTTTTTAAATCATAAACCTATAAAGCAAAGCTTTAATGAAAAGATGTATTTGCAGTTCAAATTTCAGTACTCCTTCAAAAATGGGGGACAACATTTTCTTCTCTCTTGCACACTATCGCTGATGACTGCACAAGTGATATGTCTTGAACCTATTTTTTGCGTTTGGATGAATTTTGTTTGGATGTAACTGACTAAAATGCTTGGAAAAAATGACTCAGTACCAGGACCTATCTGGAAAGCTCTTTACAATATCTCCCCATCTGATGGACATAATTGGTAGATCCCTATTTTCTGCATTTTGCCTCATTTCTAAATTCAAGCATGGAAATAATAGCTCTTATTTTCTCTTTCTGATCAAAATTTATGACTTTATATTGCACAAAATGATCACGTTATCAATACACTTGTTCATCAGTGGGTAGTCAGTGCATTACAGAGTGGAATCACAAATAACAGTAAATGGAGCCTTAGTAAATAAATTTTCATGCAGACTGACTAACAACAATCAGAGAGTGAGTAGGTGATTTTCATGCAGAAAGTGAAAGGGTGATTTTCATACAGTCTAACAACATTTAGGGAGTAATGGGGCTATTTTCATGTTGTCTCACAACATGATGAGAGTGAAGGGGTTATTTTCATACAGTCTAACAATATTTAGGGAGTAAAGGGGTGATTGTCATGCAGTCTAGCAACATGCTGGGAGTGAAGGGGTTATTTTCATGCAGTCTCACAACATGCAGGGAGTGAAGAGGTTATTTTCATGCAGTCTCACAACATGATGAGAAAGAAGGGGTTATTTTCATGCAGTCTCACAACATGCAGGGAGTGAAGAGGTTATTTTCATGCAGTCTCACAACATGATGAGAGAGAAGGGGTTATTTTCATGCAGTCTCACAACATGCAGGGAGTGAAGAGGTTATTTTCATGCAGTCTCACAACATGATGAGAGAGAAGGGGTTATTTTCATGCAGTCTCACAACATGCAGGGAGTGAAGAGGTTATTTTCATGCAGTCTCACAACATGATGAAAGTGAAGGGGTTATTTTCATGCAGTCTCAACATGCAGGGAGTGAAGAGGTTATTTTCATGCAGTCTCACAACATGATGAGAGTGAAGTAGTGATTTTCATTCAATCGGACTCAAAACAATTTTTAAAAATACATCTTCAAAAATTCACAGATATTGTTGTTGCTTTGCATGTCATACTCCTGGCTCAATTTTAACCAAACATCTTATAATTTCTTCTTCAATAATTTCTAAACATCATAAATACTTGGTTGATGATGCTAAAGTTTTCTCAAAACAGTTGGCAGACACCAGGGATTGAAATACATTTTCTCTTAATAAGTCTCCCTTGATCACTATTTCTTTTAAGAATAGAAAGGTTTCCACAATTTCAATTTGAACAAATCAAAATTGATTCTGCATCCTTTCCACTATTTCTACCTCTGACAATATGTCTGAATTAGCTTATGCAAGGTAAAGTAAAATTCTGAGAAATGTAATGATACCAGGGCCTGGGCAATATTACTTGATTTTCCTTGGTTATATAATGAAACCATGGCCTAAGCTATATTATTTCTTTTTGGTTAAATAATGAAACCACGGCCTGGGCAATATCAATTTTCTTTGGTTATGTACTGAAACCAGGGCCTGGGCATTATTAGTTTTCTTTGGTTATGTACTAAAACCAGGACCTGGGCATTATTAGTTTTCTTTGGTTATGTACTAAAACCATGGCCTGGGCAATATCAATTTTCTTTGGCTATGTACTGAAACCAGGGCCTGGGCATTATTAGTTTTCTTTGGTTATGTACTAAAACCATGGCCTGGGCAATATCAATTTTCTTTGGCTATGTACTGAAACCAGGGCCTGGGCATTATTAGTTTTCTTTGGTTCCTACCTGTGCAACTTGGGAAGGCATAGTTTTTGCTTTGGGATGCAGTGTGCACTGCAATGTTACAAGTCTGATAGAGTACTATTGTATACCTCTGCTGCAGAAAGTGAGAGCGGACAATTACAAAATGTATTTCTCACTTGTTTTGAGATTTGTTCCTCGGTAAGGATCTTCACCTTCCAAAATGGGCATGATTAGACTAAGGTGGGCTACAAAGAGCATAATTAGACTGAAGTGGGTTACAAGGAGCATGATTAAACTGAGGTGTGCTACCAAGGGCATGATTAGAGAGGTGGGCCACAAGGGGCATGATTTGACTGAGGTGGGCTACAAGGGGCATGATCAGATTGAGGTGAACTACATGGGACATGATCAGATTGAGGTGAGCTACATGTGACATGATTAGACCAAAGTGCATTTCAGAAGGCACAATTAGACTGAGGATGGCTACAAGGGACACAATTAGACTGAAGTGCACTACAAGAAGCACAATTAGCATGGGGTTGGCCTCAAAGGGACATGATTAAACTGAAGTGATACAAGGGGTATGATTAGACTGAGGTGGGATACAAGGGGCATGATTAGTCTGAGGTGGACTAAAAAAAAGCACAATTAGACTGAGGTGGGCTACAAAGGGTATGATTAGACTGAGATGAGATACAAGGGGCATGATTAGACTGAGGTGGGTTAAAAAAAGGGTATGATTAGACTGAGGTGGGATACAAAGGGCATGATTAGTCTGAGGTGGGATACAAGGGGCATGATTATACTGAGGTGGGATACAAGGGGCATGATTAGACTGAGGTGGACTACAAGGAGCACAATTAGACTGAGGTGGGATACAAGGGGCATGATTAGACTGAGGTGGGCTAAAAAAAGAGCACAATTAGACTGAGGTGGGTATTACTGGGCATGATACTAGGTGAGACTATTATACTTGTTTTTTTCCCCTGCTTTTACTTTTCTCCACAAAGAAATAGTATTACTCAAATTTTTCAATGTACCATCTATACTCGCTCATGAGACAAGCCCAATTGCAAACTGCCACATAATGTGCAGGCAGATCTAGGTCTGCAAAGTTTGTTAAGAGTAATCTTTAGAACAAACAACATTGATCTGATCTGCAGGTGCATTATGCTACGGCAGATCTGGATCTTTGTTGTTTGCAGTTTGACTCAACATGTTGCATGATGTCCCACCCAGTGACATTATCCTGACACCAGGCCAACCATTCAAAGCTCTAACCTCTTAATACTGAGTGCCAAGCAAGGCAGCTGTTAGTACCATATTATTTTTTAGTACCATATTTGTAAGTCTTTGGTATGACTCAACCGAGGACTGAACCCACGACCTCCTGCATCCGAGGCAGATGCTCTAACCATTAAGCCACTGGAGCAGTCTCTCTTCACATCTATCATTCATTCAGATTAGTATCATGAATGGTATCCCTGCTTGTACATGTAGCTCTAAATTTCCATGTTGCAAAATGTCAATCAAATTACCCAATTCATTCCACAGACAAATGATTTCAACTCTATTCAGATCAAAATATAGATCATTATCACTCATTCAATACAAGTTAAAACAGTGATTTGCTAACATGCCAATTCCCTGATGCCACAATGACCTGTTTAAAAGTTGATTATTTCTAAAGAAGTATTCAACTTTCATATTTGGCAACCTTCTGATTCCAGGTACACTGTAGCTGCATCCAAATACATGTGCTTAAATTATGTCATACATAATGCTTCTCAAAAGTCATGTACATACATCATGGATTACGGGCTGCAAATTCAATCCAGTGGACATGGACAAGGGGCAAGGAATTAAGTGCCCGCAGACTGGAATAGATGCCCATTCTGGTGGATTACTCAAAAGTCTTAAGGAGGAAGGGAAGTTAGTCACAAACTTGCTTCCAGCCATAGTGGGTTTTATGGCAGTTTCTACATTTACTGTTCAATGTCATCCTTCACTGTTTCAAAATGCTCATGAACTGTTAAATGCAACTGTCACAAAACCATCCACCTTTTAAAAAACTGTTTGTGAAAAATACATTTTAACTGAAAAATGCATCTGATGTTAAGTTTAAGTGTTATATGAAAGACTAAATAGTTTTTTATTTTCCCAGTTACAGACCAACTGTTTAATTTAAATTTACAAAAAATGTGCTATAGCCCTGATTCATGTCTAAACTTAGTGGTTTCTTAAAATCATAACAAGTATATTTGTTTCAAGATATTTGTTCTTATCCCCTCCATCTCTCTCTCCCAGCCTACACCCCCCCACATACACACATTTATTTGATAAGTAAATAGAGTATTGCAGCAGTTCCAACAGCAACTAGTCAATATTCAATGTTTTACAATAAACACTGCTGAATCAAAATGTTTGTTGCAGTCCCAAACCCAAACACTATAAAACTAAGGAGATATTAGTTTGTGAATAAACAAATTTAGACAGATAAATGTATATTTGTTAAGTCTGATATTGTGTAAACTGGTTTCTAGCAATACATGTACATGTATATAAAGCAAACCATATATAAGTTTTTATCTTCCCAAATGGGGATTTAGAATTTAACTGAAAAAAGAATTTTCTAACAATCGCAAGAAGTGTATTTTTTAAAGCTAAATTCTATCACAGTAGCACACTGAGTATAAGTCAAATTACTTAAATCTGAATTCAAGCATGTCATGGGAATTATGAAAACATAAAGGGTTTCTGATTAAGGAAGCCACATAAGCTGGGATAACATCCATTAATGCAAGGGCTCAAAAGATGTGAATTAAAGGGCATTTGATAACAATGACCAGTCTGGAAGGTGTTGAACTTTGATGCTATTTTTAGCACCAATTTATCAAAAGAAACATTAACTTCTGTATGTAAATGCTTTTATTTATTTTTCTGGAAAAACAAATTTTCGACTTGTAATATACAATGAGAAACCCTATGATGTTAAGTTGTGATATTTTAGTGTCAAATTGGTTTCTAAGAGTATATAATACCAACTAAACAAAATGTCTATTCTTCCCATTCATCACTCAATACAGTGCATACAAGTCTATTGTAGCAGAAGAATGTGATGACATTTCTGAAAGCTAAATTGCATAACAGGCTTTCTCTTCTTAACTGATTCAGCCCCAATCCTGCCTGTAGGCATGATGAGGCTGTACCCTATTTCCGAGTTCTGCAGCATCAAGGTCATTTAAGATATACCATTGTGGGTGGTATTACAAAAAAGCAGACAGATATAGCTCTAAAATGATACCAAATAATCTGTAAGTTCTAATTGCACTACAAAATACAGAGGGAAAAACCTCATTTATTGGACCCATTATTTTTTCACCCCAAATTTGCTCGTGGTCGGAATGCGATTTTGTGTCCAGATTTTAGACCTTTTGGCCTCAGATCTAAGGCAGACCGGTCTGAACTGCACATACAGATGAACCTTTGCAAAAACTAGGATAAGGTGGGCATTTGGAATAAAGAGCGGTCTCCATATGAAAATGATGGGTCCATTAAGCACAACAACAACAACAACAACAACAAAAAGAACTCCAACTTGTACCCTTCTCCTCATGCGCAAGCAAAATAACCAATGGAAAATGATGTTCCTAATACAACTAGGCATTAGTCTTATGAAAAAATCTGTTGAAAGCCAATGTATTACGATGTATTCAGAAATAGCCCTCTAATGTCTTTCCTACGTGCATTTCAGGCAAAAACGACAAAAACCTCTGGGGCTGAAGGAGTTAAACACATCTTTCTTTGTAATAAAATGTGTTTATTATACGCAAAAATGAAAAGAGACCATATTAACCTTTGATCCATATTACTCTTAAGATTTTGCTGGTAATTAGAAAACAGGCACTGATAATGAGATAGTATGCATTTTGAAATATACTGTAATTATCTTCAGTCTGGAATTTGTCTACTAACAAAATTTAGAAATTAAAATGGCATACTGTTCTTTACTTGGAATAAGTAAACATATAAATTGCTGCTTAGCAATTCATTTGGGATTTAACAAGAATTTATATAATTAATTGGGTTTTTTACCTGCTGTTAGGGGTCAACCACTTAGTACGTATGCAAAAATCTGGCAAAGCTTGACCCCTCCCTGTACACATGCATACTTTTTTTTACACATACCCCACCTGTGTATGTTTGCTTGATGCACCCCACCCCCGAATTTTATAGAATGGCCTATATTAAATCCATGCAGAAACCATAAAGGATTAATAATATTAATGTGTTTAATATAAGATAGTCCACCAATGTTCAATGTCTGGCTGTATCAAAGAAATAAGCTGTGTAACTTTAAACAGTTTGTCTAGTATCCGCTAAAATTCAAATGCAGACTGGAACAGGTTAAGTATTAGACAAATTATTATCGAGGTTTCACCCCCCTCCCATTTCCTATGCATACATACATTATCAGTAGACCCCACCTTATGTGAGCGCATGCATTTGGGTTACCGCCCATGCGTACGTACTAAATGGATTGCCCCTTATTGTGCTTTTCTTATTTTCTTATTATCTGTTGTTGAATCTGGTCATAGTTAACATGTAGGAACATAAAGCTTCAGAAATTCAGTAGACTGAAAGTTGAACGATCAATAATGCAATAATCAGGTGACCTTAGAATACTCATGAATTTAAATTTTCATTTGAATTTAAATACATTTACATTTAAATTTGAAGCCAAAACATCCATCTCCAGTTTGACGTATTTAATGAGGTTCTATCTGAGAAGTCTTTTTATAAGCCATAAAAAATACAAAGCCACATATTAATGGCAATCAATGCAATTAGAAAGGGATTTTATAGCCTTGACAACCACTTGGCTTAGCAATTTCAAGCAACATACAAAGGCATTATTGATAGATATATGTACAGCTTTATGTGTGATATACTACAAGTTAAACCAGGGCAATAAAGGATAAACAAAAAGAAATTCCACTTACAGGTAAAACCATAAATGTGGAATCGTATCTACTGCAGATATCCATTTTATAACCAAGTTTGCATATCAGTAGATATTTCATAACCAAGTCTGCATATCAGTAGACATTTCATAACCAAGTTTGACTATCAGTAGACATTTCAGTTGAATTGCAAAAGATGATATTGATGGACATCCTGGAGGAATTAACTGCTACTGCAATATGGAAACAAATTCCCCTCCCCTCCATTAAATGGCCCCACCTTTTTTCTATGCTGTAAAGATGTATATCACAGGCAGTTAATCTTTATTTTTTCATTTAATTCAACTTGTCGAAAAATGTGTTCATGTAACTTTAAGCTTAGATGGTTCCTGAAGATTCAGTAACATGTAGATGATTATTGGTATAATTTCAGTAATTTCACATTGTCTGCCTAATGCTCAAGTCCATATAAATACTCATTTTGATATGTGCTTTGGTGACAAAGTGTTTTATTTGTATTCACATCAAGGTTTTAAAAAGGCTAAATGGGTCAAATGTAACAAAATTAGAAACTAAACTAATAATATTTTAAAATAAAAATGCATGGGATCCCGTTTATACAAGATGTTGATCCCTATTGGATACACAGTGTGTAACTGGTCTATCCAAACTTTCAATCTTTCCATTTAATGTTACCACTAGAGAGCCCCAGGTCTCTAGACTATCTCTCATTAGACAAATTATATCTTAAACAATAATAATAGTTTCAAGAAAACTAGATGATGCAATATTTGTATATCTTTGGCATGCAACAGATCTCAGGCATATTATCAAAAAGTGCCTCTTCAATAAACCCTATGACCAACATGGCATATTACATGTAAACAGATCACTCTTTTCAGTATGTTTCAAATGAGTGGTGTTGTTCTGTTTAGGAATACAAATGGTTGCAATATCATTTGTGTGTGAAATGAATTTGATAATTTCAGCTACATTTTATAGCTCATGTGAAAATTCAGCTAGCTACAGACGTGAATTCATTTATAATGCTGAGATGAACCATAGTTTTTCTTGAATGACCCTTTCCCCTAATGGAAACCATAAAAAGTTTCAAATTCCATTGAGATACATCTTAGTTGGTTGAAATGTGATGGCAGCTGAGAAAGGCTGAAGTTGGGGTATGTCTTTTTAAAGAAATGAATAAAAACATACTAATGGTGATTACCGTAATTAGATAGCTTATTTTCATTAAAGAAACTAAATTCTACTTTCACTGACTTTGGCATTCCTTGGCTGCCATTTTAACCAACATGTCAACAAAACTTTAAAACAAGCCCACTGGTTTGTGTTAGAATTTGATTCAATCTGGAAAAAGACATCAAAGTATAGACCAACCAAAGCAATTAGATTTTCATTTGTGGAAAAGTGTCGATATGGGCTGCTAAGTGTGAGAAATTTCTGCAAATTTGGCCTCTAGTTTTCCTGTCACTTCTCAGTTGACCAGACAACAAGCTACACAACGCCTTTTTTTTTTTTGCTTGGTGGGGAATAAGATGTCGACCCAAACAACATAGATATCAATGGAGATGTCTTGGTAATGGTATTCAGTCACATTATACTTAAGATTCCTTCATGATCATAGCAATATCATTGTTTATACTACTAGGAGATTAATGGTCACATTTACAGTCATTCTGACAGGAAACAGTTCCGTATATATCAAACATTACACTAGGACCTAAAACATAATCACAAGTTGCCTTTAAGCCTTATTTACTGCAAAAACGTCAAATGAGTCACAGATCACAGGGGTTCAATACAAATTTAGGAGTCTAACCTGTAACAATATAACACAAGGGAAGACACGAGTCTGCACCCTTTGGTAGTTCCAACCCTGCTAGTTTATCCTTAATGTGTCTGCTAAGTGCCAACTTAAGCCAGTCATAATCAAAAACAGCTCAACACACTTCGTTCAGTCTGTGATATATTGGAGAAAATGCAACAATTGTTCACCAATTTTGACGTCTGACCAAGAACTGGTCCAGCAGTGCCATTTGCATTCAGATAGTCTTGGATTTCACCTCTGACCGAAAGGTAAGATCAGAACAACCTCGAGTCTGTATTTCAATGATACACATGTTGAAGTCAGCTGGACTTAAATGTCATATGCTGCTCATTTGCAGACGAAATGTATTAAACCAAGAAGTTGTTTTCCATCTTTTTTTCCTGACATTGCGCACTCGTGTCTTCCCTTATGTTATATTGTTACATGTTAGACTCCTAATTATCTTTGCAACGATTCTCTGTGGACAGATTGTCACTGACACTTTAGTCCCAATTTACCTTACAATACCAGACACTCAGTGTATCCTCCGATAAAATGCTAAAGAACATGCGATCACAACTACAGCTAATATGCTGCAGCTGGGAAGAATCGCTCCGTGGCTGTCTGAGATATTTTGGCCAGCCAATTGGAAAATACATGACTGAAGTTTCTCATTCTTCTGCCACGAAATACATGTCAAGCAGCCATCATTTCAATTACAGCTACAAAGTAAACCATATTCTGATTGGTTGGTTCACAAATCAATTTACTAATCAAAGTCACGATTCTAAACAGAGTTCGGATCATTATCAATGACATTTCCTCTTCCGTGGAAGATCGAAAGGAAAATAATTAGATTACAGTTTAATAAAGAGTTGTTAAAAGTATATATGTGTGGCGGATATTTAGCTAATTCAACTTTGTGTTTTATTTAAATATTACATTCTAAAGGAAATAGGAAAATAAAAGCTTGGGTCATGATAACAAACAAAATAACCTATCAAAAGACGAGCACCTGCCGGAAGTAATTAGGAAACAAAATTATTTTTCATTTCGAGCCTCAACATAGCATCACAACTACCTTGGCAACTGACTCTTTTGCTTGTGGTACATGGTTTTGGTGTGTTTTAACGAAAAAGGATAACAAAACGTTTGCACGAACGCTTTGCGAGCACCCTCAGGTACAAATATAAATATTTATCCGCCTTCTCAAATACCTTTCTGCCATGAACTTCTAAGTTCACCGACGGCGCGTTCTTCTCGTACGCCGTCCTACACTGAGCAAAAATGTATATTCAGGAACACTGCGTCTTGTACCATTATGTGTAACTGACATTATAAAGTTCTTTAAAATACTAAAAAATTTAAACCAATCTTCGGTATCTCGATCACTATCGTATATAGTTCCATTCGAAGCATACTGCTTACGTAATGTTGATTCCACCTAGACCAACAAGTAGATCTCGCTTTTTATTTTCTCTTTCGGACATTACTGGTAGCGGAGACCAACTGGGCCCGACTGTATTTCATACCCAAACTTTCACCCTCCAATCAATTCTGACATCAGACGCTCGCTAATAATTAATCAATTTATTTCGACTGACCTTTGTATGCGGATGGTAAATAAAACCTCTCTTCTTTCTATTCATGGTATTAGATACTTCAGAACACTCAAATTTTTATTAATCCTTGTCAGAACAGAACAAATGTGTAACCATTATTTACAAACCTTTTTTTAAATTGCTGACACATGCATGGAAAGCAGCATCACCCTAAGGCAAGAGTAATTCTTAGAAATTTTCTAGCAAAGAATACATCATTGGGAACTAACTAATGATAACAACAGAACTGTGGTTAAAGTCATTCTGTTACTCTTGACTTGGGATGATGTTGCCTTCCATGCCTGTATCAGCAATAAAAAAAGGTTAGTAAATGATGGATACACAGGTGCTCTGTTCTGATAGGGATTATTACTAAAAAGTTAGTGCTCTGAAAGATTTAATGCCATCGGTCAAAAGAAGAGGAATTTAACTTACCATCTGCATACAAAGGTCACTCAAAGTAAATTTATTACTTGCTTGCTTGTATCTGATAGTCAGGTCTGATTAGAGGGTGAAAGCTTCATGATGAAATATGACCTGGCGTGGTAGACATCCGCTACTGGTAATGTCAGAAGAAGAAAAAAGTGGAGATTTACTTGTTGGTCTGACTCCAGCCATGAATTTGGAACCCAAAATACCTTTTGTTGATTACCACATTTATAATGAACGTGCAAGCGTTGATGCAGGATGAGTCAGTTTTTAAAAACATGTTTGTTTTTAGAGAATGGATGAACACCATAGAAGTGACCAAAATTGCTACAGTGGTCACTTAGAGACATATCTGAAGCTGAATAGAAACATCACAGTCCTTCAGGCCACCAACTAATTCATTCACTTCAGAACAAAAGCACATAAGAGACCACAGTAATCAACACATATTGATGTCAGCTGGACTTAAATTCATTATTGATTAACATGACCAATGCTGTTCATTTGGAGAAAAAATGTCTTAAACCAAGAAGTTTTTCTCCATCTTTTTTTCTGACATTACTGGTAGCAGAGACCAGCTTTATCAAGCATGCTTTGTGCTGGAGTGTCAGCATTTTGATGGACCTGACTATTTGGCCACTCACTAATAATTAATAAATTTATTTAGACTTACCTAAGCTTGCAATCAGAAGGTAATTGAAATCCTTCAAAACACTCATATTTTTAGTATTAACTCCTTTCAGAAGGCATCATCATCACAAGGCATGAGTAACTTCAGCACTGGCTCAAGCATTAGTCAGTTCCAAGTGACATCGACCTCACTGTATAGATGATTTCCATATGCTACTCATACAAATATGTATCAATGTAGTGTTAACCAAAAATGTTTCCTTAATGTTACATGTATCTTGTTCCCTCCCTTATGTCATGGTTGATGTTTACAGACCAAGTTGGTAGCAAGTCAAGGGGGAGGCCACCTTTTCTTAGCACTGAAATAGCATGCCATTTTCACATCAGAATTTGCCTCTGAATCATAGCTTAAAAATGTTCATAGCTGCAAACCTAAAAGTCAGAAAATTTGAATTAATATGAAAATGTGAAACATTAGTACTGTACCAAAGCAAAGAAGCAGTGCCAATAGAACTGTTAAAATTCAAAATTTTACACAAGAATTACATTTTTGTGTAAGGAAGGAATCTAGACTTTTGGTTTGTAAGTTATCACATGCATGAGTTGCAAAATGGAGGGTGCAGGGCTGTTTATCAGTAGAAGACCAGCTGAATTCAACAAATTGTATTGTAGTTGGCTTAATTTACTCACATATGACATCAAAATTAAAAACTCAGCTTCAAAACCTGTATCTCAGAAAATAATTTAACTGAATCAATTCTAAGAATGAGTTTCATTGATGTAAAAGAAGAAAAAAGCATTGGACGTTTGGTTGATTTTTGAGAAATTTGGTTTAAGTTTAGAAGCAGCCATCATTTTCATACATCAGATTTACACTTTCATGGGCTCCCAGCTTCACACCTGAAGACTATAGCATGTTGTTTCCAAGAGAGCTAGATTGACAAAATCAATGACCAAAGATATAAGTTCATAAATGAAATGCAGGAGATTTGTTTTACAATTACGGAGATTGGACAATATGCTGCAGAATTTTTCCAAAACAAAAATCATTAGCAATCGTATCATACAGCTTGTTTCATTAGAAGTTTTATACCAATTCATAGTTTTTTTTGCTTTTGTGGGATTTAATGCTATTTTTCAGCACAGGATAGGCTATACATGATGACCAGTATATTTGGTACAGGACGAACCACAGGTCTGTGGGAAGTTACTGGCAAGCTTTTGCACACCGCCCATCTCATTCCATAAAGTCAGCAAAATGTGTGAATATCATGCATCATATTGGCAATCCCTACTTTTGTTTATTTCATTGAAACAAAAAAAAATTCCCATCTCTTTTTTCTAAATGAATGGAGAAATTTTCCCCTTAATTTGCTGTTCTTGAATATCAGTAACTCAACTTATTTTTTGTTCACAAGTGCTGGAGATCAGTAAAAGTTAGGTAAAAAATGCATTGGACTACTGCATATGCTTAATATTCAACATGGCTGATTGCAACAAGTAACAATACTACGTTTAAATAGAACTAAAGGGGCTGTATACATGAATATTAACCATTGCTGCTACATGATAACTACAAGGAAGTAAGTTGTCTGCTTGTACTTGTTTAAATTTTGACTGCATTGAGCAAGAACATTGTGCAGGCTGTCCCCTCAATAGGAATCTTTTGGTGCTGTTTATTTGTTTCCATTATCTATGATAGTTTGTTTTAAAAAAAAATAATATAGTTTTCATTGCATTATTGGTATTGTAGAAAGGTAGTGTTTTGTTCTGGTGTGGCAAAGACAAGCTCCAGTTAATGCTAAATTAGTAATGTCCAAGTCTTTTACATTAAAACCTATCTTGTAAGACTGCATCATGAATGACCACCCATTTTAACAGGCTACCTTTTTCTAAATGCACTGATTAATCAAGTATATTATGTTTGGACCTGTAATTAGAGACCACCTGCTTTGGGAGACGACTTTTTGTTGGCAGAAGGGGTAGTCTCTCAGGATAGGTTCAACTGTATTATTTTTCTCAATGGAATTGTAAAAAGTAACACATTAATCCACAATCTTTTAAATTATGCATATAATTGTGGGGTTTATTTTCTTCACATTGCCAACAATTCTCAGTGTAATATACTGTATGGAGATGGTAAATAATGGTATAGTTCATTTAAGGGAATGTTTCTAATCTGAGATCATATCTTCGTATGTTTTTTTTAAAAAACAGAAATATTTTTCCATCATTTGGGTTTCTCTAAGTCTTTAATCTTCTCTTGCTACATGTTTGTCTCCTTTTGAGGCAGAATTTGAATTTGGAATAATGTATCTTGCATTTTGTTACTCCAGGTCTGTTTATCATGTGATTTGGTCAAAATTGCTTTGGTAGAAGCACAAGAGAGACCACTTTGATTTCCACATGTTTGTTTGTGCATCAGTCTGGCCATCCATGTCCTAGAGTAAACTCTTTGGTAAAGTTTTTATATTCTAACTAAATAAAAATGTGGACCTGACAGTAGGGAATCTTGTACTTAGTGTAATTTTTACTTCATTTTCACAGAATAAATTTTGCACCTGCAGTTGTTATATGCATGATAAGTTTAAAATCAGAGCATACGTTTTTGTTTGATCCTGATATTGATGGTCAAGTGATCTAGTTGCTCAAAGTTTGTCAGGGCTGCTTTTTGCTGGCACAACTTCCTTATCAAATAAGCGGGTACCTTACATTGGCTTCTCAAATTTTGCTATTCAGAAATTTGTACTTACTGGTAATTAAGGTATCAAATCCAGTGATTTTAATATTATTTTGAATAGCGGTAATAATGTTGAGATTATATAGCAGCAAAAACAAATTTTAAACATGCAGTCCATTATTTTTTTTGAAAATGAAAATGACAACAGAAATTTTAAAAAATTAATTCAGCACTATATATCAGTATACATTTTATCTTTGAATTTAAAAACATTTTCCTTAAATAGAATTAGTGTTGGTTGGTTTTTGCTATGTTGACTACATTCTGCTGAAAAAATGTCATTCACATAAGTGCCTTTTCTAAGCTTGTACTGAAGCAGCTGACTGGGGTTAGTCAGGGCAGATGTCAAACCCTTAACCCTTTGACTACAAATCCAATGCTTTAACAAATAAGTTACTATACTTTCTCATACATAACAGCCAATAACAAGGGTGACCCATTGTAATAATAGTACCCATGTAGTCAAAAACAAGGATGACCCATTGTAATAATAGTACCCATGTAGTCAGTAACAAGGATGACACATTGTAATAATAGTATCCATGTAGTCAAAACCAAGATGACCCATTGTAATAATAGTACCCATGTAGTCAAAAACAAGGATGACACATTGTAATAATAGTATCCATGTAGTCAATAACAAGGATGACCCATTGTAATAATAGCACCCATGTAGTCAAAAACAAGAATGACACATTGTAATAATAGTATACATGTACTCAATAACAAGGATGACCCATTGTAATAATAGTACCCATGTACTCAATAACAAGGATGACCCATTGTAATAATAGTACCCATGTACTAAATAACAAGGATGACCCATTGTAATAATAGTATTCATGTACTTAATAACAAGGATGACCCACTAATAATAGTACCCATGTAGTCAGTAACAAGGATGGCCCATTGTAATAATAGTACCCATGTACTCAGTAACAAGGATGACCCATTTGTAATAATAGTACCCATCTAGTCAATAACAAGGATGACCCATTGTAATAATAGTATTCATGTACTTAATAATGAGGATGACTCATTGTAATAATAGCATCCATCTAGTCAATAACAAGGATGACCCATTGTAATAATAGTACCCATGTAGTCAATAACAGGATGACCCATTGTAATAACAGTACCCATGTAGTCAATAACAAGGATGACCCATTGTAATAATAGTACCCATGTAGTCAATAACAGGATGACCCATTGTAATAACAGTACCCATGTAGTCAATAACAAGGATGACCCATTGTAATAATAGTACCCATGTAGTCAATAACAGGATGACCCATTGTAATAATAGTACCCATGTAGTCAGTAACAAGGATGACCCATTGTAATAATAGTACCCATGTAGTCTATAACAAGGATGACCCATTGTAATAATAGTATCCATGTAGTCAATAACAAGGATTACCTTTTAGGTAGCTAAATCTACTGATCAACAACTGTGTACTTAAATTCTTCCAAATGCTTAACTTTGAACTAATGCAATATTAGGTACAACTTTAAACCATACCTTGAAGAATTCATAAAAAAAAACTATTCAGGACTTTTCTCAAGGATAACATCACTATATTAATTTGTTACATTTGGCAAGTTATTTTTAAAGGACTACTTGCCTTTAGTCCAGGAATGGGTAATAATATTTGCAGGTGGGTGGAACCACTCTATGAAATTTGGTATGTCATCACAAGCCATTCATGTTAATGAAATTGTTTCACAATCCATTATGTAAAGAACCCATTATGTTCTTTCCAAAGGAGAGTAAATACTTTTAATAACAATTATTTGAATGCACATTTATCCAAAGCTTATCTTAGGAGTCAATTCATATTGTAAACCTTTTTATGGCCAGATATAAATGTTATATACGCTGGATCAGGCCCACCCCTGCCTTAATCTGTGTGTTAGAAAAATTTATATGGAATACAAAGTATGAAAAAATTACTTTAATGAAGCACTACAATGTTTCATAAGAAAATTGATTCTGTAAAATGCTTCCATTGTATAAATTGTATGATTGTCTTTCTTAGTAAATTTATTGAATTGTGTCAGTTATATGTTGCCATGGTTACAGTGCTAAACTGGCCATGTGTATTGGAAATCCACAGTAGGGCAAGACCCACAGAATTCTTGACAGTAACCCATCATAGGACAACACTCAGAATAATTCTTTACTGTAACCCAGAGTGGGGCAGGACCTTATTGAATTCTTGTCTGTAACCCACAGTGGGGCAATATACCCCGTATACTGGTAATTCTTGACTTTATTCCATGGAACTCAAGCTCAAAGACAAAATATTTTAGTTTGTTGCTTTAATTGCTTTAAGACTGCTAAATTTCACCAAGACTTTGATTTCCTTTTCGTTTTATTATCTGATGGGGGAGGGGGTTGAGCCAGACCTTTGAGCTCAAAATTTTTAGAGAATACAGGGCCAAGTGTCAACCTAATGACCCTAAATAGGAAAGATAATGGTTAGGTATATACATGGTAAATGATGGATACATAGGGCTATATCTTGGAGAGGCAAGGGGAAAATTGGACAGAAAGCTAGATGAAGGGTCAGATAATTGACATGGTGTCGCTCTCTGCTTATGTTAGGTGCCTTTAAGTTTCACTGCTTTAACATGTTTAAAACATTTCACCCCCAGACATATCATAGAATGTCCAGTCTTACATAATAATACATCATTAATTGATCATACGTATACAAAAATCTATCTTTCAGTGAGAAGATGACTGATGTGGCCAGAGATAAGGCAGCTCGACTGTTAAAGAAACAGGGTAGTGTATCTTCACTTGCCAGTAGTGATATCAAGCATGGAGGGGGACACAAAGTGGGGTAAGTTGTCATAGTGTATTGTAAACCAAAGTACTTTGCAAAATTAATACAAAACTATGTATGTAGCTAGTTTTTTTTAAAGGTCCTTTAGGGTAGAAAATGGAACCCTGTCCCGATTAGAAAGATTTACCAATCATTCACTCATAAAAAATTTCTTACCGCTGGGTCTATATCTGAGAATTTTTTTCTTGCTATGTTGTCTTCATTTGCCGGTGTTTCCTGTACCTTAAAAATGTAGTGCTTGATTATGACATGTATATATGAATCCAAACAGTGTCAAATACATAGGTAAATATTATAAATAAAAAGAACTACGAGGTCTGTCCAATCATCTGAAAACAGACTAGATTTAATTGTTCCTGTTTTAACATTCTTACATGTAGTATAGTATGTGTTGTATAATTTTTTTATAACAATAAATTAAAATAAATCTTAAGAGTAAATGTTTTTGTACTGTTTATACCACATTGCTAGTAGTTTTTGATCACCCTTTATTATTTCCACACTTTGCTGAAAGCATTGGAGATACATGATGTGTCGTGATACCTTCCATCTGCCTGTCCATATGTTTGTCTCTCTGACAGTAACCTGGATGATGCACATATGAAGAAAAAAATGGATACTGTTACCTGGCAATGTTTATAAAATGCATTAGGCATAAAAGATTTTCCATATTTTCTTTTCGTTACATATAAGGTCACTCAGCACAGTTTCCTTTATGGATGAGCCTACCCAAGAGGAACACATCAGGCAGATGGTCAAACTTGAAAACACCTACCAGACAGAGCCCTCTAAAAAGTTTCCCTACAGCAAGGTACAAAATATCATCAAAGAGGTGTTAGAGGGCTATCTAGCAGAGGAAAAATATGAACCAGAATTATGTCGACAGATGACCAAAACAATCTCAGATGTAAGTAACTTATCTTGTTTCATGGACTCACGATTCCAAGTAAAATTTAAATTATAGTCTTCAGAGTCAAAGACTCTGTCTGTCTGTCTGTCTGTGTGTGTGTCTCTCTCTCTCTCTCTCTCTCTCTCTCTCTCTCTCTCTCTCTATATATATATATATATACACACACACCAAATCTTGTAATCCCCAAAATTCATATACTTTGGAGATTGTAGTCTCTAAAATCTATGTACAGTGGAGCTTCTAGTCTCTACTCTCCATATACATTAGAACTTCAAATCTCTAAAATCCATGTACAGTGGAGCTTCTTGTCTCTAATCTCCATATACAGAAGAACTTTAAATCTCTAAAAGCTATGTACAGTGGAGCTTCTTGTCTATAATCTCCATATACAGTAGAACTTCAAATCTCAAAAATCCATGTACAGTGGAGCTTCTTGCCTTCAAAATCCACATACATTTGAACTTGCAGTCTCCAAAATCTATGTGATCACTGTACATTAGAGCTTTCACTCTTTAAAATCCATGTAATCCGTGTGCACTGGAGTTTGAAGTCTTCAAAATCCATGTAATCCATTTACACTGGAGGTCCAGAATCCATGTAATCCATGTACATTGGAGCTTTAAGTCTTCAAAATCCATGTATATTTGAGGTTGCAGTCTTCAAAATCCATGTAATCAATATACATTAGAGCTTGAAGTCTTCAAAATCCATGAAATCCATATACATTGGATCCAAAATTGATGTACAGTGAAGTGTGGAATCTCTAAAATATATGAACTGTCACTTTTTTGTATTAAAAATCCATGTATAAAACAAAATCTGTAAAAATCTAGCTCCTAAAGTTTCCAGAAATAAAATATATTGCTGTCTAGATTCATACAGCTTTCACCCAGATATTTGATCATTTTTATATGTTCTGTTTTGTAAGAAGTGGGGTTTTATTTTAAGAATGGTTCGGCAGGTTGAGTTTAGTTGAAGACCACATTCCTGAACCAAAGATCAAGGTCATTTAGACCCAGGAGTTGATAATATCCATAGCCAACCGTTCCCTACTAGCACCTGTAACAGAGAGGACTATTAAACACAATGTGGGTGTAATATGTACTTGGTGGGCATATGATGTGCTGATAATGGTACTTGGTGGGCATTTAATGTGCTGATGATGGTACATAGTGGGCATATAATGTGCTGATCATGGTACATAGTGGGCATATAATGCACTGATCATGGCACATGGTGGGCATATAATGTGCTGACCATGGTACTCTTGTTTTAGATGTGATATCTGTAGCTGAATAAGTCAATATTCAGTGGACAATTTATTTATGATGACGTTAAGAAATTGTACATATTCTAGACTATATATGGTCAGAGGGACACAACTTTGATTTATTTATGATGACGTTAAGAAATTGACATATTCTAGACTATATATGGTCAGAGGGACACAGCTTTGATTTATTTATGATGACGTTAAGAAATTGTACATATTCTAGACTATATATGGTCAGAGGGACACAACTTTAGGGATTTGATACATCAAATAAAACATCTCCATATCTGCATTGCAAAGTTCTTCCATGTGAATATTTTTCTTGTTGAACACCAGTTTAATTTTGTATCAGAAACTTTGGATTAATGAAAGAAATTGCACCAAGGCCACCTACATTTTTTTATATATGTACAGGTCAGGATATCACACAATCAGAGCACTTGAAAACATTTTAAGTATTAAAAACAACATGGTATAGTGCTTTGTTAAATTTTTCATTTTGGGAAGCAATTTGAACATATGTATATACAATTTTGGCATATACACCAGTATGTTTACAAGATTTATGCTGTAACAAATGTTTCTCTTTTATTAATTTTGTAAATATTAAACCAAAATACAAACTGAGAATCTAAGGCTTTATTTTTGCAGGCTAAAGATTTTATTGATTTCATTGTTCTATTGATAGAATGTGAGATTTAAGATTTTGGTTAAACCAGACTTTAAGAAGACCATTACGAATGACTTAATACTAATAATATGAATAATTATGATAATAATAACAATAGTAAAAATAATAATCCTAATAACAAAAATAATAATGGTTTGACCAGTAAAGTTCTATGTGTAATACACTTGAATAGGTAATACAGAGGAGAGCAATCTTCAAACTGGCAGTATAATATTTTTCTTTATGATGCCGCAGTTTCACAGAATTCAAATTATTTTCTAATATTATGAGGAATTTCTATTTATGGTTACCGATGAATGTATATCTTTTTCTTCCTGCAAAGAGTGATGAGAGTTGTCCCCCATTCATACTTGATATTTAGGAAATATCCAGTGTGAGGCTACTTAACATTTTAAGTTAAATATTATAGAGACAATACAATTATAACAAATGTAATTACTTTGGTAGATATTATTGCAAAATTTGTGTTGAGTGCAAAACTGATGAATGTTATAATTATGATAAGACTGCAACAGGGAGGTTAGATTTTTTATTAGCCTAAGCTTTTGTGAGTGTTTGTTTAGTACTTGTGCACCTGGTTTGAAATACAAGCAAAAGACAAGTATGTACTGAACTTAATCAAAATTTGATTTGACCCTAGAACTTGCACCTTGTCTAATATGAATTGCAGGAAATATTTCATTGAAAATATACAGATTCATATTTCATGTATATATTTTCTCCAAAATGTTCTTTACAGAATATTGTCAACCTAAGTGAGAGCTGTCAGGTATTTCTTAGATTATTGCAATTTTGCAAATATAAAACAAACAATTTCAAAAACTCAAAAAGTTGCGGGCTCTCTGGTTTCATTTAAATTTTTCAAGGCTGATAGCAAGGGAAGTCTTTACATTGAGGCCAAACATGACAAATCTTTCTAATGATGCTTTGTGTGGTGAAACTTGTCAATAAAAGACAATCAAGGAATCACAAGTGTCCTTTATTTGTATGTGTCCTTTATAGAGAGTAAAAAATGATATGAAAATTAACAGAAGGGGCTTATAAACTTTGTTCTTTAGTGCATGTGTTCCTTCTACACTGTCTGCTAAGGCTGGTTTCACTGCATATATGCAATTCATGTTTTAGTTATTGAAGTTTTACTATCTATAATTTTGCAGGTAATCAAGGCAAGAGTGAAAGAACTGATGATTCCAAGGTTCAAGGTCATCAGTCTTGTCCACATTGGTCAGCTGAATGGTCAGGGGTTGAGGATTGGTAGCCGCTGCCTCTGGGATGACAAGTGGGATACATCATCTTCATTTGAGTTCCGGAATAATTCATTGTTTGCTGTCGGATGTGTGTATGGTGTATATTATGAGTAGAGAGTTTGAGAAGCAAAGACTTATCTTAATCGGCAAGGCACCACATAATATATAGCTCCAGAGTCTGGATACTGGGTTTGCAAAATTTAAAATTAATATCTTTTGCTCTAGACATAAGAATCACAAATCATACATAATCTTTAAAAATTTAGGCTTTTTATGAATGAAGTTACTGAAAATCATAATTTTCTAATTTTAGTTCAAGTTCTATTTTAGTGTACTACTTAGAGTTTTGACATAGGTAATTTCCATGAGGGAAGTTATTATCCCCATGTTTTTCAATGAAATAGTGAGAATTATGCTATCCTGCCCAGCTGGTCAACAGATAAAACAAACAATTAGGGAATTTAGAACCATTCCTTAATTGCAGAACTTGGAGGCATGGGTGGGGGCATTTATGCATATATATGTAGTGGGGGGGGTTATGATAACTGAAAAAAGCATGGGTACAATGCTGCTTTGTTGTGGTTTTATTTAAAGTAATTTAATCTGAGCTCAAGTTTGAATTGATATTGTCGGACTATGTGGTCTCAGAAAGTCCTTCATTACAATAATAATAACATGTGAAAATATCAAAAGCTTTTATTAGTTTTTGCAAAATACCACACTTTGAATTTTATTCTTTAAAACTTATAAATACATGAAATTATAAATATGTCAAGAAAATACAGTGTACTGAAATGAAAATGAAAGAAAACAAAACACAGACATGAGACCTGTTTTTAGGCATGATGCCTGTAAAGTTTAATCTCGTGTCTTTAAATTGGAAGCTTTCTTATTTTCTAAACATATGATTAAGAGGGATGCTTTTTCCTGGGTTGTAAGATACTTCTGTTTTCTCAGGACAGAGATTGTATGTTTACATGTGCCATTAGACAGTCCATTATTGTTATTTGTTTAATTGAAATAAAATTTGATGAATGCAGCAAAGTTTTAAATGAAGAAGAAACAAGGAATGTTACAGTTGCCACAACATAAGTTTCCATGTAAACTCCTATCAATGTTTCTTGGAGGACAGAGTTTAGATACAACATGAGCTATTTTGTATTCAGCAAAATATTACTTTTTTTTCATCAATCATCTTGAGGTAATCCTTAAAACTGCATCCATTTGCAATCTAAGGTTGCTTAGTTCACAGCATTGTGAAAATAATTTGGATGTCCCCATCCTGCTCACATTACAGTTATACTTTTGCTGTGCTCATGATTTGCTGCTTCCCCCTGAAAATAATATTTGAAATTTTCATTGAAGCTATATAATAATAATAATAATAATAATAATAATAATAATGTACTGTATATACTTGCTTATAAGTTTAGTCCAACCGCAGAGAACATATACCTGCCATTATATAATATGCCACTGTTTGTTGTTTGTTCTACTGATTACTCCTAACAACTGCATAGATCCAGATCTACTTGTGCATTATGGAATGGCAGATCTGAGTCTGTGCATTTTGCAGTTGGACCCAACTTATAAGCAAGTACATAATGAGACAGTAGCACAGAATTAAAACGTTGAAAAGCATAAGAAGATATAGGAGGCAGAAATATTTAGCACTGTAAACATTGTCTGCTATACAGCCCCAACCATGGGTAAAACTTTTTATAGCCTGTGATCAATTAACTATGCAAATTATATTTCCTGATTTTATATAACTTAGATGTTTTCTAAAGCTATGTACATATCTCTGTCTGTTGTATCAGACTTCACCTGTCCTGCCACCTGTCCATTATACTAACCTCCACTTTCATGTTTATTGGTCATGCCATTTTAATTATACCTGTCATAGCAAAGAAAACTTACTTACTGCAGGTGGCAGGATTAGGAATCCAAGTACACAGTGAAAATGCAATAAGTATATAGCTTATAAAGGTTTTATCACAACAGGGTTTAATATATGTAGATTGAAATCTGCATCATTGACATGCCAATATTTATGGTTCATGAATATTTTTGTTGTATATTTCATGATGTGACATTTATCTGCAGCATTAAGATAGACTGTGAACCTCTGTCTATATATCTTGTTTGTGTTTAAGACCATTTTTAACAATTATTATGTCTGCTTTTTGGAGATATTTACCTTTTATTTTTCATTTAACTCAGCTTCCTTTTTGTTATATGATAAGCTTTATTTAGCTTCAAATGTTCACATACAAATTATTCAGATTTTAAAATAATTATGTAATTTAATGTGTTTTTCGTTCCATTAATGGATAGCATCTATAGCTGACAATCTTTCTTTACATATTGCTTTTTATATCAATACATATTATACAAGTTTTATGCCAATTGGATCACTGTGTGTTTTATATTTATATTGGTAAGGAATCATCTTTATTTTGTGTAGTTCATTTTTGTGTTCATCACCATACATTATAATATTTACTGTGTATCTCCTGGTAACGAAAAGGAAGAATTGGAATAAAAAAACTAATTTGGATCAATATTATTATTACTTATTACAGGTCAATATTATTATTACTTATTACAGATCAGTATTATTATTACTTATTATCAATATAATCATATTAAAGATCATTTAAGCAGTCTGTTACATAACTTGAAATTGCATACTTTTGAATTCAGTCTTTTAGAGTACAAAATTTCTGTAGTTTGTTTTATAGATTATAAATAAACATATTGATATTTTCACAAAGTTGGAAAACAAAATTGGTAATTTTTAGTTATTGGTTTCATAACTTGATTCTTTCAAGTGTGTGTGATTAGTTTTCTATTTAGAGAGATCTAGAATATATTATATTAAAGCATAGAATTGGAATGAAATTAATAAATTGATGGAAAGAATACTGAATACTTAAAACTAATGGCTGTCATGCTTTGCATATGAAAGAAGAGGGATATATATATATATATATATATATATATATATATATATATATATATATATATATATATATATATATATATATATATATATGTATATATATATACAAATCATATGGCGAATGACAGTCCTTTCAAGTGCGCTGAATCCAGCAAGGGATCTCGTGTGTCAGGGATTGATTAAGATAAATGCACTAAACTGACAGCGAACAGTGCAAAACTAGTATCTAACTTGCCTGAGCACTTTCGACTCTTAATGAGTCTTTTTCAAAGGCAAATACAAAACATAGACAAGACAAACAAATAAAACACAAAAACCGTTTTGTTTGCAAAACTTTACATGGCTGTTTCTACAGGAATTAAAGCTTTAAATTCATTGTGTTTCAACTAGTTTATTTCAACTTGATGCGGATGCTGGAGAATATTTTTGTTGACCTAGAAATCAATGAGCCATAACGACACCTGTTGTTTTATGTAAATTTATGTAAGCGCAGATTATATCCCAGATATTTCATTGTCATAGTAGTAATTATAAACTATCAAGCAAATTTAAAGAATTCTTTAAACAACAATGTTAAGAATTCTCATCAAGTTTATTTAGCCCAGGCATTGGCATCAGCATACACACAGATAAAAGCACATACATATTTACATCTCAATGAATATTAACCATTCTCTCTTGCTAAGTCCTGCAAAACAGTTTGGAGTGGGTTTGTGGAGGGGGCTGATGGGGATATCTTTGTACATACATGTAGATGGTTGTACATTCTTTGTTAAAGGTTTGGTTTTAGCTTGGATTTAATGCATGATTATACCTAGATTCATGGGCTTGGTGATGGCATTCATCTTGGTGAGCACTACTTGCTCAGCACAGATGTTGGTTGCTATGATCCATATTTCATGCTTCACACTCGAGCAATGCTCAAGCCTGAATCATCAAACTAAATGCATTTTTGTTGTACCACAAACCTTGCACGAAAAGAAAGTCATTATGACCTTCTCTTCACATCTGATGTTGTTGCATTTAGTTGTGACCACATTGGTTTCTTTATCTACCAAATATTACTGTTATTCCTGTTTAATCACCACTCCCTCATATCAGGCATAGATCATTGTGTCTCAGATATACATTTCAGAGTCTGGGTTTAAATTTTGTTTTAGATTCATTTTTCATGTACAGTTCATGCTGGAATCATGAAATTGATGAAGATAGGCATATCTGTCACTACCACATCCTTGTAACTAAAGAGGCTCAACATGACTTACATTCACCATTTATTGACTTTAATTATGGTTTTGCATTTAGTTATTTAAAAAAATAGGTCTCTTGCAAACTGTTTACGTACTATTACATCAAGATTCCTGAAACTTTGTGAGGGGAGGTATCTTGAAAAGCATCAAACCCCCATCACAAAAGTAGGTTACTGTGACCCATATTTCATGCTGACTTGGCTTTAGTCTCTTGTGCTGTTTATGCCAGAATCATCATACTAGATATATCTCTGTTCGTATCAGACCCATACAACAAAAAAGGTCATTTTGACCCACATTTCACATTTTACTGCCTAGGTTTTACATTTAGTTCAGGACCATATTGGTTTCTCTGTCTGCTAGATAATACCCTTTTACCTGGAATCATGAAACTATGTTAAATGTATTTCTCAAGATCTGTTTGTGGTAGAATCATCAAACTAGATGACTTTGCATCTCTGTCAGTACCACACACTTGCAACAAAAGGTTATGACCTGCATTATAAGATTTTATTGGCCATATTAAGAGTTAGCCCTATATTTCATATCTTAAAGACACCAGTTAAGTTTTTTTAAGTTATTTTACCATTGAATGAAATATTTGGGTCTGTTATATTCATAAATCCTACCTTACAATCATGAAAGTTTTGCATCTTGACAAGTTTCACATCCTTATTGCAAAAAGAGGTCTCTGACAAACAATACATGCTTCAGTTTATTGAAATTTGTGTGTTAAAAGTTCCTTTGCTGGGTTTGTTTTATATTCTAATCGTGAAACTTGATAATGTGATGTATATCTGTTACCACTACGCCCATAAAACCATAGGTCACTCTAACCTGTTCTGTGTTTTACTAACATGTGTTAAGTATTAGTGCTTAGGATCACATAGATTCATCAATGCTAGATCTACATAATTCCAAGACTACTCTTCAGACCAATGAAGTTGATAGTAGCAAATGATGTTTATTCAGTGGTAAAATTGAAATATTAAGTGGTTATCCTCAACAGGTTAATTATATATTGTACATGTGCATGAGTATGGGAATTAGATGTATGGACTGCATGCTTTGCATGTGAGGCCTTACCTACCTGTACTGTTTCAATTAATCAAATAATTATTGCTGAATAAACTTTATACTGCTGGTTGTCACACTAAGGTTACTTAAAGCCTGTGACTTTCACCTCCTAAAATCAGTTTTTTGGCGGGTGAGTGTGGACAGTGATAATAGGTCATCAATCAGATTTTAAGAACAATGATTAATACAAGACTAATACAAATAAAACATTATTTTAGGACCTCTTCTTTGATATCATAGAAAATAATGTTCTCCTTTATTGGTTTATTGTTTAGGACCCTCATGATAGGAAGGTGAGTGGGTGGTTGGATACAGTATGTCAACATTATGCTTGCTCTACTGAAGCTTAAAATATTGTCAATTTTGAAAATATTAGTCAGATGTCAAAATAGAAGATTGCCAAAAAATGCTTTAGTTAGAAAAGATATCAAGATCACTTGAGTCTGAATTTTTTTTTTTTGCATAATAATGTTTACAATGGCAACTGGAGACCTCTAAAAGTAGAGATAAGCTATGTAATTGTTAATATATACTCATTTTTTAACAGTCATTAAAGCCTTAAAGAATGTCACATAGACCTGTCAGAATGTTGTTCAAGAGCTATAAATAAGTATAATCAGGGTTAGGTCAGTCTTAATGAAATGTATTTAGATTTATATTCCTTAATTGCATGATTGAAATAATTCATATACAGTATTACAGGGTGAGACAAACATTTTAGAGAGTATACAGTAAATGACAGGTCAAGACATAAACACTTCACACAGTATACAGTAAATGACATGTCAAGACATAAACACTTCACACAGTATACAGTACATGACAGGTCAAGACATAAAAACTTCACACAGTATACAGTAAATAACAGGTCAAGACATAAACACTTCACACAGTATACAGTAAATGACAGGTCAAGACATAAACACTTCACACAGTATACAGTAAATGACAGGTCAAGACATAAACACTTCACACAGTATACAGTACATGACAGGTCAAGACATAAAAACTTCACACAGTATACAGTAAATAACAGGGCAAGACAAACACTTCACACAGGATACAGTAAATGAAAGGGCAAGACAGAAACACTTCACACAGTATACAGTCAGTGACAGGGCAAGACAAACACTTCATACTGTATCCAGTCATTGACAGGGAAAAACAAAAACACTTCACACAGTGTACAGTGAATGACTGGGCAAGACAAACACTTCATACAGTATACAGTCATTGACAGGGCAAAACAAAAACACTTCACACAGTGTACAGTCATTGACTGGGCAAGATAAAAACACTTCACAAATTAACAATTACACAGGGCATGACAAGCAAAATGTCCAGTGAATATTTCTGTAACTGTATTGTATACACTCACTTATAAAGTCAAGTCCATTTGCAAACTTCCTCTGTGACATTGCATAATCTGCCAGCAAATCTGGGACTATGCAGCTTGTAAGGAGTAATCGAGTAATCAGTAGAACAAACAGCATAGACCCTGGTCTACCAGTGCATTATGCAATGACAGATCAGGTATATGATGTTTGCAGGTGGACTCCACTTATATATGAATATATATGATAAGTCTGAATAAAACATATTGATCTTATCTATTTATAAGAATTGCAATAGGGTTTTACCTTGGATTTTATTTCCAGTTAATGAGTTCAAATCAAACATTCTTTTTTTGTATCTAATATGACTGGGTATATAAATGTGTTCTAGAAAGCTTTGTGGAGCAAAGGAATGTGTTGAATTATTCTACTGTTGCACTTTTGTTTCATTGTTTCAAGACTATGAATTATACTCTTTCTAATAAAAGAATTCACTACAACTTGAATCAACCTTGCTTTTATCGCTCTTAGTCCACCCTACCCACTGTAACATTTTCTTTCAAATCTATTTCTTTGTAGATGCTGTTATGTATATTTAATTTGCTTTGTTTGATAATTTTATTTTACTTTTATAAACATTTCAAGACATGCTATTGTAATATAACATGGTATGTTGGACTTGACCTTGTTCAAAATTGAGTTCATTTGTTTATCCCAAATTAATATTTTTTTTTTATTCTGTGTAAACAACTAATACAAAGCTAAATTATTCTGTATGTTTATGGGGTTAAAATCGGTAGTATTATCAATAGAAATATGTTTATTTGGGTCCAGGTCTAGGTTTTGGAATTTCCTAGGTGAATTTTATATAATCCAGGTTATGGTATGATTCTAGAAGGTAATTTTCCATTAGGTAATGTTAATGTTTTTAGAAAATGCTAATTGTGACCTGAGGTCAAGTAGAGAACTATTTAATCTTGTAACTGAGAGGATTTTTCAGTCATGCCTTATGATCTAGTACTTTTGAATTTGTATTATATGTTGTGTCCAGTTGGGCTGAATTTTATTTCTTCAAATTATTGAATTCAAGTGATTATTTTCTCTGGAAATACAAAAGAGCTCTGATAAAAATTTTGGATAGAGACATTCACTGGAATTTATGGTGAATTCAAACCTGGAATTATATTACTGTGATTCAACAAAAGACTTGACAGATCAACACTTCATAAGCTATCACAGGCACATCATCTCCTTTAGTTTTTGGATTTATTCTGGACTTGTACTGAAATTTATTGAGCACTTTAAATTATTAGGACTTGTGTCTGTAATCTTGGATTATTTTGGGACTTAATTTGCAATACTGTAAGTGATTTTTTCTCATTTTCACTTTGTATTGTAGGGAAATAAATTATTTGTTGAATTTTACAAAAGCTTGTTGCCTTTCAGTCTTTTCTGTTACTTATTTTAAGAGCATAGACTTGTAACACTAAATGTTTTACTGACCTAATAAAATTTACCAATGCAAAAGGCAAGTTATACATGGCACATTAAACACAAAGATGAACTGAATTCATGGTCATTATTCTTTCTGTTCAGTTGGTTAAATTTTATGGATCAGGCTTTAGACGTCTTCATAATATTTTGTTCTGTTTATTATAATTCAACAAAATTTGAAGGTGGATAAGAATCATTGTACAGTAATTCAATATTTTTCATAGGTAAAATTCCATGTTAATAATTTTGTGTGCTTAATTTTCACATTATGACCTTTTGATATCATAAATAAACTTCCAGATTTCTATGAAGTTAATTCTTTTTTATTTTCAACATGACCATGATAAAACTACACTAAAAACTGTTTTCCCCCTCAGCAAATTGAAAAGTAAGTGCTAAAACCAAACTGTATTTTTGTTGTAAACTGTGTCTTCCCCCACAGCAAAGTGAAAAGTCAATGTTAAAACCAAGCTAGATTTGTGTTGGAAAACATGTATTACCCAACAACAAACTGAAAAGTCAATGTTAAAACCAAACCAGATTTGTGTTGTAAAACATGTATTCCCCAACAGCAAACTGAAAAGCAATTGCTAAAACCAAATTATAATTTTGTTTGTAAAACATGTGTTCCCCCATAGCAAACTGAAATGTCAAAATAAAAAAGGAATACCAAAAACAGTACATTAGATAAACACCTTGTCCAGTTATTTTGCAGAAAATACTTTAATTTCTTTTAGGCTTGGTGACCAAATGACCCCCAAATGCAAAGGTGCCTTTCTTGTCTTTGATACAAGACAGCCACAAGTTTGGTCACAGTTTGTGGCAGCAGACTAGAATTATTTTGTTGATTTCGATTTCCTTCTCAAGACTTGAGAACTTTTACCTTTTAACCCTGAAATAAATCGGTTAGGTCTCAAATGCAAGAAATCCAAAATTATGGTCTAAATAGGTGACAGAAAGCTCAAGATATTGTGTGAAACCATTTTTCATCTTATATCTGTTGATCTTTGACCAGTGAGCCCAAAATCAATAGGAGTCTTTTTTTTTAATCTCAAATGCAATGATTGACAAAGTTTGGTCAAGTAACTGGGCAAACAAATGAAGTTGGTGTAGTAAAAGTTTTCCTTTTCTTCATTACCTGCAACTGTTATCTAGGTATCTTCATACATACTATTTACAAACATTGGTATTGGTTGATGGTGGAACATAATAAACAAATGGATGTATGAATAAACACCATAACATAATAAACAGATGGATGTATGGATAAACAACACCATAACATAATACAATGATGGATGTATGGATAAACAACACCATAACATAATACAATGATGGATGTATGCATAAACAACACCATAACATAATAAATGGATGTATGGATGAACACCATAACATAATAAACAGATGGATGTATGGATAAACAACACCATAACATAATAAACAGATGGATGTATGGATAAACAACACCATAACATAATAAACAGATGGATGTATGGATAAACAACACCATAACATAATAAACAGATGGATGTATGGATAAACACCATAACATAATAAATGGATGTATGGATGAACACCATAACATAATAAACAGATGGATGTATGGATGAACACCATAACATAATAAACACATGGATGTATGGATAAACACCATAACATAATAAACAGATGGATGTATGGATAAACAACACCATAACATAATACAATGATGGATGTATGGATGAACACCATAACATAATAAACAGATGGATGTATGGATGAACACCATAACATAATAAACAGATGGATGTATGGATGAACACCATAACATAATAAACAGATGGATGTATGGATAAACAACACCATAACATAATACAATGATGGATGTATGGATGAACACCATAACATAATAAACAGATGGATGTATGGATAAACAACACCATAACATAATAAAATGATGTATGGATAACACCATAACATAATAAAATGATGGATGTATGGATAAACAACACCATAACATAATAAACAGATGGATGTATGGATAAACAACACCATAACATAATAAAATGATGTATGGATGAACACCATAACATAATAAAATGATGGATGTATGGATAAACAAGACCATAACATAATAAAATGATGGATGTATAGATAAACAACACCATAACATAACAAAGAGATGGATGTATGGATAAACAACACCATAACATAATAAAATGATGTATGGATGAACACCATAACATAATAAACAGATGGATGTATGGATAAACAACATCATAACATAATAAAATGATGGATGTATGGAAAAACAACACTATAACATAATAAAATGATGTATGGATGAACACCATAACATAATAAACAGATAGATGTATGGATAAACAATACCACAACATAATAAACAGATAGATGTATGGATAAACAATACCACAACATAATAAACAGATGGATATATTGATAAACAACACTATAACATAATAAACAGATGGATGTATGGATAAACAGCACCATAACATAATAAACAGATGTATGTATGTATGGATAAACAATACCATAACATAATATTCTAGCTTTTGACACATGGAGTAAAAGTTTGAAAACACAAAAGTTAGAAAAATGAATATAATGGCCTGAAACTCAAATCAGGCCATATGCCTGTACATACTAACATGCCTACCAAATTTCATGTATCTGCCAGAAAGTGTTCTTTGCTTAATCTTATAAGGTTTTTTCCCAAAAATGTGCAAGTTTAAAGAGTAAAACAAGAGACCCAGAATCTGATATACTTCACCTTGCCTACATTGCTCAGCTGTTCAAAAGCTGAAAATGTTTTGCATCTGGTTGATAAGACAGCTACACCATTTCTATGGGAGCCACCTCAACACAATTTTAACAGAGCATATCCTAATGGGAGCCACCTCAGCACAATTTTAACAGAGCATATCCTAAGAGACATTCCTATCAAGCTTGATCAAAATTAGTTCAGCCATTCTAGCGAAGGTTAAAAGAGAGTTTTTCCTTATGGTTTCTACAGAAGACGCTGTTGCAAGGGAATCACGTGTTAAAACTTTTGAAAAGGTTTGTCCTAAGAAACAATTTCTGACCAAATAAGCATTCTAGAGCAGTTTAATGTTGGTTTTCCATCATTTTATATTTATTGTTAGGAGAATCACATGGACAAATTTTTTACAACGCATATCCTAAGCAACATCAAACTAAGATTGCTTACAAGTAATGCAACCATTCTTGAGAAGTTGAAAATTTAGTTCGCACCAGATGTTAAGATGCTATACAGTTGCTAGAAGATCACTCCAGATGCAATATTTTGTTATAGCATGTCTTCAGAAACTGATCAAGTTTGATTAAACCTGCTCAGTTGTTCTGGAGAAGTTGAAAATATAAATTTTCTACCTTCTTGCTAAGGAAGCAACTCTGTAGCTAATGGAGTAAATTTTATAAAGCTTAACAACTTTGAGCAAAATTTGTTAAACCATTAAAGGAAAAGATGTTAAAAATAGGCTTTTTCTGTTTGTTATGGAAATCACAACATTGCAAAGGGAGCCACCCTAAACACAAATTTGATATAGCATGTCTAATAAACATTCCTGCATAGTTTAATCAAAATTGGTTGATCAACTGGTATTCCAAAGAAGAAATGAAAAAAAATTGGTTTTCCATTTATTTGCTAAGAAAGTAACACCACTGCTAAGGGATCCACCACAGACACAATTTTGGTAGAGACTGTCATAAATACATCCGTTTAGTTGGGATTGGCCCATCTATTCAACAAAAAGAAATGCATTCATGAACTAAAACTGCTGTGTAGAAGTCATTTTTTGTTATTAGATTCACCAGGACTATGACCTTGGAGCATTCGACCCCAAATATGTATGTTTAATTATAACTCATAGTGCAAGCCATTCTCAATACATTTGTGGAAGAAACTTAACTTAGAACAAAAGTTATTAGGCAAAACTAATTCTCCTTTAAGCCACCATGACTTTGACTTTTTAACCACAAAAGCAATAGACCTCTTCCATACCTAATCATGCTACTTGGATGGTGGAGAATTGAAGTTTATTTATGAAGAAATTGTTTTAATTTTTCAGGTATAGTGACACTGACATTTTCACTCCAAAATCAATCAACTTCTACCTTACTTCAAGTTTCAAGCCATTTACAAACTTTAGTTCATATTTGCAATTTAGAACTGATGTTAACATGTAGAAGTAATTTTGTAAGTAACCTGCATCCTTAACATTTTGACCCCCAAAATGAAAGGGTTTCTTCCTCACTCCAAGATCAAACCATCACTTAAATTTGGTCCAAGTCTGTGTTGTAGACCTAATGCTATTATGTGGAAACAGTTTTTCTCCTTTAAGTGACCCTGACTTTGATCTTTTGACCCCAATACTGATTAACTTCTTCCACATCCCATGTTCAAGTCGTTCACAAAGTTTGATGGTGGCAGATGGTGACGAACTTTGTTCATTATAATGAAGTGAAATAATGTACAGATGGACATTCAGAAATATGGACAACAGCATATTAATATCCTTCCCCTTATTGCACGTGTATAAAAAAATGTATATAATATGTCTGACTGTGTTATTTGCATTTTTAAAATAGCTTTAAAAAAATCACTCATATCGTATGTTTACATTGTAACAGTTTATAGTGATTTCTAGCACTGGGGCATCAAGCCGCAGACATGTAGCATGATGTCCCATCTAGTCATAATATTCTGATTCCTGGCTGACCAGTCCTAACACTAACCTCTTAATGCTGAGCACCTAGCGAGGCAGTTGTCAGTACCATTTTTTAAAAATCTTTGGTATGACTTGGCCAGGGTTCGAATCCACAAACTTCTGCACTAGAGGCAGATGCTCTAACCACTTTGGCCACAGGAACAGTCTATAAAATATGTAAAAAATTGCTTGAAAATTTAATGAGGTCATTAATGTATGCATAGAATTATGCTTGCCAAATTTCTTTTGTATGCATTAAGTGCTAAGTTTCTACACACATTTATTCAGTAAATGCGTATCATATACACTGTGTTGTTGTTTTTGTTGTTGTGGGGTTTAACGCCATTTTTCAGCACACAATAGGCTATACATGGCGGCCAGTATTAATGCTGGAGGAAGAACCCGGGTAAACCACGGAAAGAACAACCGACCCACAAGAAGCTACTGGCAAGCTTTCTCACATACCCACATTAAACACTGTGAACATATCTATGCCAACAACTGCATGACAATATTTAAGATGGTTACCAGTATTTTCCTATGATAATCCCATGCTTTATATGAAGACCATCTTACCATTATGCTGGCAAATTTTGATCAATGAGAGTTTCACTGATAACAAAACTACCAACGATTTTCAAAAACTTACTAGATGGGACCCTACTGTTGTATGAGAAATACTATAATATGGTGATGATAAATGAGGCAGAGTGGTCAAAATTGTTTATCACCATGGAAGAAAATGCACAGCTGGGAATGAAGCTTGAATTTCTATATCACTACTCTGGTGGTAAAAAATATATGATATAGAAGCCCAACGTCTCAAGCCAAATCCTATAGTCTAGAACTAGTGCTACATCTCAAGCCAAATCCTACAGTCCAGAAGTAGTTACATCGCAAGCCAAAGCCTATAATCCAGAAGTACAGTGTTACATCTCCAGACAAAGCCTACAGTCCAGAAGTACAGTGTTAATCTCGAGCCAAATCCTATGTCTAGAAATACAGTGTTACACATCAAGCCAAAACCTACAGTCCAGAAGTAGTTACATCTCAAGCCAAAGCCTACAGTCCAGAAGTACAGTGTTACATATCAAGTCAAATCCTACAATCCAGAAATAGTGTTACACCTCAAGCCAAATCATACAGTCCAGAAGTAGTGTTACATCTCAAGCCAAAGCCTACAGTCCAGAAGTAGTGTTACATCTCAAGCCAAATCCTACAGTCCAGATGAAGTGTTACATCTCAAGTCAAATCCTACAGTCCAAAAATTGTTACACCTCAAGCAAAATCCTATAGTCCAGAAGTACAGTGTTACATCTCAAGCCAAATTCTACAGTCCAAAAGTAGTGTTACATCTCAGTCAAATCCTAGTCCAGAAATTGTGTTACACCTCAAGCCAAATCATATAGTCCAGAAGTACAGTGTTACATCTCAAGCCAAATCCTACAGGCCAGAAATTGTGTTACACCTCAAGCCAAATCATACTGTCCAGAAGTAGTGTTGCATCTCAAGCCAAATCCTACAGTCCAGTGTCACATACAAGCCAAATCCTACAGTAGTACAATTGTTTCTAACTGTACAAGACCTGCAGCACAGTCCAGTAATACAATGCTACTAACTATGAGCTGTCCCACTGCATCATTTACATAATGAAATTTTTATTTTCTGAGTATGTATTTTGTAAATTCATTTATCACAGAGTTTATAGACTTTGTCTATAGTGTGTGCAGTTTCATATTTTTGATTTTATAACACATATCACTTTGTGATTCTGATTAGTCCAAATAAGCCCATGAAATTATTGTGCAGTATTCTCTTTACTGATTTACTGTGATCGTGAAGAACTTTTTTACCCCGCCTTCTGGAATTTTCTGTTTTCAATGAACATTTTTTGGCCTTCATTTTTCCAATAAACTCACAAAAGGGAATTGGGGAAGAATGGTCTCATCTGTTTCAATATGGCTAAATTTACCTGCACAGGGGTTTGTTAAGATAATTTACCCCCATAGGGGTTTGTTAAGATATCATAACATGAAAAATAGCTAAAACCACAAAAGGAAAACAAAAACAACAACAAGCAAAACTATGGGTAGTAGTTAACTTACAGATAAATAAACTCACCTCTGTTCACAGAAGAATGTGGACATGAACCGGTCTCCAAACTGACAGAAGTTAATCCAACCACTGCATATTTACATGGTAAATATGTGGTGCAATTCCAACTCAACATGAAATTTGTTTACGTATTCTGTAGTCTGCTATTCCAAGTCAAATACTGCAAATATCTGGTCACAAATATGTTCCAATAAATATGGGAATTTCTGCATCCAGTAAACCTTCTTTCACATGAATATTGCAACAATACAATGTTTAGTTGTGAAAGTGACAGGTTACGTGAACATAGATTGTCTACTGCAGTCTAATAGGGTATTACATCAAACAATGTGACATCACGCGCATCAGACATTCTATGTTGAAAAATGATTTTGTTGGTGCAAAATGTTGTTTATTAGGAAGGACGCTTGTTCTTTGACTAATAAATTGTAAGAAAAGTATGATCTACTTTTAAACGTTAATACTAGTTCAACTTTGTTTGGGACGATGTTTTACACACAACAAATGAACGGTGAAACATCTGTCAGAATGAATGAAAATATTCATTCTTCTTTCCATTTAAATAATTTCCACTGAAATAAACACTATTTGATAAAAAGAATCTCAGATGGGTAATGATTTATGTTAAATTTATGAAACTCATTGAATGATGTCAAGCTTTTGCTTGCCAAGGATCACAAAAACTGGATATTTTTCAACTCATTTCATAAATTCAATATTAAATCATTACCAATTTAAAATCATTGCCAGCAATAAAGTTTGTTAAGGACACGTAATGGGTGCTTCTCCAATGATTTCATCTTAGACAAAACATGTTGCTGATCAGAATTGTAAAATTCTTGTGCTCTAAGGCACACCTAGCAAAAAATTATACATAATTCAGTTCATGTTATGAATTTATATGAAATACGCACTAATGTTAATTCCTTCATATATAAATTAGATTTAATCTGCTGACTCAAAATAGGAACACACAGACTAGTAAGAAAATCATTGGTCGGTTTCCACCCTTTAATAAAAAGATTGTGAAAACAAACTGGTATTCATTCTTTTATTTAGTTTGATTGCTTTCAACAATAATAGAATAATTCAATGAGCATTGTACATGATTTAAAATCTTAAAATCTTAATTTTAATATGTAAAGAATAACAAATGACAAAATTATGATTTTTAAACAATTTGCTATAGTGATTTACAAATTACAGTGAATCTACAAAATATACTCGGTACCAGCTACCAGCCTTCTATTTTGTATTGCTTGGAAGCTATTGTTCTCAGGGTGACAGCTGAAAGTAAATTTCTAAAGAGTATAGAGTCCAGAAGAACATAATGTATAAGTTACCGACTACAGGTATATATTCAATGAAAAACCTTTCTCTGCATAGACATGTATATTACAATTCTAACTGCAGTAACTGGTACTGGCTAGAGTTGTTCTGACTGATATAGTTGATCATCCATAATTCATTTTCTGTGAAATGATTGCTTGATCAATTAAAATGCATCTGATTTTAGCCAAAATTAAGTTCTGTACCTTTCCTACTGTCCCTGGTCATATGAAGAAATTATGATCAATTGGTAAGCAGAAACTAATACTGTATATACAGGCTTGTAAATCAGGTCCAACTGCAAATTGCACAGACCCAGTTATGCTGTCACATGATGAACAGGCAGATGAAAGTCTCTATAGTTTTGTTAAGAGTAATCAGTAGAACAAATACATATACCCTGATATGCTGGCACATTATGCTATGGCAGATCAGCGTTTATTGCTGCTGGACTCAACTTTTAAGCAAGTAAATGCAGTAATAACACTTAAACTGATTGTCAGCATTACCAGAGGCTGTGGAAAACAACGTAGATAGGTCATATGATCTTACTAGAAAACACTGAAAATCAACAGCCTGGATATAGATCAGCTGAGACCAAATTATTAAGCATCATTTCTGTTGTACGGCTCTTGGACTGAGCTGTCTGCAAACAAAATATTTAAAAAAACCTAAACAAATTTCATCAATACAAGAACATATGTCAATTGTCACAGATAAATATTGGGAGAAGCACACTGGTAAGTACATGGAACAATCTTTCAAGAAAAGTGATTTAAATTATGTAATAACTGGAGACTGGCACAGATTTGCCCTTTATAACAAACATCAAAACACACTGAAAGTGCTATTACATGTTCCAGATTCTTGTGACCTGGTAACATCATACATACAGATCAGAGTTAAGACAGAATCATTTAATTAATGACAAGTTTGCAAGCAACATCTGAATAACATAATTTCACATTTGAAAACATCTTAAAATCTGCATAGGAATGAAAATTTGATGAATCATAATACATATGATCTAAAAAGTGAATTTTTCTTCCATCTTTTTTATTTAATTCATCTTTTTTATCTATGTACATGTGTTTTAAATACAATGAAAGATATTTTACTAAATAGATATTCTGTTTACTAATACAAAAGATTAAGTTTAAACTTATCTTATTTTAATTATATAATACATTCTGCAAATTTAGAGCAAATTTATTTTTAAATTAGTGGGTATAAATTTTCTTGGTTTTGAGAAAAATGCTATTCAATGTTATTTAAATTTGTGGACTGGGGAAAGAAGTCTCATTGTTAAAGTTCCATTGTGTGATGGGTTTTTCAATTCATCATTTAATGCATTAAAAAAAACCATGAACAATGTTATTGTATATACTCACTTTTAAGCTGGGTACAACTGCACACTGCATAGACCCAGATCAGCTGTTACTTAATGCACAGGCAGATCTGGGTCTATGCAGTTTGTTAGGAGTAACCAGTAAAACAAACAACATAGACCTTGATCTGCTACTGAAGGCCGATTAGGAGCTATGATGTTGGCAGTTGGACTTGACTAATAAGAGAGTACATATGGTACCTCGTGTAAATAAAAATTGTTCATGATCAGTAGCTGACCTATGATGCATTTGGAGTGCATCCTATACCTCACAAATCCAGCCCTCTCAAGTGAAAAAAATGTTCATTACATCTTTCTGCTTGTTTCAGGAACAGAAGTGCTTTAAAAATAGTCTGGTTGCTGAGACAGTAGTCATCTCTTTGATACCTAAACTGATGCCAAATTCCAACAACCTTCAGTTAGTAATGGAGCAGATTTACATCTATTAGGCTATGGTACGAGTAGTTGGAAAACTGAGGTTGTCATCTTAGGTTGACCTTGTCGGTCTTGTAGCAATGAGGATGTGGATAGGACTGCATATCTCTCCATAAGATAGAGAATAATGGAAGCAGCTAAGGCAAGGGAGAATAAGCCTAGAGCTGGACTATTTAGCACATGAGCCATACTACAGCTTACTCCCAGACAGGTCCTTTAGTAGGGCTCCTGATGGAGGGGTCTATGCTATGTCCAGATTGCTGAAATATACCAGTAGTTATCAAGATCAGATCATGCATAGAGCCAATGCATATAATATTGTCAAACAGATGTTGTGTGGTCCATGCACAATGAAAGAGGCTTTGATATTCCCAGGTTTGTGATGTTGACACATCATAAGTGTCAAAGACCAAAATGTGTTGTATGCCTTGTAAAAATACCAGCCTAAAGTTTAATGGGAATCATCATCATGCAAAAAAACAAGGACTGATCCAGGTGGACAACTGTTCAATGTTAAAACTGGCCCAGTAGTATGTGTCATGAGAAAATGTTCTAGTACTCACACTGTGGACTGGATACATTGGGAACACAGACTACTGTAACCAGTCCCAGTAGTTGAAGATGTATGCTGAGACTGTACTATAGAAGAAAAGACAGTTCAAGGCCAGATGGCATCTGGTAACAAAGTCCAGTATTTACTACCATGGGAAAGCTCACCAGGAACATCGATGACTGGTCTCACTGGGCCACAATACCTTTTCAGTATTAACTCAACAGCATTTGCCTTGATGCTATGTTCTTGATGTGGCAGATGAGGTAACAACAGACCTGCAGCTGTGTCAGATCCCTACTATAATTGAGATTACTGATCTTTCTTCTGAATGGATGGTCTTTCCATCTGCAGAGGTTCAGACATCTGCATCCCTGTGCATGTGGTTCTCTGCTCTATCATTTGCCAGGGTTAACTGCTGGCTGTAACCATTACCTATATTTACTCAATTCTGCATGAACTACATACACCCCCACAATAAATAAAAGTGTGGTGAATAACCCTCATTAGTTTGAGAACACTTGTACCCCATACACTTATTCTGCCCATTGTTGTTTATATCTGTAATCAGAGTAACAAAGACAAGCACTGAAATTACTGTGAAGTCTGAATGTGGATAAATACAAGAGGAAAATGAATAACATCATTTTACATGGAATAAAAGATCATTTACTTGATTCAACTTACCCAATAAAGTAAAGCTGTGAGCAGAATTGTAAGTAATATACTCCATCAAATAAGCAATTAAAAAATGACAAATTATCTTATCAGACAACAAAGTTAGACAACTTAAGTGCAGGAAATTCATCTATGATGAAGATTAAGAAAGATTTATATAGAAAAGCAGATGGAGTAGACTTTCATGAGGTGAGAAAACTCAGGAATTGCTCAACTGATAAAAAGGCATAAAGAGGATCCATATTTACAAGGCTGTGACAAGAGCTTGATGACCAGGCATTAGAAGAGGCAGTAATGGCTAACACAATTTACACTGATCCCTCTAAGTCGAAACATTTGTACCTGACTTCTCTCTCAGCACCCAATGACTCTGAGCACCTCTGCTGCTAAAACAATCTTAAAGATGTGGTGAACATCTTTCTTAGCTTTGGAGGCAAGCATCTGAGATGTAGTGGATGCACTCCTAATGTATTACGATCGGATAATGTATTTAGAGAAGAAAATGGTTAAATTCGGTAATTTTATGAAGTACCCTTGAAAGCCCAGAATGTGGCAGCCAATATACTTTATACTAATTAGAATTCATTAGCATAAGATAAAATAAACTCTTTAGCTCACAAAAAATACATTACACAAGCTAAGATCATTAAAAAAATGTTAACACAGTCCAATACATTTCAATGTCTACTAAATGACAATCCACTACAATAAGCACACACACAGATATGTTCTTGAGTCCTGCTGCACAGACTATGACCTGATTAAGAGTTCTAACATGGCAGCTGGTAAACAATGGATAAATCTATTTGTGACTAGGTCTTCCTCTTTGTGGCATCTACAATTTCCCTATAGTGATGCAGTTTTTATAATTATTCTTTTTAAACTGCTAATTGTTACCTTATGTATCAGCTTTCTATAAAGAAATCAATTCCATGCAATCTTACCCATTATAAAACGAAATATTTACATGACTCTTTGTATTTCTGAAACCAGTGACAACTGAGCAATTCTGTCATTAAAGTGGAAGTAAAAAAATTAACCTCACAATGCAGAATGTCTTTTTCTGTGTGTGTGTGTGTGTGTGTGTGTGTGTGTGTTAAACCTGACTGAACCAGAAACTATCTATCACAAGCAAAATTTAAAATGTTCTGTAAAGACTAGAGCCTCAAACAATGATAGAAGTTTTGGTATTGGTGTGTTCACAATGCCTGTATGGCCGTGAAGAACATAAATAATTATCTTTTGAACCTTAACATGTACTTAAAGTTCTATGGAAGGATTTCACCAGATTGTCATGCCATTTGAATTAAGTTGCAACTTATGCTGCATGCATACATCTATGATATTATTTTTCATGTAAATGCATCTCATAAATACAATACTGATCATAGGAATATTATATTCCTGGGTTTTAAAAAAAATTCTGAAATTGTGCTATCCCCCTCAGGCAGACACTACCTGCTGACGATATCAACATTTTGCCACCTTTGTTTTGGGCAATATAAATATGTCTATTTTTTCATGAACATGAACACCAACCTTTAGTTACAAATTTTAGTTCAGAAAAAGAACTCTTCATGTCGATATTTACTTCATCATATTAAACCTTAAACAATTAAACAAGACATACTGAGCTGTAAGAAGAATAAAATCCAAAGTGAAATGAACAGAGAAATAAATGCAGGGATAAGTATATTCCAGTCAAGTGAAATCTTTGATTGGACAAGTGATAATTTCTCTCATTTAATATGTCATATTCATTCCTACTTTCAATTACTTTCCAAGTAGGCTAAGATGTATACAGCATGGATGAATCTATGTGGTGATGTACATAAAACATGTGTTAGTAGAGAAAAAAAGGTAGGTCACAGTGACTTTTAGTCTTGTAACAGTAGTACAAAAGATAAATTCCATGATAGAAACATAAAAAGTACCCAAATATTAAACTTTAAAAACAAAACTTCAACAAAATTACTGAAGCATGAAATATAGGTCACAAAGACATCCTTTTGCAATGGGGAACAGAGCCATCCAAGTTTCATTATAGTATGCAGGACAGTATACATATAGCATCTTATGACAAAAATACATATGGCCATATGCAAAAAATGCAAAAACCAGTAAGAGATAAATATGTAGGTCACAATGAGCTTCATTTGTTATAGGTAGTATAAGTAGTAACAGCATAAACAGTGCCTGTGAAATGAACATGAAACCAAAAATTTACTCCCATCAGTGAAGTAAAGAATATGGGCCATAAGTACCTACTATTGAAATGAAGCAGTAAGCATCTCCTCATCATGTTTCATGATTCTACATGTGATAGTATGTATACAGCACCCCAAAAAACTCAATGTAATCATGAACTAAATGCAAAAAACTGAACATAAGGGGGTAAAATGTAGGACACAGTGACCATTTTTGTATTGGGTGATGTAGTATAATTTTGCAATTGATGTATACAACTATCTAGTTTAATGATTCTGGCATTAAGAATGCTTGAGGCTGACCCCAAGTCAATGAAATTTGAAATAATGGCAACACTGATCTACTTTGTAATTTGGGTGTGGTACTCATCAATGTGAATCCCCCACCAAGTTACATGGCTCTAGATGTAACAGTGTGTTACTAAAAACTTTATTGGCCATTAGCTCAGTGAAATGCAAAATCTTAACCCAAGTCAGCAAAATGTGCAATATAGGTCAGTGACCTTCTTTTGTTGCAAATGTGCAATACTTACAGTTACATACAATTTACAGCATACTGAATAAGCAGTGTGTGTGTGTGTGTGTGTGTGTGTGTGTGTGTGTGTGCGTATGTGTGTTAATAGATGAAATCCAGCATCTGCACAGTAATTAATTTAGTTAGGTCATGTTTTTAATGACTTGCTCATGATAGCCTCATGTCAAACTGCAGAATGACATCACCAAGACAAAACAGGAGTTCATTCATGTCATGTCATTACAGTTTTTCTGACAACAACAATCAAAACTCTTTAGCTAGCAGATATAGAATATTTGCATGAATTGAGTAAATACCCAATAGATTAAATCAAGTGGGTGAAAATTCTAGAATTTGTAACTGATGATATTCATTTGGTAAAAGCTATAAAAAAATTATTTTATGCTCAAATGTATTGGTTAGCAATAAAACATATTTAAATAGCAGATTTCTTAATGTATCCCAAATAATGTCAACAGTTTACTGTTCATGTTCTGCTGTCTTTTGTTTACATTCACACAGAAAATATTAGTAACATAATTCTCCTTCTTAACTAAAGATGAAACAGCACATATGAAAACAAGTGAAAAAAACGTTTTTGTGCAATGTGGGATTTGAACTTGTTTCATCAGCATGTGAAGCAGCCAGACTTACCATCAGATTAAGTGAGTATCTAAAACTGGCTCAAATATATTGATCTTATTTTTTTCAAAGTCTACTGAGAAGGCAGTGAAAATATATTCCTGGTATTCCACTCCAGTAAATTATCCAAATTATTTCTGTGGGAAAATCCATTAATTCATTGCCCAGCATAAAATTAATAAATACATTACAACTGGTAAGGGTTTGATGGCACACATAACTGCTATAACTAATTTAGATAACTCTCCAGTACAAAGCTGTATAAAAAAAGTTACTATTCATGTGCTTTGAGTGGCATTAATCAACAAAAGTGTTTAACTTGCATGCTTGGAGTGTCAGTGATGATATGCTCTAGTGATCACTTAATGCAGGCTGAGCATTGTTTGGTTAGGAAACACCTGGCTGCTGACCATACAAGGCAGGTGACCCTTAAATACAGGGCATTCATATAGAAAATTTGTTTGGGGGGGATTAGAATTTGTGAAGAGGTGATCATTAGGACAGGTCTGAATATGTAATCAGCAGAGAATTTAATATTTTAATATTCATATACTAGTTGTAAAATTATTCAGATTGTATATATTACATGTGTACCTTCTATATTTACTGTGCTAAAAAAATACAGAAAGTGTCAAGACAAAATTGCTATTTTAAAAGACACTGGGGATAAAAAAAAACATTAAATTCTAAGGCATAGGAACAGAGAAACCAATAAAATCCTATCACATATTGTATCTATACTGTAAATGTAAAATAGTCACTCATCTAATCAACGTTCCTTTTAATATATTACAGTAGAATAAATATTGCACAAAAAATTAATGAACCCTTTTGTCAGTCTGAAAATCTCAAACTCTGGCTAGGTTTTACAGACATAAGTTATCATTCATCTTGATAAAAATAGATTGTCAACAACTTATAATGCAAAAACTAAATTATAGAAACTATACTTTTCCTACATAGAAAATAAGCACTGTATTTTGAAAGCACCTGATAGTAAAGACCCTTGAGTTTACATATAACACACAATAAAATCAATACAAAATACACACAGAATGGCTACTCTGATTTAGTCTTGTTTACAAATGTAACAAAATAAAACTGACTTGGACTGCCCTGCTATAATAAACCAAGACAATACAAAGTTCCAAATACAATGAGCATCTATCTTGGCTCTAAAGAAACAGAATTTGTGATAAAATACTTCTTTACAATTAACATATCATCATAACAAACACTTTATATGGGTGTAAAACTGTTACTGCTACATCATTCTGTATTGCATTAATGTATACAACAGTACCAATGACACTGACTTGTTCACATCACGATGGTGGTTGTGGTTTCTATGTTGCACAAATGGTAATTAAACAAACAAAAACTAAGATAAGAACATGTGAATAAATTCATGAACTGTATCTCTATACAAAAATGTATATTGTTAATACATAAATGTCCATTATTGGAAATCAGAAATGCTATCATCAAAGTTCTCTAAAAGTGCTACTGGTTTTGATTTAGTTGGAATGGAACTTTCATCTGTTATACCCATTATATTCATTGGCTCTTCTCTGATCTGAAATATACAACCATATATTAACACTTCTATAATACCCATTATCATCATTGGTTCTTTCCTGATTTGAAATATGCAACACAGTTTATAGACAGAATTGAGTCATATATGTATCTGTTCAGGTTATTGATTTCATGAAAACAGTAACTGATAATATGTTGTATTTTCAGACATTGGTTTTAATCCATTTATTCAAACAAATTTTCAGTACATCCATTAAACTATTAAATAAATATTTCCACTGGCAGTTCCTGGTAGAATCCCTCATATTCGTTTCTGTTTTTTATTGTGCATTGAGATGCCCTTTATTGTACATTAAGATGCCCATTATTGTACATTGAGGTGCCCTTTATTGTACACTGAGGTGCCCATTATTGTACATTGAAGTGCTCTTTATTATACAATGAGGTGCCCATTATTGTACATTGAGATGCCTTTTATTATACATTGAGATGTCCTTTATTGTACACTGAGGTGCCCATCATTGTACGTTGAGGTGCCCTTTATTGTACATTGAGGTGCCCACTAATGTACATTGAGATGCCCTTTATTATACACTGAGGTGCCCTTTATTATACATTGAGGTGCCCATTATTGTACATTGAAGTGCTCTTTATTACTCAATGAGGTGCCCATTATTGTATATTGAGATGCCCTTTATTATACATTGAGGTGCCCATTATTGTACATTGAGATGCCTTTTATTATACATTGAGGTGCCCATTATTGTACATTAAAGTGCCCTTTATTGTACATTTAAGTGCCTTTTATTATACATTGATGTTCCCATTATTGTACATTGAGATGCCCTTTATTATACATTGAGATGTCCTTTATTGTACATTGAGGTGCCCATCACTGTACGTTGAGGTGCCCTTTATTGTACACTGAGGTGCCCATTACTGTATATTGAGATGTCCTTTATTATACACTGAGGTGCCCATTATTGTACATTGAAGTGCTCTTTATTATTCAATGAGGTGCCCATTATTGTACATTGAGATGCCCTTTATTATACATTGAGGTGCCCATTATTGTACATTGAGATGCCCTTTATTATACACTGAGGTGCCCATTATTGTACATTTAAGTGCCCTTTTTGTACACTGAAGTGCCTTTTATTATACATTGAGGTGCCCATTATTGTACATTGTGATGCCTTTTATTATACAATGAGGTGTCCATTATTGTACATTTAAGTGCCCTTTATTGTACATTGAAGTGCCTTTTGTTATACATTGATGTGCCCATTATTGTACATTGAGATGCCCTTTATTATACATTGAGGTGCCCATTAGTGTACACTGAAGTGCCCTTTATTATATATTGAGGTGCCCATTAGTGTACATTGAAGTGCCCTTTATTATATATTGAGGTGCCCATTATTGTACACTGAGATGCCCTTTATTGTACACTGAGGTGTCACTGATTGTAAACTGAAGTGCTCTTTATTATACATTGAGATGTCCTTTATTATATATTGAAATTCCCTTTATCATACCAGTTCTCAGGATACCATCTGTACATGCTTATACACTGAGCCCAACTGCAAAGTGCACAGACTTAGTTCTTAGGAGTAATTAGTAGAACATGCGACACAGACCCTGATCTGCTGCACAACACGTGAGGGCAGATTGGGTCTATGCTGTTTGTAGCTGGACTCGACTTATAAGTATAGACAGTATGCTGTAACCCACAAAACAAGTGCCTTTGCACTACCTGGAAATAGCCAAGACATTGATTTACAGGTGTTTACACAAACTGGAAATATGTAGGTCATCAATTTACAGACATGTTTACATGCCCTGGAAATATCAAACTAATCAATTTACATATATGTTTAAATATGCTGGAAATACCTTAGTAATAAAGTTATATCTGTGTTTACATACAATGAAATACCATAGTAATCAATTTATATATGTATTTACATACAATGAAATACATAAGTAATCAATTTACATATGTTTTTACATACCCTGGAAATATCTAAGTCATCAAACAGTTCCTGAATGAACCGCCTAGCTGTCAGTCTAAATGAGCAGCTTCCCAAAAGATCTGAGACTTCTGAATAGAAGCACAGATCTTGGAATGCCTTGGGGAACTTCTGTTTTAGACTGGAAGTGAAAAAAAAATGCAATATAACTTAACCCTGTATAACTGAATTAGGCATCATATATTCACGAAAATATTCCACGGAATGCTGTGTCTCACCTGCTCAGTCATGGCATAATCCATAAATCCTGCTAATTTGCTTCTGCAAGAAAAATCAGTTAATGTGACCTACTTTTGCCTGTCGTGAGTAATACCGTACAACATGAATACATACATTTTCAGAATGAGAAAACTTCAAATACTTAATGCAATTCCTGGAGCATAAAAGGTAGATCACTGTGACCTACTTTTGCCAATGGTGAGTAATACTCACTTTAACCAACTTTTGCCCATGGTAAATACCCCTCAAAACCAAAACCTCGTTAAACCTAGATCATCTTGAAACCAAAACAATTCCTGAATTTCTCAGTCTTTAATTTCAAAAGAAAACAGAAACTAAACCAGAGCCCCTGTCAAATGAAAACTGTATGTGGCTCAGAACCTGCCAGATCCCAGTTGTGAAGTTGGCCGATGGTCTGGATATAGCCAGAGGCTATGCATTAAGTAAAAAATCCCAGCATATGCACTGGCAGAGATTATGGAAAGTGTCAACAATATGCTAATCAGCAGAGTTTACACCTGGCTAAAGTGACAGCTTTCAAAGTTAACTTCAATATAGTGCAAGTGTTCAAATCAAGGTAGATAATATCTGTCAATCTTTTGAACACGGATTATACACCTAAACTGTCCTGAATCAACTGACTTTTGAACTAGGGACAATGCTCACACCATAACGTTGACATTATTGATGACAAAGACCAGCAACAACAAAAAATTACAAACAACTTCTCTCCTATTTACTGGTTAGTAACATTTTATCAAATCAAATAAAGTACTAATTGTGCTGAAACAAAGTGTAAACACATACAGTATAAATATCAATAGAATTAGTGATACACAATAAAAATATCAACAGAATCAGTATAAATACAGTATAAATACCAACTGAATTAGTGTAAACACAGTATAAATAACAGAATTAGTGTAAACACAGTATAAATATCAACAGAATTAGTGAAACAGTATAAATATCAATAGAATTAGTAAAACAAAGTATAAATATCAACATAATCAGTATAAATACTTACAGTATAAATATCAATAGACTTAGTATAAATACTTCCAGTATAGATATCAATAAGCTTTGTGCAAACACTTACAGTATAGATATCAACAAAATTTGTGGAAACACTTACAGTATCACTGGTTTAGGTGAAATTAGACAACCTCAGTAAAACTAAAAAAAAAAAAACTTAAAACTGCAACTAGTACATAGTCACACTGGTTTTTGGTTTTGAGAAGTTCCACATTACATCCTTCCAAGATATATACATAAAGTTTTATGACTATCCATAATAGTGTTAGTGAACTGATCGAAATGAGAATAACCTGACACTGGAAAATAATTTATAAAAAAAAACGCTAACAATGGCATTGAAAATGTTATACTTCTATCATGTCTGTGCTTTTTGTGTTAGATAAAACCAACAAATCAGTTATGAAGGAATTTACAAATTGTATATATATCAGCCTACCCAGGGGAAGCTAACTGGAAAATTGAACTTGCCATTTAGAAACTGGAGCTGGCACCAAACATAATATTCAAACATGAGTAAAAGTTAAGATAAAATATTGAATATTTCAAAAAATCACATCATTTTAACTACTGTTTTCTTTTTATCACTGTTGGCACCTTAAAACGATATGCCAATAATTAAACTTATCAGACTATATATATATATATATATATATATATATATATATATATATATATATATATATATATATATATATATATAAAATACATTATATATATATAATACATGTTGAATGCAGATGAGATGGGTTAGAATCATAGGGATTCTGACAAAAAGATTAGGAAACAGTAGGACAACTGGAAAGACTGAAAGACATTTCTTCCTTTGACTTTAAGGGCATAATCAAATGCAGAGCTAACATGCAGCAATCTGAAATGTATAGAAAAGTCCGGTTGACCATTTAATCTTCCATGTTCTTGTCCAGTTCATAAGGATAATATCTGATCAGGTTTAATTTGATCTTGCTTATACATAGCAGGTAGAGATGACTGACCACTGAACTCTTGCTGTATCAGGCTTAACTGTGCCACCAAAAATGGTTTGTTAGGTTCAGGCAGCGAAGGTGGAGCTGGGGCTGTACCTGTTACCATATGCAATATCATGGATCACTTCTTGCATGTGTTACGAGTCTATGCTCTTAAAATAAGTGACAGAAAAGAGTGAAGACAACAAGCTTTCTGAAATTTAACAAATAATTTATTTCCCTAGAATACAAAGTGAAAAATGAGAAAGAAAGAACTTACAGTATTGCAAATTAAATCCAAAAATAATCCAAGAATTAAAGACACAAGTCCAAGTAATAAAAAGTCCTGCATAAAACTCAGTTTAAGTCCCAATGAGATCCAAAACTGAAGGCAATGATGTGTCTATTATAGCCTGCGAAGTGCTCATGTATCTATAATCTCTTGTTGAATCATAGTAATAATATTCCAGGTTTAAATTCAGTATAAATTCCAATGAATGTCTTTATCCTAGAATTTTGACAGTGCACTTTTGTATTTCCAGAGAAAATAATCACTTGAATTCAATAATTTGAAGAAATTAAATTAAGCCCAAACTGGTCACAACACAATACAACTTAAGGTGCTAGATGTTAAAACACAACTGGTAAAATCCTCACAGTCACAAGAGAATTTAGTTCTCTGCTTGACCTCAGGTCACAATTAGCATTTTCAAAAAACAACCATTACCTAATGGAAAATAACCTTCTAGAATGATCTTAAAGAGCCTTGTTTATTTACACAATAGCCTACAAAATAAATCTCCAAAACCCTGACCATGATCAGCACACAGACTCCTTCTTGTTTACCTGAATAATAATCCTGATACTAAGCTCATACACACAGAGAATAATGAAGCTATTACTAGTTGTTTACATAAATGAAGTTAAAAAAAAAAATGTCATTCAGGTCAAGCAGGAATGAACTCAATTTTGGACAAGGGCAAGTCCAGCAAACAATGTTAAATTAGAATAACATGTAATGAAATACAAAAATTTAAAACTAACACAAAACTAAAATTAAACAGACATAACACATGATGATACTAATCCAACAGGAAATCATTCATCAAAGTAATGTCAATCTGCATACCAATATCGGATTGTATCACTGCATTTTCCCCTTTGTTTTCAATTGTGCTTCAAGTACTAAGGTCCAATGACTCTGAATCCAGCCTTGTATATATTACATGTGTTCTCAGAATGGCAATATCTACTATATTATTAGGAAACAAATATACTGATAAAAGAAAAAATATCTAAGCTCAAAAGAAAATCACAGAATTGCTCCCCTCTCCCAAAAATTAGATGGTCAGTACTTTATAAAAATTTGCTAAATGTATGCTAATTGTTGTATAAGATGTAACCTAAGAATTGAAACTAAAGTGTGACGATTAAGCTTGCACTATTGTTGACACCCTGTAAAAGATGTTGTGATGACATTAGGGAGCTTGTTGATACAAACAGGAAGTGTTCACACTCAGGCCTACAATTAACTGGCTACACTGTTGACATAATAGGCAGAGAAACTAGTGTGATGCCAACATCCTGGTAAGATATGTCTTCTTTGTTTTCCTTATTTTGAAACAAACTTCTGATCGAATGACATCAAGGTTCTCTCTGGTATTTATAAATGTTGTAAGTGCAGGTTGTGCTGTTGATAATGAAGCAGCAAGCCAATGTTTCATAGCTTTTTCATGCTGTTTTTTTGTCATGGGGGCCTTTATGCTGAGTAGCGAAATCATAATTACACAATTTACAAAATGCAAAGTTTTCTCCTTTACTAGATAGTTTCCTAATTTAAATAATTATCTTTGCAATTCTGTTTTCCGTCATTTCATTGAGAAAATTCTGAATCTTCTCCTTTCCTTTTCGACATGACGAAGATGAGACAAAGTGATAGTGGCATATGCTTTGTGCAATCCAATATGGTGGTTAAAGACTGACATGATAGCCTCAATTTTGAATGAACCAATCATATTTTAGAACTCTATATCCCTATACATATATATGCAATACACTTACTCTATGAATGGAACCAGGTGACCATTCTAAACAGAAAATTGCAATGGAAATTTTTTATTTTGATTTTTTGTGTGCAAAAACGGATTTTTTAACACGAAAAACATACACCCATATTTAGGTCCAAAATATGGGACAAATAAGGGAAAAATGGAACAAATGTCAGCTATGCAATTATATGAATGCCCCATGCCAAAAGGCCACAATAACGAGCAATCACAGTACAAAAGGGCACCTATGTTTACGACAAAGGTGTAATTCTACAAAAGACTGAAAGACTTTGTCTATGAAAAATTGCAGCAAACAAGTTGGACATATAGATGAACTTGCTCAAATGTTGAATATCTTCCAAAATTGTTGAATATGGTTTTTGAGTCCTCAGCTGGAGATAAGGTGCTAATCAGCATAAGAAGAAGTAGTAACTGAGGCACACATGGAAATTGGCACCAAAATCCTATATCAAGGGGAGATCACTAGACTGCCACATATGTGGCCAGACAACATTTGGCTCCCATAACTACAAATTTAGGTGGGAGGGCTGGATTTGTGAGGCAGTGGTTGTACTCCTAAGTAAATCAGATTGGGTGACATATTTGAATATGAAATCAAAAGTTCTGAAAGTACTAAGATTCTTAATATTATTCAGAGTAAAGTTCCTGAAGTCAGTATTTTTATACTGGTACCTCAACTGGCTTATTGTGCTTAAAAAGTTTAAACCGTAGCATACTCTGAACAAGTCAGTTTGATATCATACTGAAAATCCCTAAATCTGATAGGAACAAGTCAACTCAACCTTATGTAAATAATACCCAAATCTGACATGAGACTTGGATTATATCTACATCATTAAAATTTTGGATGTTCAATGAGGAATTAAAGTTGGGAAGATCCTAAAAGTTGCATGGTTCAAACTTTTTTCAAACTGAAGTTACAGAGTTTGAGCTTGTGCTAAAGTTTCATGGTATTGAGGCCTGATCTTGCATTCTGTAAAAACTCTGCATAAGCTTGAAGTACATAAATTTTTGCACTTTGACCCAATTATCTGGTCTGAATTAGAGATCTCCTTCATGACTGGAGATATGTTAATTGTATACCAGTGTCAAAAATTGCATCAACAAATTCTTAATCCTGAAATTTTAATTTTGTAAAAATATTACTATTATTAAGTGGTTATAATTTCGTAAGTAAGTAAGGGAATTACCTTTTAATAAAATCTAACATTAGCCACAAGTCTAATTTCACATCAGCTTCCTTTTGTCACTTGTACTCAATCAACTGTCTTAATTTGTTCACCACAATCAGTATGCATGATTCATATTTTTATTGCCCTTCTATTAAGGAAATGGTTGGTAATATGACCAGAGCTGGACTGACTATATGAATCAAACTGGGTAGTTGTCTAAGGCACCAGGCTACAAGGGGCAACAAATAAGTTGAAAGTGATGGCAGGGGGGCCAGGATCAAAGTCACAGTTCATCTATGACACCAAAAGCCATTGTGCCATCCCTGATTATGTCATCCTGCCTATCTGGCCATGCATTTGTGCTGAAGTGTACATAAGTAATGTCACACAAGTACAACCACAATGTTTTAGACAGAATTTTGAAATTCTGGGACGTAAATTTGGTTTAGGACTGAAGATGTGCACATTGGTTATGAAGCTATTTCATTTCCTGGTTGTAGGCTGGAGAAAGAGCGGTGGGACCTATTATTTATATTTTTTGTAATGGGGTGGTGGGGTGGGGAGGTGATAGTGATAGCTGTAAAAAGCATGAAGATAATGTTGCTTTGCCTCGTACTGCTAATTACATCTATACTATTGAAGTATATTATACTTCCTTTATGGTGAGAGCATTGCACTTTTTCTGTCAATGAAAATCCTACCTGAGCAGCCCCTGTTCAGAGGCTTTGACACCCACAGAACTACTAAGGTTCAGCACCAGACGTAACATCTCTTTCCTCAATAACGTCCGTCCCTGTGGATGATCCAGAGACAGTTTTTTGAAGGCTGCTGATAAAAAAAGAAAATTATTAACTTCCTGTTATTAAATTCACTGGCATGTAATTTTGCTTTTATTTACAATAAAATAACTCCTGTTTGCCCAATTACCAATTTTGTTTACAATCACAACCAAAAGCATTTAAAACAATTTGCATTTTTTTTAAACCCTGATTCTAATTTCAGAAAAATGTCAAGATGTATGTGTCTGCATTTGTGGAAGCTAGAAATTTCTGCACAGGACACATATCCCCCACCCACTGAAAAATTATGGGAATTCCCCTGATGAGAGGTATTAATAACATCAGTTAGTGAAGGCAATACTGGATCTAAGCACTCAAGCAACAGTGATGTTGGAATTTGATCAAGTTCACATGACTTTGGTGCACTCTTCCTCACGATTGTACATACTAAATCCATAGAGACAGGTTCAAATGCTGCTAATGATTGCCGCTGAAATTCTGTATCCTAACTGTATGGTGACGACGAGTCAACTGAAATTGTGTTGTCAAGCCTATCTCTAATGATCGTTACTTTGTCACAGAATTAATTTGCAAACAGGTCTGGAAGGTCGACTGGAGAGAAGGTAGTTGGAAGTGGTGTACACTTGTTCCTTGACATTATCTTGTTAGTAATCTCGAAGAGCTCTTTGCAGCTGGAACGTTCCATGATCTTAGTACCGTAGTAGGCTGATTTTGCTGCATGGACTATGTTAGTGACATTCTTCTTTGCGGCTTCATAGATTTGCTTATGAATAATGAGTAAGGAAAGATATGGATATCGAGCTGACTTTGAAAATAAAAGTCTACTAGATGAATTGAATCCACTGGTCATTTATACTGACTCAGCATATATGTTTATTGCAAGCAACCAAATAATCCATACTGCACCCTCTGAATATTCTGGTAAGAACTCGATAAATTTAACTCATGATCAGTTTAGTTATGACTCAATTATGTGATTGTTTCGGGCATCAAGTGGTGGCGGAAAATTCTGGGGTTTTCCCGACTTTAATCAATATTTGTGAAATTCCAGGACTTTTCAATCGGGATTTTTTTTGTCATTTCTCCCAACTTTTTCCTGATTTCCCAGTAGCATGGGAACCTTGCATACCATATGTTTACTTGGCCTTAAGGCCAAATCAGCTAAAAATCGGTCTGCAACCCAACAGCTTCACCCATTTGCAAGTGTTGAAAATTCAACAAATTATGAAAGGACAATTAGTTTTCATGATGCATTGAGCATAATGCAATGGAAGTACCAATACAATATACAGTTTTGACATAAAAATTTAAATATTCTGTGTGTGTGTGTGTGTCTGATTTGGATTTTTAACATAGCTTTAACAATTTTTGTGTCATATCGCTATGATGTCTGCAGTGTGACAGTTTATAGTGATGTCCCACCCAGCCACATTATCCTGATGCCAGGCCGACCAGTCCTAACACTGGCCTCTTAATGTTGAGCACCTAGTGAGACAGTTATTAACAAATTATGAAATGACAATTAGTTTTCATGATGCACTGAGCATAATACAATGGAAGTACCGATACAATATACTGCATTGACATAAAAATTTAAATATTCTGAAATGAATCATTACACACACACACACACACACACACACACACACACACACAAACTGTAGAGTTTAGCAGTACTCATAAACTACAACTGTGTACTCAGAATGAACATCGTTACCTGCTACAGCCATTTGCAGTCAATGAAATTAGGAACAGATCCCTCTCTGTATCATAATAGGCTATGACTCCTTATCTTTCGACCTTATTACAAAGTGCAGACTTTGTCCGGATAATTGAAAATCTGGAAATCACTACAAATAAAAAATTAGTATCCTATGATCTGAGCACACTTTTTATCAGCATACCTGTTGAGATGGCCTTTTCAGTCATCCAAAATAGATTATCAAAAGATACAGAATGGAAAAAATGCACTACTTTGGGGTTAGAACAAAACATTATTCTATTAAAATAGGTCTTGAACACTACTTATGTTGTCTATCAGGGAGAATTTTATCAGAAGTTCAGGATGGCAATGGGCTCACCAGTGTCTCATATTGTGACAAGTTTGTATATGGAAGACTTTGAACTTAATGTCATTTCCACTGTAGTTCATCCGAACTCCTTCAAATAAGAAGTGCTCAGTCATTTATAAATTCTAGTGGGATAACTGTGGAAAACACTACATTGGGGAAACTACTTGAAGCCTTGAAACAAGAGTTAAAGAATAGTTACACACCAGAAGAGAATCCCTAACAGAAGCTGGTGAACACTGCAAAGAATCAGGGCATACCATTTTATGAGACAACATCAGAATACTCAATAGAGAAAAATACCCTGAGGAGGAAAACAAGAAAAGTTACTGAAATCATGGAGGAGGAGCCAGTGTTGAATCATGACTCTAGATTGGAACTTCTGCCGGTGAAAAGAAGGATTCTGTCACATGGTCAACATTTAGTCCAGAAGTCATTCTTCTGATTAAGGCCTCATGATAAGGTCAAAAGCTAAGGAGTCATAATCTATTATGCCATAGAAAGGTATCTATTCCTAGTTACAACTGTGCAGCCTTAAAAGCTTAATTAGTTAAGCTGTAAGTCCATGGTTTGATAAAGGACAATGTTGATACTCACAGTTCGATTCTGAAACATTACTGGTGAGGCTCCCTGAGACCTCAAAGGTGGTTGGTTGCTCTGTAAAGCTGCTGGTCCTGGAAAATGCCCCTTTGGACCCCCTTTGTTGGCTTTCTTCCGATTCTGTATAGCCTTCCTTCTTTTCTGTACAAATACAGTATATAAAATAAAAAAAACATGTAGTGTATTAATGTGTGTAGTGAAAACAGTCTCAAGTTACACAGATTGGTACAAATACAGTAAAACAAACATGTAGTATATTATTGTGTGTAGCAAAACTAGCCTAGACTTCTATAGATCTGTACAAATACAGCTTAAAAAAAACATTTATTACTGTTTGTAGTGAAATCCATCTAGAGTTACACAGATCTGTACAAATACAGTAAAACAAATATGAAGCATATTACTGTGTAATGAAAACAGCCTAGAGTTACACAGATCTGCTGTTACATGGAGCCTTGCCAGATCTGTGTGCATGCTTTTGCATCTACGTGGGTATATTACACGCAGATCTGCTACTACATGCAGCTCTACCAGACTTATCTCAATGCTATTTGCATTTGAATGAATATTATACACAGATCTTCTGTTACATGATGTCCTGCAAGACACCTATGATATTTGCATCTGCATAAATATTACACACAGATCTACTGTAACATTAAGCCCTGCCAGACCTGTGGGTATTATACACAGATCTGCTGTAACATGCTGCCATGTCAGACCTATGTCTATGCTTGCAGCTGAATAACTATTATATGCAGATCTGCTGTTACACTGAGCCATGCCAGACCTGTGTCTCTGCTGTTTCCATTTGAGTGAGTATTATACACAGATCTGCTGTTACATGGAGCCATGCCAGACTTGTGTCTATGCTGTTTGCATCTGAGTGGGTATTATACACAGATCTGCGGTTACATGGAGCCATGCCAGACCTGTGTCTATGCTGTCTGCATTTGAGTGGGTATTATACACAGATCTGCTGTTACATGGAGCCATGCCAGACTTGTGTCTATGCTGTTTGCATTTGAGTGGGTATTATACACAGATCTGCTGTTACATGGAGCCATGCCAGACCTGTGTCTATGCTGTCTGCATTTGAGTGGGTATTATACACAGATAAGGCACTATTTCATTCAGTCAGATCTTCATTATCCAGGTACTCATTATTTGACTTTTCACTCATCAAGACAGCATGGTGAACAAAGAGCATGAGAGTCAAATCAGGATGTATTATGTTTGGGCAAGCAGTGATGCTGCCTCGAATTTTCTTAAGAGGGGGAGGTCCCCCGCACTAACCTCCAGAGGGTGGACAATGCTGAATCAGAGCTGATGAATGACAACGTTATTATAAAGTATATGCATACCTAATTTAAGACGAACATTTAATTACTTTATATCACTTCCTTGACAACAAATATACAAAGTTTCTGCACACCAATTTTAGTTTGCTGAGCTGGTAAATATTCTTCTCTGCTTCTTATCACTATCCTTCATCAAAACCTCTGAACATGGGAAACGGTCTATATAATCCCCTTGCGTCTGAATACTCATCAGTTTATTCATTGTTTCTGATTCTAAGAGCAGTATCAATTCTGTTTTGTGAACTAAATCCCCAAGCACAATCTGCTGTTTGCAATGGGACAACCACTGCAAGTTGTTGTTGGTAATCAACCACATGTGTTAGAATTTCAGTTCCTTTCCTTCTCTTTTTCTCAGCCTTTGGTTCCATGTGCTGTGGATGAGGTACTATTTCCATGTCTTCAGTTTCTTTGACATCTTCGGTTCACATTGCAACACAAGAGCTTTTTAAATGCTATTTGCATTTAATAATCCTTTTAAGTTTTAAGCAATACTTTATCTTCAAGTCCAAAATTATGTTCTGTATGTACATTATAAACATATTTTGTTAGTGTATAAATGTATTGTATTCACATGCAATGTACCCAAATGTGAAAGTTAAAATGAGGAGAAGAATGCAAGTTTGGACATAAGACTTCAAAAGAGCACAGGAGAAACAACCACCACAACATACACATGAAAGCACATGCACAAGTGTTTCACACCAAAGTGTTCATCCATTCAAACCACTGATGTTACGGCTGAATGAGTTAGGAGTTAGTTCAAAATTAGATGTGAATCTTTTCGACTTGACAATTTTGATGTTTTTAAAAGTAGAAAAATTAAACTGGAATTATAGATACCTTACCTACTTGTAATTGCAATGACGTAACCTAAGTACTCCATCACTTCAGCTTTTCACTGAAGATGAACTTAAGTAACAGAGTTACTGTATCATCACAGCCATGTACAAATATGGAAATAAAGTGACACAATTGCCATGTGGTGGCATCTATTTTTAGAAACAGGGATTTTCATAATATGAATACTTTGTTAAAATAACCACAAGATAGTTTCAGAAATGTATGGTTTTAATATTTGTCAACATACATGTAATAACACTGTGTATTGTTTGGATATTATTTGCTTTGCTGTTTTTTTTTGTATTTTCACAAAAGTGAGTGATGTAAGAAAACAACAATGACCTTGCAATGCTTCTCAAATCCCACAACATAGCACTGCCCAATTAGTTCTGACCAAAACAAATTTTTTTTAGGGTAAATCTTTCATCACATAATATTTATACTATACTTTCATGAATTGTATATTTTCCTTATTTTAAGTGCCCAATAAATTAATAACACAATTAAAATATAATCCCTGAACTCCCATCTCAAAGTAGTTGTCAATCCCTTAAGGAGTTGCAGAGTGTTATTGGTATATCCCCAAATATCCTCTATTCATAAGTTCGTGGATGCTAATAAAAAGTCCGAGTCAGATGATATAATTTCTTTTATCAGATATTGAACACTGTTTTGAAACTGGGGTATCCTTCTTTTTGCAAATGTCCCTGAGGTGTTCCTTTACTTTCGCTTTAAACTTCCTTTTTGGTCTTAACTTTATATTTTATTTGCTGCATGTGTAGGAGGTAAGTAAATGTTACAACTAACACAATGACATCTTGATTTGAAATAGTTTTAGATTTCCATTTCAATGCAAATACTGCAATTTGGTTCTTTATTTGCAAATGATTTACCATTGAAATTTTGAGTTGTTCAGTCCATTTAAAAGCTGTTTTGCAGTCACCTGATCTGGTGAGTGTATTGGTAAAGGTCAGACTAGTTTTTCTGAGGTTATTCATATGATCTTGTTCCATGGTGGCTCAGAATCAGGTAATTTGTCAACCTTGGATGCAAACTGATCTCAACACCTCTTGCTATTCTGCCTTAGGGTTGCACTGTTTCAAGTAGTCAGTTATCTTTTGTAATGTGACACACATGGATAGGATTTTCCAAGTGTCTTTGTAACAAGGGGAATAAATGATCAGGAAGTACTAGCTGCTTTAGCTTTGGACTTCACCAATTGGGCTTACTAAAGCAAGAGGTCATCATATTAAACTTAACATTGTTCATTTATTTATTGTTTACAATCTAGAAGTCTGATGAAGCATACTGCCTTAATATCAATTCTAGGATGGAATAAAATTCTGATCGTTAATGGATAAATTTGTTATGGGAATTCTTTCAAGATTTCATCATATAAACCATCCTAAATTAATTGCAAAATTTAAATACCCTTACAGGTTAAACCTAATGTATTTAAATAATATCAACAGGCATCCACATTTACCTTCTGCCATTTCATCCACATGCTGGGCATGGGTACACTGAATACAAATCTCTACTTGATGCTCTGACTGCAGGACATCTGTATTAGTTGAGGCAGTTCTGGACCTTGTATCTTTCCCTAATACAAACATAAAAAGGGAATGTATGTTTACCTGTAAAATAAGTTGTTTTTCTTCTCGTTAGAATACTCACCTAAAATATAATGTCAGATTAACTTTTACTACCTTGGCAAACCAGCTCACCAGAAGAAAGAAATGAAAACATCTATGATTTTTTTTGGCCAATAGGTACTGTAACTGAAATATACATTAAATCATGGTGTGTTTGGCAGTGGTGTCTATTATGACTCATATCTCTTAAACAGCTATGGAAATTGATCAAAACCTAACAATGAAATCTGGCAATGTATTTACAAACAAAATTATAACAAATAACATTTTACTATTATTAAATTTTCACAAATTCAGTACCTTCAGCATAAAACTTTTGCAATTTGTTCATCTGCAGTGTACACACTAAAAAATCTATTATTACTATTAACATATAAAAAATGTTTGCAACTCAAGTTATCTTGCACCGTTCCACATAAATATGCTCAGGAATGTTTTGTAACTTAAAGTATACAAGCATTAAGCAGATCTCAATTACTTACAGTATATTAAATAGATCTTGATCAAACAACTTTTGTTCTGACCTATTATTGACAATTTGGTAATAATCACACTTTGATGTCTTGCCATCAAAAAGCACATGCATTTTACTACTTCTACTCCCCTCCATTTACCTCTTAACACAAAGCTGGTCACTATGGCTCAGTTTTGTGTTGCAACATCTCATGTTTTGCACCCACAATGGAACTTTGGTCTCAAAAAGTGCATCAAGATAAAGAGTTATGATTTTTATATGGAGAACATAATGCAGGGATATATGGATGGAGTGAATCCAACATACCATCTGCCTATCATATTGAAAATATACAATTGTCATATGGCTATATACTTCACTCACCTGGTAGTTTTAGTTTTGGTTCTAATATCTCATCCAGACCACTATCGGATCTTTCTGACCGTGACCTTTCCAGATTCACCCATGTTTTTTCATGCAAAGAGGACACCTGTGCTCTCTTATCTTCTCCTTCATGAACCTGAAATTGAATGTATTCAAACATAGTTTTATTGTCTGTTCAAACTTAAGATTTCTTTTTTTTTAAAATGACAGATTAATTTTGAGAAACAATGTTGAAACTTATGTTATTTTTATTTTTTCAATCTTGTGTCACTAGACATCAACTGACAGATGGTTAATTGTGTCATTAAACATATCAATTGATAGATATTTCAATCTTGTGTCATTAGACATATCAACTGATAAATAGATATTTCAACCTTGTTTCACTAGATATATCATTTGATCGATAGATAATTCAATTTATTGTCATTAGACATATCAATTGATAGATATTTCAATCTTGTGTCAATAGACATATCAATTGATAGATATTTCAATCTTGTGTCACTAGATATATCAGTTGATAGATAATTCAATCTTGTTACCAGACATGTCAATTGAAAGATAATTCAATCTTGTGTCACTAGATATATCAATTGACAGATAATTCAATTTTGTGTCACTAGACATGTCAATTGATAGATATTTCAATCTTGTGTCACTAGACATATAAATTGATAGATATTTCAATCATTTGTCACTGGACATATCAACTGACAGATGGATATGTGTGTCATTAAACATATCAATTGATAGATAGATATTTCAATCTTGTGTCACTAGTCATATCAATTGATAAATAGATATTTCAACCTTGTGTCACCAGACATATCAATTGAAAGATAGATATTTCAATCATGTGTCACTAAACATATCAACTGATAGATATTTCAATCTCGTGTCACTAGACATATCAATTGATATTTCAATCTCGTGTCACTAGACATATCGATCGATATTTTAATCTTGTCACTAGACATATCAACTGACAGATATTGTAATCTTGTGTGACAAGACATATCAACTGATAAATAGATATTTCAATCTTGTGTCACTAGACATATCAATTAATTGATAGATATTTCAATCATGTGTCATTAGACATATCATTTGATAGATGTAGCAGAATGTTAAAAAAATGGATCCCAAAAGATTAATCATTACTAAACATAAATTAAATGGATCTAAACAAAAATTAAATCACCAATGAGAACATCATAATATTTGCAGTTAGTGACACACTTTACAAATATCATTCACATTTCACTACCTGATTTGCCAAGACTCTCTCTCCATGATCACATTTACAAATGATTATAAAATATTGCTGATTAATATATACTTTAGTTGCCTTAAGTACATATTAGTTGAAACCATGTTTGATTTGTCAAATGAAAGGATTGATTCCGACACACAATAGTGACCACAAGATCTAATGCCAATAGGATTAGCATGACTTTGATCTATTTTACTGCATCTCCCTTAACTGATTTGATACAAAAGATGTACTTAACCTGATAAAACATGGGTATCTTTTAATCAATTTTACAATGCAGCAAACAATTCCTCAAAATGAAGATCCAAACACAGCTGGCACTTAATTTGATACAAAAGATGTACTTAACCTGATAAAACATGGGTATCTTTTAATCAATTTTACAATGCAGCAAACAATTCCTCAAAATGAAGATCCAAACACAGCTGGCACTTAATTAGGTTTTCACAGAAGTACTCTTGGGTATCGACGTGAGAGTCAATTGATTCTTGTCATGTTTTAATAGAAGAGAACATTCCACGTTTATACTGTTTACATTCCAAAAGAATTAAAAGATTACAACACGAGTTTCACTTGACAAGACATACTTAATTGGTTAATTAATTATTTCTTTCAATGTTTTCAGTAGTCACTATTTCACCATATATGAATATTTACAGTGTACTGAAAATTCAATGTGCCAATAAAATCTGTCCAAAAATGTCAATTTTATTAAAACTTGCAAATTTCATAATGTTGATTCTAACATTAAGGGTACTAAATGCCATTTTCAATGATAAAATCAGCAATATATCATGGCGGCTTTGTTTACCTATTCTAACATTAAGGGTACTAACTGCCATTTTCAATGATAAAATGAGCAATATATCATGGCTTTGTTTACCTATTCTAACATTAAGGGTACTAACTGCCATTTTCAATGATAAAATGAGCAATATATCATGGCTTTGTTTACCTATTCTAACACTGAGGATACTAAATGCCATTTTCAATGATAAAATGAGCAATATATCATGGCTTTGTTTACCTATTCTAACATTAAGGATACTAACTGCCATTTTCAATGATAAAATGAGCAATATATCATGGCTTTGTTTACCTATTCTAACACTGAGGATACTAAATGCCATTTTCAATGATAAAATGAGCAATATTATCATGGCGGCTTTGTTTACCTATTCTAACATTAAGGGTACAAAATGCCATTTTCAATGATAAAATGAGCAATATATCATGGCGGCTTTGTTAACCTATTCTAACATTAAGGGTACTAAATGCCATTTTCAGTGATACAATGAGATATATATCATGGCTTTGTTTACCTATTCTAACATTAATGGTACTAAATGCCATTTTCAATGATAAAATGAGCAATATATCATGGCTTTGTTTACCTATTCTAACACTAAGGGTACTAAATGCCATTTTCAGTGATACAATGAGCAATATATCATGGCTTTGTTTACCTATTCTAACACTAAGGGTACTAAATGCCATTTTCAGTGATACAATGAGCAATATATCATGGCTTTGTTTACCTATTCTAACACTAAGGGTACTAAATGCCATTTTCAATGATAAAATGGGCAATATATCATGGCTTTGTTTACCTATTCTAACATTAAGGATACTAACTGCCATTTTCAATGATAAAATGGGCAATATATCATGGCTTTGTTTACCTATTCTAACACTAAGGGTACTAAATGCCATTTTCAATGATAAAATGAGCAATATATCATGGCTTTGTTTACCTATTCTAACATTAAGGGTACTAACTGCCATTTTCAATGACAAAATGAGCAATATATCATGGCTTTGTTTACCTATTCTAACATTAAGGGTACTAACTGCCATTTTCAGTGATAAAATGAGCAAATATATCATGGCTTTGTTTACCTATTCTAACACTGAGGATACTAAATGCCATTTTCAATGATAAAATGAGCAATATATCATGGCTTTGTTTACCTATTCTAACATTAAGGATACTAACTGCCATTTTCAATGACAAAATGAGCAATATATCATGGCTTTGTTTACCTATTCTAACATTAAGGGTACAAAATGCCATTTTCAATGATAAAATGAGCAATATATCATGGCTTTGTTTACCTATTCTAACACTGAGGATACTAAATGCCATTTTCAATGATAAAATGAGCAATATTATCATGGCGGCTTTGTTTACCTATTCTAACATTAAGGGTACAAAATGCCATTTTCAATGATAAAATGAGCAATATATCATGGCGGCTTTGTTTACCTATTCTAACATTAAGGGTACTAAATGCCATTTTCAGTGATACAATGAGAAATATATCATGGCTTTGTTTACCTATTCTAACATTAATGGTACTAAATGCCATTTTCAATGATAAAATGAGCAATTTATCATGGCTTTGTTTACCTATTCTAACACTGAGGATACTAAATGCCATTTTCAATGATAAAATGAGCAATATTATCATGGCGGCTTTGTTTACCTATTCTAACATTAAGGGTACTAAATGCCATTTTCAGTGATACAATGAGCAATATATCATGGCTTTGTTTACCTAATCTAACACTAAGGGTACTAAATGCCATTTTCAATGATAAAATGAGCAATATATCATGGCTTTGTTTACCTATTCTAACATTAAGGGTACTAACTGTCATTTTCAATGATAAAATGAGCAATATATCATGGCTTTGTTTACCTATTCTAACACTGAGGATACCAAATGCCATTTTCAATGATAAAATGAGCAATATATCATGGCGGCTTTGTTTACCTATTCTAACATTAAGGGTACTAAATGCCATTTTCAGTGATACAATGAGCAATATATCATGGCTTTGTTTACCTATTCTAACATTAATGGTACTATATGCCATTTTCAGTGATAAAATGAGCAATATATCATGGCTTTGTTTACCTATTCTAACATTAAGGGTACAAAATGCCATTTTCAATGATAAAATGAGCAATATATCATGGCTTTGTTTACCTATTCCAACATTAATGGTACTAAATGCCATTTTCAATGATAAAATGAGCAATATATCATGGCTTTGTTTACCTATTCTAACATTAAGGGTACCAACTGCCATTTTCAGTGATAAAATGAGCAATATATCATGGCTATGTTTACCTATTCTGATTATGATTTTCTTCATATTCAACACATAGGGCCAATTTTTAAAGTATTTTTTAAAAAAAATGAGATCCACACCAGAAATGAATTATAAGTGGGTTTGCAACTTATCAGGGAATGTGTTATCAAGGGAGTGGTGAAGTTAGATAACATCCATCTGCTTTGGTCATAAATGTGTGTACTATCAATAAACTTCCTACACTCACTGTCTAACCTCTGTAAGGTGATACATCACTTTCAAGCAGCTAAGGTAATTTCTCACCCATGCGACAGAGAAATCTGTTTTGCTAACCTTACTTTTCTTATCTCAGTCTAGTCATCTTAGACCAGTCGTCTCAGTCAAGGTGACCATGCACTCGAAACTACTTTAAAAAAAAGAAACTCTTGTTGTCTTCTGCTGTGCCTGACATAGTTGTTCTAAAATCAAACAACAACAACAACAAATATATAACAAAAACATAGTAACTTAATGTCAATCCATCTTTGAGAACACACCATGCAAAATATTTTGAGAGAGATAAAGACACACACGCATACAATGTGGAGCTTTTTGATATTATGCTAGTTCGTTCCACACAGCACGGTCAAATTTATCTATATTCAGGCCTAGTTCAGTACACTTTTAGGTCAGCGTCATTAAATGTTGCTAAAGCTACCTAACTAGTTTAAATACTTTGTGTGAAACAAATTATATACTGTTAGCTACATTTAATGATGCTGACCTGAAAATTAACTGTGCTACAGATAGGATAAAATTCTCAATGTTGTGTGAAATGAACTATGACAGAAAACACTGATCCATGCATATAGACTATATACCTATACACTTCATAGCCTCCCAACTCTCTTAACAACTACGGAAAACTTAGTAACAGCCAGAAATGTGTTATGTCAGACATACTTTATTCTGCTTTTGTTAAGCATCTCCACTGTACCCCAGTTGAATCAAAAATATATCTAAAATATTTAATGACAAATAATGCACTTACCAGCCAGAAGGAATCATTTATCTGTCAACCCATTAATCCATAAGCAAATTTCACTGTAGCACTTGCCATATTTCCAAGACAGAAAAAATAAATTTTCAAAGAATCCATGAATTTTAAAGTTTAGCACATGGTTATCCGCTAGGGTCCATATTTGGAGGGTCTTTTATACATGGGGGGTAATTTTACAATCAATGTTAAGGACAACACAAGTATGTCACAAACAGTTTCACGTCCTCCAAAGAAAATGAGAGCTATATACAATAGTGATACAGCTAACTAATTACCCATGAATAATCTAATGCAACATGTTTCTCTTCATTACAGATTGTACTAAGTATAACTACAGTAGAGCTGAGTACCCAATATCGTTTCATTATTTACAATTTAACTTTACAAAATTGGAACTGATGAAAATGAAACAGTTTCTTGTAATAAATATTAATTATTTATTGTCAATTTCATATAACATCCATATATTAAACATGACAAAACCTCATTACTATGCAACATTTTATGATGTTATTTTTCTTTGCTCACACATACAAAATGTGTACTTTGGATGCAATGGTCACACCACAGCCCTCATTAACATATTTGTATTAATGAGCCGCATATAAACATTTGCACATGAACTACATTACACCAGTGTAGGTATCTTTTTACTTTAAAGGAAAATATTGGGTGAGAAAAATAATCTTTGTTGGGTTTTGGACCGAGACAAGGAAATCCCAGTTGCTAGGTTACATTATATGTCTTCCCACTGACTGGGATTTCCTTGTCTCGGCCAAATCACAACATAGATTCTATATGTCAGTGTCATCAATATTAAAGTATTATGCTAAAAGCAACAATTATTATATTACACTGTATTCAACTTTAACTCTTACAATGTCTACAGTTTGTAACCTGCCTATCTATCTATTGGAAAGTGACAATTATTAAATATGAGTGTATTCAACTGTAACTCTTACAATGTCTACAGTTTGTAACCTGCTTATTTATCTATTGGAAAGTGACAATTATTATATATCATTGTATTCAACTGTAACTCTTACAATGTCTACAGTTTGTAACCTGCCTATTTATCAATTGGAAAGCTGTAAACTGGTGAGACCACAATCAGTAGAATACCCGAGATTGTAATATTACCGTATTTGCCGGCATATAAGTCAATACTTTTTTATTAAAAAATCCAGGCTTCATCTTAAGACTCTGAATTGACTTATATATGGATTATGTCATGTAATTTTTAAAATGTCAAAAAGAATCTCCAAAAGTAAAAAAAAAAAATGTATAAAAAATATTTCATTTTGGGGAAGAGATCATGTAAGAAAAAACAAAGGACACTACATTGAGAAGGATTTTAAAATATTTGAAGATCCTCAGTATTAATTTAACTTACATCAGATTTAATTTCACTAAAGCAGCATACACAAGTAATATACTTTGTTTAAATTAATTACATATATGTGCATTAGAATAGGCAAGCCAGGAAATGAATGACCATGGCAGAGATATGTATTCCATATTTTTCTTCTTGCACCTTGTAATCAAGCAAAATATGCCCCGATGAGAGAGAGAGAGAGAGAGAGAGAGAGAGAGAGAGAGTGGGGGAGTATACTGTTTAGTTACCTTTTGATTGTGATCTTATTCTTGCAAAAGTACAACACTATACTCCATTATCAATTAATACCACTGTAAACAATTCCTTCTAGTTTTAGTTTCCATATCCACTGTGCCAAGAACACCATCTTTCTAGTGTAATTCACATGCTAGTTAAATATGATACAGCTGTAGTCAGGTCATCCATGCTAACACCAGTTTTATATCAAGATCCCACAGACCAGGCTATCAAAAGAGAAATGAGGCTACCCATTCGGTATTATAAATAATGTACCATGTAATGAAAGGAAATGCAAGGTGCTTCTTTTGTATTCCGGAGACCAGTGACATCTTTTGAACTTGCTGACAGAACTGTCAGAGCAATTTAAAGTAACAAAAGAGATTAAAAAAAACCAAACAAAAAGAGTGTATGGATATATATAATGTGAATATTTAAACTATGAAAGGGAAGAAGTATGGTATGTATTTTAATAGTTGAAATTTACTATTTAATTTATTACTTTTTTCTTTCTTTGACAAAAGCTTCGGCTAGTCAGACGAAGAAGGCTGAAATCTCTCTTATTTTTATCATTAGGTGCAAGAAGAAAAAATTCATCTCTCTCCCTCTCTCTCTCTCTCAAACAAGCAAACCTGTAGAAAAAGCATCTGTGATGCAAATTCTGTATTGCTGTTGACCTAAAATTGCATACGGTGATACCACTAATATTAATTATACCCGACATTACTATAGTTTCATTCCTCACAGCATTGAAATTTTATCCTATCTGTAACTCAATAAATTTTCAAGTCAGCATCATTAAATGTGGCTAAAAATACATAATTTGCTTAAAATACTTCATTTCAAAGAAATTAGGTACTTTTAGTTACATTTAATGATCCTGTTGTTGTATGGAAAAAAGTGAAAAAGATGAAGCCAAGGTATTGATCTGGCCTGGTCTTATACTCAGCATTGACTTCTAATATGGATGAAGAATGGAAAATGTAATAAATTTACTGATTCCACTTATACTCTGTCCTGATCTATATGCTTATGAAGCTTAATGAAAAACTACCTCGAAGATCATGTTGATATTGACAGGCAAGGTCAGCCCAATAAATTCTGCTCCCCCTGTATGGGGCCTCTGCTGATACAAACTGGTTTTGGGAACTGGTGTTGCAGAAGTCTGAGGTAAAAATGAACCATCCTGGCCCCAGTCTGACAAGGAAATTCCACTCGGATTTCTGGATGGACTGAAAATGAAGACAAATTCAACACTGAAATTTTCATTAAATTTTTACACATCTTAATTCTTTTAATTACCAAAAGAAAAAGTGGGTTCAGACAAGTTACATAAAGACCCCAAAAATTGTCATTTATGAGTTCTATTTTCAATAGCTGATGCAAACCATGGGTACTTCTCTCATTTCACAAGAGCAGGTTATTTAAAGTAGTAAAATGATTTAAACCCATTGATGAGATTAATTTTCCAATCCACTAATGGTAAACTTCACTCAAATTTGAATATACAGTAAATGTTGATCAATTAAAATTATGGGGCTTAATAATGGTTCTAGGTGCTACCACAAAAACCAAGCCCCAAAACCCACACCCCAAACCAAACCCTCAAACCAAATCCAAACTTGCTGGTTTTATTCTGGCACCTAGAAATGACCTAGTTTTCTTAGCACAACAACAAGGTCTACTGCAACACCAAGGTGTATTTGATATATCCTGGATCAATAGAATGCCCATTGCCCATTAGTCCTTCTACCTGGACTAGAGCAAGAGATACGAAACCATCTTGGAAACATTGCTGTAGCAGAAGCCAAGAACTGGTTTGGGATTGGCTCCAACTGGCTCTATCGGATATGGAAAACAATGAATTGACAAAACAACAACAACAAAAACAACTATCCCGAACAAAAATCGGACAAGAATGTTTTGATGGAACCTGTGGAGGATGAGGCAGACCCATTGGATGATCATGTTGTTGCAATGGAAAAGTATGTGGCGGAACAACAGCAATTGGAAGATGAGCCAGACCTGTTGGAGGGTTGTGTGGCCAGGCTGGAAGAGTATGAGGCAGAAAAAAATACAAGTGGAAAACAAGGAAGGCCCTAGGGAGGACCATGTGGCTAAGTTGGAAAATGGTGTATAACATCTTGTGGCAGATGTCCCATAGGAAAATCGGTTGGTTGTGGCAACAAAATCATAGTGGGGAAAAAAGACTGTCTTTGCAAAACAGCCCAAACTAGCACTAGATAGTAAGTTATTACCGCATATACTGGGACACAATAAAATAATTTTTTTTTCCCTCTGACATATGTCTCAAGACTTAAGAAATGAAATAAATTTGTCTTGAATTTGCACTGCACCCCACCACATGTTGCAATTAAATAGATAAAGAAATACTTAAATAGATAAAGAAATGCTTATTTGATAATAAAATAAACTAACCTTGTATTTTTGTCATTTATTTCTCTCTTTTTTTCATCATGAGCATTAAAGAATAAAATATATGCACCTCCATATATGTAGCACAGGCATCTATACTGTAGCATGTATTACTTACGTCCGATAACACATGACACATTGTTCACTGACATCAACATTGAGAAACAAATCATGTTTGGTTGTACTCAAAGGTTTGAATACGTTATCCAACTGAAGACTGGATCAACAAAATCGCAAATAAGAGGGAAATAATCGACCAATTAAAGACATCTGCCATTCTTGCACAAGGTGTTAGGTGCAAAATAACCAAGATTGAATTACAAAACTCCCATGATAACTCGTGCCCTGATAACTCGTGAACCCACTTATAACGCGGGGTCCAGCGTGGATCCCATTTTTTAAACCAGAAAATAACCCAAAAATTGATCTCTATTTGTTGAACTTGAAGAAAATCGTGATCAAAATTGGTAACAGAAACTTTGATGTATCGCTCGTTTTATAGTCGAAAACAGTACATAGGACCTAGAAAATTAAAACAACACAATGAAATGTCAATTTTTTTAAAAAATCTTACAATTTTTACATTTTCTTTCCAAACGACATTCCTAGTACACTGCAATTAATAAGGAAATTTTGATCAATAAAAATTTCACTCACGCCAAGTGGAGGCAGTACTTTAATAAATAAATACAAATCAAATGATTTTGAATCACTTGAAATTTGTGTTCTAGTTCCATCTTTTAGTTCCTTTCAAGTGTAATCATAATAAATGCAATGTGTCCTCTTGCGTATGTGTGTGTGTGACTTGGATTTTTAATGTAGCTTTAACAATTTTTCAGTCATATCGCTATGATGTCTGCAGTGTTGCAGTTTATAGTGATGTCTAGAACAGGGGCATTATGCTGCAGACATCTAGCATGATGTCCCACCCAGTCACATTATCCTGACACCAGGCAGACCAGCCCTAACACTAAAATCTTAATGCTGAGTGCCAAGCGAGGATTCTTTAGGACCAATTTTGTAAGTCTTTGGTATGACTCAACCGGGGATCGAATCCACGCCTTACCCCATCTGAGGAGGACACTGTAACCACTAGGCCACTGAAGAGGTTGTGTCCTCTTGTAATTAAACATAAATGTGTCAATCTACTGTAACAGCTATGTCTGCAAGCATTTCTCTGAGAACCTAGTTAAGTGCAAACCATGTTATGATAACTGATTTCCGGACGTATTTGTTGTATTGTTGCACTGAATTAAAAGCTGGCCTTCTTTGTATTATCACATTATGTCTTTTGAATCAAATAAAGGAGGTCGAATAAAAGAAAAGTTAAAAGGCACGAAAATCCTACAAAATCTAGTGGCCCCGGTCGTATGTTGAATGAATTCACTTCATTTGATCAATTGAACACTTATAAATGTTATTGTATATGTAACATAAACTACCTTAAATTAACTGACTCTTTCATAACTGTGATCAAAGATAACAAGACAGCCAAGCGAAATGAATACTTTGTAAAATAAAAAGCTTGATTTCGCAGCTACGGACCATTGTGTAAGTAAGTTTTAGAGAATTCATGAACTGGCACTTAGGGATATCCTCAAGGATGATAAGAAGTTTTATTATTAATTCCAATTAATTAATTCATGACATAAATATTGCACTAACTGAGCAATGCAAAAAAATGTAGAAGAATGTCTCACAAAATAAATGTCACATTTTTAAAAAAAAGGAAGCTTGTTTGGTAGTGTATCAACAGATAGTCTAGTTCCCTGCTCTGTGGACTCCCGATATGGCAGAATAATATTAAACAGCACTTTGGGAACCAGACTCCTCAAACAAAAAGCAGTGACACAACAGATTTTTTTGCGTACATGTGATGGTTGCTGAAACCAGTTGGAACTATCTTTCATATGTTGGACATTTTGAAAATAAATGTTATTTAAACTGAATAACAAACAACTTCATTAGAAAAAGCACATTATTAAAAATTATTATTGACATGATTGTAAAATGGGGATTCAGTCCATAAACAGCCCAGTTCCCTAACCCTGCCTCCGCCCAATGGTTTTTTTGATGTCAAAGTAATTTTTTTCAATTTCTGGAGGTCCCTCAGTAACTTGCACCTCACTTATAGTGCAGTCTATGTTTGTGGACCCCATTGTGCACGAGTTATCGAGGGAGAGGTGTATATCCAGGACAACTATATGATTGTATCTCACAAAATAAAAATCATAATTTGAAAATACATTCCCTTGAATGCAAGTGACAATCTTTTCACCAGCATGGGTTACAAAAAGTACTATTAAAGCCAGTTATTGCTGTGTATACTATTTACCCGCAAACATCAATGCTCACTGTTTGAACTTACAGTCAGGGCATCAAAGGGAAAGGTTATTTTTATTACAAAGCAGGCTGACCTCGGAAACCGATTTTGGATACTTTTAAGCCAGTATCAATACAAAGGTTTTTTTTATTTAAAAAAAGCCAATCTAGGAAGCTGACTTTGGATTCTTTTAAGTGTGATGATTTTAAAAAAAAAAATTGAATAAACATAGTCAGGCAAGATATGGAAGCTAACTTTGGTTCCTTTACACTGGTATTCACATTAATTTGTAAAGTAAATTGAAACAATGGAATGTGCATGGACATCAATGATCCAGCATCGCCCTGAGGATTTGAAGAAAATAAAATCATTTGATGAATTCGTGAAGGGCAGAAGAGAAGAAGATGATTTTGCCGACAATATGATCATTAACATGGATGCAATTCTAATGTACTTTGATCTCAATGCTGGGCGGACTGATGATAAGATGGGGATTAAAAGTGTGAGAATTAGCAAGATTGGTGCAGATTTAGAAAATCTGATTTTAGTCATTACAGTTTTCGCTTCAGGAGATGTGCTGCCAACAATGATTTTTCATGGCATGCACCGAAAGAATGGATCGTACGTATGCATGAGAAGGGTTGTTTTGAGATGCTGCTGCAGTGGATTAAAGAGTATTATCTCATGTACAGTTTGCTTTTTTTTAAAATAAAATTTCAGTTGGAGTGCATTTTCCAACATGTAATTTTCTAATGATTCATAAAGTATCCCACAACTTAAGACTCGGTAAAATGATGTGCCTCAGGACATGCCTCAGAACATACAGTGCACAAGAAAATTACTTTAAAAATTAATTTATGGTGTCACATCATATATGGTAAATATGGTAGCATATGCCAGCTTGGGTGCGTCCAATTGCTGGAAAAAATGTTGTGGAATATTCTTGCCAGCAACAAGTCCCCAGAACCTGTGGAAGAGGAAGTCATGATCTGTTGCCTGTTGGCAATCAGAGGCTACATGGATGCAGATACTTGTGTCAAATTGGTCTGTTGCCTTTTGGCAATCAGAGGCTACATGGATGCAGATACTTGTGTCAAACTGGTCTGTTGCCTGTTGGCAATCAGACATGGATGCAGATACTTGTGTCAAATTGGTCTGTTGCCTGTTGGCAATCAGAGGCTACATGGATGCAGATACTTGTGTCGAATTGGTCTGTTGCCTGTTGGCAATCAGAGGCTACGTGGATGCAGATACTTGTGTCAAATTGGTCTGTTGCCTGTTGGCAATCAGACGCTACATGGATGCAGATACTTGTGTCAAATCTGTGCCACAAACTGGCAAAAACAAAGTATAATACTGGTAGAATTGATTTTACACAAACATTTGCAAAAACTAGTGGTTCTGTGGATGTGGCACCATTGATATTGTCCACTGTATTGACCAACCTTGCTGTCGAGTATGTCCTGGTTTCCAAAACAAATTACTAAAACTATTGTGCTCCAAACCAATTTTTTTTGTGTGTGTTGATCCACGGACAGCCAATAGAACAATAGATTTTGTCCAGGATGTATACATAATGGTATCATAGGCATTGTCCGACAACAACAAAAAAACAGTGGTATGGCCAAGCACAAGCTCAACCTTTTCTTGAGTAGGACAAGCTACAATGATTTCCTGAATAAGCATAAGCAATTGTACTAGAACAAGCCAAAGCAAATGGACTACTATAAAAAGTGTGTGCAGCAAGTGTAAAAGAACTGCAGCAACTATGGTCTATGTATGGTACATCTGAATTCTGTTTTGTTGGTGTAGTAGACCTGATTGTTTCCCAGAAGTTGTTTGGCTAGTCAGAAAATGGATTGGAACCAATCTATATCATGTGATCAACAAAGGTTTCCCCAATTTCATCTATGGAATTTGGCTGAACTATTGTCTACTCATATGGAACTCTTATGCAAATAATGATTTTGCATTTGTTCCATTCAACTACCCTGATTCCCAACCACTGCACATTCCCATGGTGGCATGGAGAAAAGCATTGCAGTCTGTGGCTGCTGTAGAAATTCTTGTAAGAACTCTTGAAGAATTGCACCACATTAAAAAAATCCTGAGCAATCCAAAACATGGATTGCTTGCAGTCCAGTTGCAAGACATGTTTGCCCAATACTGGCTGCATGTGCAATAGTTCAATTTTTCTCCTTTGTATATGTTGATCCCCATTTAGCATCAGTTAGGTGCCAGACGTAGACCATGATTGCCCAATTATTCCAAACTGCACTCGATAAGTAGAAACCATACATGGGTATTTCCCAATCATTTGTTCTCTCCCCTTTGCTGTTGTACAATTACAAAAAACAAATTCATGCAGGGTGTGCCTTGAAATACAGTTCTGCATATTTGTAGCAAATGTATTCCCCTTGTTTGACATTGACAATCTTGTAGCCATTTGCATTTGTTGGTGCTTCCAAATTGTACAGTTGGATTCCCAGCACTTCTGCAACATACTCCACCAAGCCCATATGTTGTATTGCTGTATCAAGTGCTTTGACAAGTCTGTATGTATTGTCCCGTTCCAGCTCATCTGGCACTTCTAGGATATGTATTTTGTTCCAAAATATTTCCATGCCATTATTGTTGTGGAACAAGCACAGAAGATGATGATCTATTTCTTTTGTCCTCGTATTCAATGAAATACTTTCTGCACAACTGTAGAATGGCTTCTAGTCCTTTTGTGGCCCAGGCTGTGTGCCTAGACCAGTTGTGGTCCATGGACTGCTTGCAATCTGTCTGTACATCGAGAATGACTCTCATTGCAGCAGTACTGTTGTCATTGTAGTGTCGAAGTCCTAGCAGTCAAGCCTGTTTAGGTTGTTTGGAACATGTTTCCAATTATTTTCTGTTTCTTTTTTCGACAATGCCTCACAGACCGACATCTGCGATCTCCAACCGCCTTTTCTTTCTATTTTGGTAGACAGCAGCAAAATACATTGATTGGTTGCAATTTCCTTTCAAGGATAGACTGGCTGTTCTACAACAATAGCACGGCTCTTTTGAACATGCCGATCCAAGACACATACAGTATGTGGAATCTGGCACTAGAATCAATTGATCTGGTACGTTGTGTATTTGTACGGGATGGTTGCAAGTGGACATTTTTGTTTTTGCTTTGAGATCTTTTGTGTAGCATCACAGTGGTTGCAGTGAAATACCATCTTTGTCCACTGAAATCCAACTTCCGACATTGCCCATACCACGGCCTGTGCCCATTTTGCTTCATCTTCAATATCTGTTTTTGTGGGTCATATGCATATCATGGATACATGGTTAATTTTTGTATGTGCATACCAGTCTATAGAGATTGTGTGGTTGGGCTGATTGGCTAGCACCATGCAACAATCCAACGCACTGGCGACATTTGTCCACCCTCATAATGTTGGTTGTTTAACAAATAGTTTTTGTTCATGCTGCAATACCAACTGCAATATTACATCACTCACGATTTCTGCAGTTTTAAAATTAAGTGTGACACCTTGTTGACATGCATATAGCGATACTTCTCTATATGTGCATTTTTGTGCTTGTATATCTGGTTGCAGGGATGTTTCTTTCAAGTGCACATTTGTACAACTGGTGCAGTCCGCCAGGTGGCCTCTAAATGGTTTGTAAATTTCACCAAAATTCAATACTGGAAAACAATTTTGTTGGCATTGTTCAGGTGTTTGTAATAGAAACAAAAGAGTGAGTACTCCAATGCTGTTTATATTGTCCAGAAATAGTGCCTGATGCATCATCCGTGGGTGTGTCGTTGTTTAATATATGAAACCCTTGGCTGAGTAGGTACTGTTGAAGACATGGTTGATCAAGAACACCAGAGAAATTGTGCATGTAGTCAATGGAGTCGAGTCCATATCCATAGGTGAGTTGTCAATTATTAAAATCTCCCAAACACGTCTGCAACTGTTCCATAGGAATTTTGGCCACAGCAACGTTTGCCACAAACACAGCAACAACAGGTGTACTTGAATCGGGGTTGTTTTGTGATTCCCATGCAGATCAAGCTCTTCATTTGCATCAAATTCTATCTGCTCTGTTGTATTTCATACTATACCTTTGTTGCTACTGCGTGCAAAATGAAGATGTTTGGGTGGACATTGTAGTTTGCCATGATGGTTTTCTGCACTGCACCCTGGATATCAGCAACAACTGTGCTGGCAGAGCCATCATCCCTGGTTGCTGACAGAATGCTGCCTTTAATGTATACAATATCTTTGCATCTAAGGTATCCAAAGATGTACATATCATTGACAAATGTTGGAAGACCAGAGAGTGGCTGCAAATGTGTGTGACCCTCAAGCACTTGTAGACAGTCAACAGTAGAGATGCCTGGTACTAGATTGCTTTTGTATTCATTTTCTTGGAGCATATGTAGTGCTAACAGTGTTCACGCACAAAGACCCATACTTTGGAATGTAACATAAATTGTTAGGATGCAAGCATCTACTGTAGTATTTTGTAGTACATTTGTGGTTTGTATGGTTATCTTAGTATTTTGCAGTACATTTGTGGTTTGTATGGTTGCCTTAGTATTTTGTAGTACATTTGTGGTTTGTATGGTTGCCTTTGTATTTTGTAGTACATTTGTAGTTTGTATGGCTGCCTTAGTATTTTGTAGTACATTTGTAGTTTGTATGGTTGCCTTAGTATTTTGTAGTACATTTGTGGTTTGTATGGTTGCCTTAGTATTTTGTAGTACATTTGTGGTTTGCATGGTTACCTTAGTATTTTGTAGTACATTTGTGGTTTGTATGGTTGCCTTAGTATTTTGTAGTACATTTGTGGTTTGTATGGTTGCCTTTGTATTTTGTAGTACATTTGTAGTTTGTATGGTTGCCTTAGTATTTTGTAGTACATTTGTGGTTTATATGGTTGCCTTAGTATTTTGTATTACATTTGTGGTTTATATGGTTGCCTTAGTATTCTGTAGTACATTTGTGGTTTTTATGGTTTTGCCTTAGTATTCTGTAGTACATTTGTGGTTTTTATGGTTTTGCCTTAGTATTCTGTAGTACATTTGTGGTTTGCATGGTTACCTTAGTATTTTGTAGTACATTTGTGGTTTATATGGTTGCCTTAGTATTTTGTAGTACATTTGTGGTTTGTATGGTTGCCTTTGTATTTTGTAGTACATTTGTAGTTTGTATGGTTGCCTTAGTATTTTGTAGTACATTTGTGGTTTATATGGTTGCCTTAGTATTTTGTAGTACATTTGTGGTTTATATGGTTGCCTTAGTATTCTGTAGTACATTTGTGGTTTGTATAGTTACCTTAGTATTCTGTAGTACATTTGTGGTTTTTATGGTTTTGCCTTAGTATTCTGTAGTACATTTGTGGTTTGTATGGTTGCCTTAGTATTTTGCAGTACATTTGTGGTTTGTATGGTTGCCTTAGTATTTTGTAGTACATTTGTGGCTTGTATGGTTGCCTTTGTATTTTGTAGTACATTTGTAGTTTGTATGGCTGCCTTAGTATTTTGTAGTACATTTGTGGTTTGTATGGTTGCCTTAGTATTTTGTAGTACATTTGTGGTTTGCATGGTTGCCTTAGTATTTTGTAGTACATTTGTGGTTTGTATGGTTACCTTAGTATTTTGTAGTACATTTGTAGTTTGTATGGTTGCCTTAGTATTTTGTAGTACATTTGTAGTTTGTATGGTTGCCTTAGTATTTTGTAGTACATTTGTGGTTTATATGGTTGCCTTAGTATTTTGTAGTACATTTGTGGTTTGTATGGTTGCCTTAGTATTTTGTAGTACATTTGTAGTTTGTATGGTTGCCTTAGTATTTTGTAGTACATTTGTGGTTTATATAGTTGCCTTAGTATTTTGTAGTACATTTGTGGTTTGTATGGTTGCCTTAGTATTTTGTAGTACATTTGTGGTTTATATGGTTGCCTTAGTATTTTGTAGTACATTTGTGGTTTGTATGGTTGCCTTTGTATTTTGTAGTACATTTGTAGTTTGTATGGTTGCCTTAGTATTTTGTAGTACATTTGTGGTTTATATGGTTGCCTTAGTATTTTGTAGTACATTTGTGGTTTGTATGGTTGCCTTAGTATTTTGTAGTACATTTGTCGTTTGTATGGTTGCCTTAGTATTTTGTAGTACATTTGTGGTTTATATGGTTGCCTTAGTATTTTGTAGTACATTTGTGATTTGTATAGTTGCCTTAGTATTTTGTAGTACATTTGTGGTTTATATGGTTGCCTTAGTATTTTGTAGTACATTTGTGGTTTGTATAGTTGCCTTAGTATTCTGTAGTACATTTGTGGTTTGTATGGTTGCCTTAGTATTTTGTAGTACATTTGTGGTTTGTATGGTTGTCTTAGTATTTTGTAGTACATTTGTAGTTTGTATAGTTGCCTTAGTATTCTGTAGTACATTTGTGGTTTGTATGGTTGCCTTAGTATTTTGTAGTACATTTGTGGTTTATATGGTTGCCTTAGTATTTTGTAGTACATTTGTGGTTTGTATAGTTGCCTTAGTATTCTGTAGTACATTTGTGGTTTGTATGGTTGCCTTAGTATTTTGTAGTACATTTGTGGTTTGTATAGTTGCCTTAGTATTCTGTAGTACATTTGTGGTTTGTATGGTTGCCTTAGTATTTTGTATTACATTTGTGGTTTGTATGGTTGCCTTAGTATTTTGTATTACATTTGTGGTTTGTATGGTTGCCTCACATTTTGGAGCCACATTGTTTACCATTCTCTATATACAGGCTACAGTTTTTCTCCAACTGTTTACTGGATGTATAGTATGGCAAGTATGGATTTTTTTTGTTTCCTTCTTTGGCTTTAGGTTGTGTTTGGTTTTTTGGCTTTGGGTTGTGTTTGGTTTTTGATTTGGTGTTTGTGTATTGTTTAGGGGTTTTCTGTTTTGGATTTGGAGTTTGTGCGTGGTTTTTGGATCTGGTGTTTATGTTTGATTTTTGGTTTTGATGTTTGTGTTTGTGTTTGGTTTTTGTTTTTGATGTTTGTGTCATGGTTTCAGTATCTGTGTTTGATTTTTAAATTTGGTGTTTGTGTTAAGTTTTTTTGTCTGCGTATTTGATGTTGAGGTACTAATTTGTCAATAATATGCTGCTAAGTCGGTTTTAAAAAAAAGTAGCCCAAGTCATGGCAATATCAGCAAAAAATGTGCTCTAGTAAAATACAAACATGCATGTTTGGTCGTAGATGCTATTTGTGGTCTTGACAACATCAACGATCATAGGTTCAGCATTGAGAATTATTGTCAGAGCTATTTTGATAGTAACTGGTATCTCTTGTGGTGCTAGCAAATTAATTTTGATGTGACTGCATTCATGACTATGCATCTATTCTGAATTGTTAGCAGCTGCACAGAGCAGTCTCAATACCATCAGTAAATTGTACTCAGTAGCAATCAAGTATAAAATTATCAATGCAGCTGAGTTTGAGATTGTGCTGGTGGAAATGTAAAATCACAGACACAATCTTCATGCAGAGAACTGGTTTATCAATCGAAACAACAGCTGCCACTGTGAGCTGCCTGGGCAGTACTGATCAGTACCAAATCCATAAGCAGTATCAAAGGCTGGGCTTTTGCCTTTTTTTGGAAACCCTTTGAGGCACTGACATCCATTTGAGACTCTACCCCTCAAGACTGGCTCATGTGTGTAGACAAAATTAAAAGTGATTAACAGTCACTTATGGGCTAAGTGTGTCATAGGGGTAGAGGCAGGGCCACAATGGGAACAAAAACAGTGAAATGAACACTTTCATACTACTTAGATAAATGAGTTGTGCAGAATGCAAGACCCAAAACAGTACATTCAAGAGAAGTTCTGCATACCTACATTGTCAATTAACTTTTAAACAATAGTTCATAAGCTAAATCTAATATCTTCTGCATACATTTAAACAAGTTTGTTATAAAGCATCATGATTTTTCCCAATTCTACTTTTTTTAGCTCTTGGGAAGAAATTTCTTCAAAACCAAAACCAAAATTGTTATCAAAATTGCAGGGAATTCTAAATTACATTTCTTTTTGTGATCATTGGCACAAACTTTCATTTTCTTTATGCTGTTGATATTACTCTGTGATACGTTTTTTTGCAGATCATGTACAGTATAATTGTGTAACAGGCAGAAGTAGGTCCATTTGAAGCACATAAAAAAAGGTGATGTATAAAGTTATTGACAAGGGGATGTCGGGTTGTAGGTATGCCAAGAACAGTATGAATGAATATATCACTGACTATCGACAAGGGGTTGTCTGGTTGTAGGCATGCCAAGAAGAGTATGAAGGAATATATCACTGGCTATTGACAAGGGGTTGTCTGGTTGTAGGCATGCCAAGAAGAGTATGAAGGAATATATCATTGACTATCGACAAGGGGTTGTCTGGTTGTAGGCATGCCGAGAAGAGTATGAAGGAATATATCACTGACCATCGACAAGGGCTTGTCTGGTTGTAGGCATGCCAAGAAGAGTATGAAGGAATATATCATTGACTACTGACAAGGGGTTGTCTGGTTGTAGGCATGCCAAGAAGAGTATGAAGGAATATACCATTGACTATCGACAAGGGGTTGTCTGGTTGTAGGCATGCCAAGAAGAGTATGAAGGAATATATCAATGACAATTGACAAGGGCAAGTCTGGTTGTAGGCATGCCAAGAAGAGTATGAAGGAATATATCATTGACTATCAACAAGGGGTTGTCTGGTTGTAGGCATGCTAAGAAGAATATGAAAGAATACATAACTGACATCTGATACACATGCATTATTAAAATAAGTAATGTTTCAAATGAAACATGAGTTATCACTATAAATAGAGTATATTTTTTAAATGGTAAAAAAAAGTGTGCTAGTGCATCAAAACTGATGTGTTCAGAACAGCAGTAGCAGCTAGTGATGTGGTATAAAATTATTTCTGTATAGTTTTTTTAATAACCTTAATAGAAGAAAAACCCACTTCTTTTATTCCTGTAACATTTATGACTAACAGAAAGCTTGCCATTCCCCTGAGCTATAAGCCACATTTCAACAGGGTGGGATATAAAGATATATAAATAAATTGAAAGAAAAAAAACTTGAACACTGAGCTTACTGTAGGGTATGGACAGAAGTACTGATAAACTGACAAGCACATCAAGGTCAAAGTGACCACTATATCAAGCTTCACTAAGTCAGAAATGCAGTTTGTTGATTAAAGTGAAAGTTATATTCAATGCAATTAAAGATTTTTTTTAAGGATGTGTGTGTGTGTGTGTGTGTGTCAAGCTAGACTTGAATTTACGGAAGAAGTGACTTCTTTTGGACAGAGTAGGATGAAGTGAGAACTGAAATGGGAAAAGTGGAAAAAAGCATGAAACACATACACACACACCTCTGTGTTTTGATTTGCTTTTTAAATGATGTCCTCTACTTGTTAGTATGCATTTAACACTGGTTTTAAGCAATACTAATTTTCAAGTAAAAAAAATCTATGTTCAATGTTTTATTATTAATACAATTAGTACAGGCATAACAATTATTATACTCATATCCATCGTAGTCATACTTGAAAGTGTGTATATTTGATTTAGAGATATATCCAGTGTATTTTGGCTATGTGACTTTAAAAGACCACAGCTGAAACTATACATTGCAATTAATTTTATCTGATAGAAGTAATGAGATTAAAGTCGTTTAATTGCAAGTTGGTAGAACTGCTTAATCATCTATCACTTTAATTTTTGTTTTTACTTTCTGAAAGTTTACTATAAAATAGCAGTCAAAAGGATTTCTAAACTGTTTTGAAACAACCCCTGTATCGTGTACATTATTTAAAGAATGGTTTATGTCAGATAGCTTTTGTTTAAGAAATCATTTCCTTCCTTCCAAACTTTGGACAGATTGGAAGAATTATGAAATATATAGGATAAATGGCAGCATTGGGGCTTTAATGGGAAAGTGGATGCCTTCCTGCATGTTACATAATGTATGAAGTGAACATTGGAGGCAACCTTTTTACCTAGAATGCATTGCATGACGATGTTCATGCTGATAAGGCCTTTGGACATTTTCAAAGTGAGGTTCATGTTAATTAAATCTCACTCCGTATTTAAAAAATTCACCTTTGTCTTTATTTTGTATCCCTTTTTAGGGTGTATAAACTTACTGTAGCAACAAAGATGCTGCCAGGATTTTATCGAAAGGAAGGATCTCCACATTGGTCATAAAAATAATGGGGAAGTAAAATAAGGAGGGGAACTGGAAACAGCCATAGTTCAATATTTATCTAACACTTAAACATCTGTCTCTTTTTCTTCCAGCTCCACTCTGAGCTCTAGTCTAGTTGTATAAATATTAATCTGTTGATTGTTTTTGTCAAAGCTTAATCTGCTCCTTATCTGTGTATGAACATGGTTCTGAGCTGAGAACACCCTTTTCACCATCTGCTGTCTTAAGCAATCTATGCATAACAGGCTTGAACAACTTGGGCAACTGTTCTTTATGGTTGTTATGTACAATTTTCAGCAGCTCACAGGTACTGTCTATTGGATACCTGTTCTTCAAAATAACATATTTTACTAAAATGAACTCTGTGAAAAGTTTTGTTTTCTTGAATCAATGCTTTGCTGAGTACAATGACAGATTTCTTATCTGAAATGCTATACAGCCAGGACTGTGTGATGTGCCATAAAACCCTATTCAGCCAGGACAGTGTCATGTGCCATTCAACCCTATACAGCCAGGACTGTGTGATGTGCCATGACATGCTATACAGTCAGGACTGTGTGATGTGCCATGAAACCCTACACAGCCAGGAATGTGTCATGTGCCATTTACCCTATACATACATATTCTTTCATTATCATCCATTTCTCAAATTAGCCACAGTAAATAAAGTACACTGATAGTCATCACCTACTATGAAAGGAGTGGCATTTCTATTGTGCAATAGTCAAATCTCACTTCTAATCAGCTGTGGGCTTTGAAAATTCAACTATATACTCAACACAATTGTGTTACCTGGAGTTCCAAATTTCATTTTTGACAAAAGCAGCCATTGCTATGCTCACTCTGAATTCACATTAAATCTATTTGATAATTAAAATGATTAGTGATGCAGCAAAATGATTTATTATGTCAAACAAAAAATATTTTTTGGGGAGGAAGTCTCACAAAGCATGTAACTCTGGAGATCAAATGTAGGTTACCAATGTGTATCTACTAACACATGTGAGATAGTTAACTAAGCAACTTACCCAAGCCGCAAACTAAAGCTTTCCAGGCTTGTTCTAGAATCAATACTTGGTCGTCTGCTCACAGATGTTGAAGTATTTCCCTCATAAAGTTTGCTCAGTCCATAGTCTGATTCAAATTCTGAACTATTCTGTCTTTGTTTCATCAAGGAACGAAGAGTTGCATATCCAACGGCATCTCTCGATGTTGTGTACATGATAGCATTTTCAGAAAAGTCAAAGAATCTTGACGATGGAAGTATTCCATAACCTGGACTTGACTGTCGTCGCAAACTTGGAACTCTGTTCAAATTTGCAAGTTTTCTTTGAGTACTGGAAGGATGCACTAACTCTTTATCATCTATTTTTACCAAGGAATCTGTAATTGCAGGTTCAATGTGTTCCAGTGATGTGGAACTTGCTATTGGACTCAAAGACCTAAATTCTGAAACACCATGATGTCCTGAATCATAAGAACTAATACCACTAGTTGTAGAATCTGTGTTGAAGCTATCAGCTCGGCTTTTACTAGTTCTTGAGCTCTCACTGCCACTGCTTTTCTCATCACGCAAGCTGATAGGCTTCTTTGAAGAATCAGCCATAGTCTTTATTTTACTACTAAACTCTGCTAAATGACTTTGATCAGATTCCTCACATTGATCCTGCTCTTCCAATCTTTTGGATTCTTGATTCTGTCTTTCAATAATTTCCTTTGGCAAGGATTCCTCTGATTTTGAAACCCCTTTATCAAAATTAACTGACTGAATTGCACTATCACTACTTGCCCTATCTCTCTGGCTTTTATTCAATTTATTTGTTGAATGTACAGGAATTTCAAGAACTAATCCTTCCTGTATGATTGTTTGTTCTTCTTCTTCAACATCTTCCTCTTCTGATTCATGACCAACAAGTCCAGATATGTGTCTCTCCTCCATTATCACAAGGTCATCACTAAGTGCTCTTTCTCGACTAGGACTCATCAACAAAACTGTATGTAAGGATTGAGATCGAGATGGCAAAGTCTGATATCGCTTGTAGCTATGACTTTCTAATGGTAACGTCCTACTTTTTCCTACACTTCCCAAATGTCTTGAATCTGGATTTAATGAATGGAATTTGGTAGGTGATGTATCACAGAATTGCTCCTTCTTTTCACAACCACTTTGGTAAATGTTTGAATTTGAATCTAGACTGATATTCCCCCCATTTGGATGATTTGGAAATGTTAATTTTGTGTCACCAATGTTGAGTGGGCTCTCAAACCTACTATTACTATAGATCATACTGAACGAGGTTTCACTCACAGGTGTTGTCTCTGCAGCCTCGAGAAGCACTGTTTTATCCTCAACTACTGGCCATGGATCTGTCCGTGATTTCCAGCAAGACTCCCAGCCATATCGTGTCAATGCCTCAGCACCCTCCCGTGTACTGGCTAACAGTCCCAGCACGAAGAAGGCTGTTCTGTGAAGCATTAATAAAACAAAGTTCATAAGGCAGTCAATACCATGTGTGTACAATGCTTAGTGGATATTCCAACATAGGAATTGATAAACTAAAGAAATAATGATTGATTGCTATTATCAAATTCCCAAAAAAATTCTATTACATATTGCTCGCCCCAACCTGACCCCATCCTGACAGTGATCTAGGGGTTTTAACCCAAGACTGATTACATTTAGTTTTCCTGTAGTATCATTAATTTTTGTCGGGTACCAATTTTCATGGATTTCATTGTTATCCGAAACCACAATTCTAAAGACACAATGAAAACTGAACCACAAAATGATACAGAAGCCCCACTCCATTTTCTTACTGTGTTTCATTCCTAGAGATCAACAAGTCTATTTAATAAGTCAATGTCACTTCTGGAATCTAGTAATAAAATATCAGCTTTTATATGTGTTCATTTTATTTTAACCCTTAAAAATAGTTATTATGCATTTTATATTGTTTCAAGGAACATCTATCTATATGGCATCCTGTAATTTTTAGTTGCTCAAAATATATGAAGTGAAATAAGCAATGACTGAGAGATATGAGAAAAATCACAAGTTCTTCAGACACTAGCATTACTAAAAATTAAAGAAAGTATAAAACATTATGTAGTAGGATGAAAATAAGGTTTAATACTGTTGTTAAAAAATTTAAATCCTAATGAAGGCATTTCTCACTTTATCTATGCATGGATAATCCCAATAAAAATATGATTGTAAAATACCAGAACTATTCCTTGAAGTACAGTACCTGTGAAACACTAGCATATATATATAGTATTTAAAGCAAAGTAGCAGGGTTCAAATGCTCAAACTTTGACAAAACTACTGAATCATCGTGTCCATCAAGTCTGATATTACTAACAAAATATTTATCTGGTAAAGAATCCTGAAATTGTTGAATTAAATCAGTCCAGTATTCTCACAGCCACTCATAATCAGGTTCAATCTCTGACACATTTTCATTAGAATTAAAATTAGGCTTGATTGATGAAGTTTTCATTAAATCTAGCGGCTGAAGTCGGTTTGTACATGATGCAAGCTCCAACAGAGAAGTGATTCCATTGCTTTTCAATTTAGTTAGCATCTTCATACTTTGATGGACTCAAAACACATACAATGCTGATGCGTTTTGCTATCTGCATTGAACAAGGGGCAGTTGGTCATGTATTAGGTTCACATTTGGAACAATAACATTATCTAAACCAACAAGGATCTAAAATTTTACCATTTTTTAAGCCACCATGTCCATTCAGAAAGAAGCTGATGGTGCACTCTTATGGAGAGTGTTTTAAGGAAGAGATGATAAACTTTACTTTAATAGCCTATTAGCTTAGTGTTGTTAGCTGAGTTGGCTGTTTGATCTTGAGTGTAAGTTATTTATCCTGACAAGTGCTTAATTGTGCTCATTATTAATATTATTTTAACCACTGCAGTGACTAATACTTATTGTTGGCAATTCTTTCTTTATTATTTGTTATTGGGCATATTGGGGAGGTTAAATAACAATATTAAATCCCTTCAGATATGCAAACTTTGTCAAGCAAAACCATGAATTTAAGTACTCCCAAAAATAACTTTTTTAAAAACAAAATCAAGAAGAATGAGGTTGATGGAAATAAATGATGCTACAGTATTACACTCCTCCCATTACAGCACACCTGGGTAACACACAAACTCGCCTCTAACGTAGTGGCCTGCATTGATCAAAAAAAAAAGTTCTTATACAGAAAAGGCTAAAACTAAAATCCTAATGCTTAAATCTGTAAATGAGAACAACTCAATATATGGCTCAATATGACAACAATGGTTAGTAAATTTGGAATTGCTATGATCAAAAGACATTTCTTATTAAAATCTGGTGGAAGATTTTCTTCAACAAATATATTCTTGATAAATAATACAGTATATCTATCAATGAAAATGTTAGTAATAGTTTGGTGGTTTATATGTGTAATTCTTACGATGAAGCATTAGTTGATTTATATTTGCTTATGCTTACTGATGTGCAAATTTATGAGTGGAACCTGTCTTGAAAGACCACCCCTTTTGCCAAATCATAGTGGTCTCTCATGACAAGTGGTCTCTCATAACAGGTCATAACACTATATAATCCATAAATCTATACATGCTAACATGGAGAACCTGGTCTCTCAAGACAGGTGGTCTCTCATAGCAGTGGTCTCTCAAGACAGGTTTTACTGCATGTCAACTTGGTTTTAAAAGTCTATCATCAATTTATTAATTTGGTTTACTAAAGCATGGAGATTAAAGTGTTTCATTAAAAAACTTGAATCTTATTCAACTCAATGAAAACACGGGAGATTGTGGATTTAAATAAGGCCATGTCATAATTGTTGTGTCCATGACCAAGACACTTAACATCAACCCTTGAGCAAAAATCTTAACCTCAACCTTTTACCAATGTATTTAACCTCAACCCTTGACCAAGAATCTTAACCCCAACCTTTGACCCAGGTACTTAACCTCAACCTTGACCAAGAGAGTTAAGCTCAATCCTTGACCAAAATAATTAACCTCAACCCCTGACCAAGACACTTAACCTCAACCCTTGACCCTGGTATTTATCCTCATTTACCATCAAGTATAGCACTTAACCAAACTTGTCAATCTGATTAAAACTGATATCTCGAACACAGGCGTGATCTGACATGCCACTATAAGTTCATGTTCTGGTGATTTCAGAATTCCCTCTCTGCTTACTTTTACAACTCAACCAGATAATTCACTGCATTACGTGTTAGAGTTATTGTCAGTAATGATATGCTTTGAATATTTCTCAGTTTCTTACATATGAAATCTGTAATCTGATTGGTGAATCAAAATGTCCACAATCTTGTATCTGTGCCTATTAATTCACTTCTTAGAACCAGATCTTGATCTTAATTAAGCTGCCCAACTTCTCATGTGGACCATGCTGTGAATGGGCACTAATCAATACTAGAAATGGGAACCCTGTTGTGAATGGGCACTAATCAGTACTAGAAGTGGGAACCCTGCTGTGAATTGGCACTAATCAATACTAGAAGTGGGAACCCTGCTGTGAATTGGCACTAATCAATACTAGGAGTGAGGACCCTGCTGTGAATTGGCACTAATCAATACTAGAAGTGGGAACCCTGCTGTGAATGGGCACTAATCAATACTAGGAGTGGGAACCCTGTTGTGAATGGGCACTAATCAATACTAGAAGTGGGAACCCTGCTGTGAATGGGCACTAATCAATACTAGGAGTGGGAACCCTGCTGCAAATGGGCACTAATCAATACTAGGAGTGGAACCCTGCTGTGAATTGGCACTAATCAATACTATGAATGAGGACCCTGCTGTGAATGGGCACTAATCAATATTAGGAGTGAGGACCCTGTTGTGAATGGGCACTACTCAATACTAGAAGTGGAACCCTGCTGTGAACGGACACCAATCAATACTAGGAGTGGGGACCCTGCTGTGACTTTGGCACTAATCAATACTAGCAGTGAGGACCCTGCTGTGAATGGGCACTACTCAGTACTAGGAGTGGAACCCTGCAGTGAATGGACACCAATCAATACTAGGAGTGGGGACCCTGCTGTGAATTTGGCACTAATCAATACTAGGAATGGGGACCATGATGTGAATGGGCACCAATCAATACTAGGATGTAAACTAGTGGTAGCCTGGTAAGGGAAATAATTGACCCTCAGTCAGGATATGACCCTATGATATCCTCTTATAATATAGACCAGTCAATGGAGGCAACTTGTGCCATGTTGTTTAAAGCAACATTTTATTAGGTTCCCGCTAGTCTAATGATAATAGTCTAATGATAATAAATTATTTCCTTGAGAGGAACAAGTGTGTGAATAATTAATAACTTTGACGATAACATTACATAAAGTTCAACATGCTGTCTTGTAATTCTGCTCAAGTCCTGCAAAACTATATTCTTGATACTTGTACTGACCACATCTTTGGGCAACAGTAATATTTGCTGGTGCCAGAATGACTGACTGCAAAACTAAATTTAGCAACTAGTGCCAACCACAACTGCATCATATAATAGGAAATAATTTTTAGTTCCATAATGACATGCTTAAGGAAGGGGATAAGGAAAGAGACATTGTGCAATATTTACCTAACACTTCAATATCCATCTCTCTTTCTCTCCTCCCTAACCCTGTTTGAGGTCTATTGAAAACAAAATCTTTTAAAGATGTTGCCTCTGGTTGTTTAAGCATTAACCTGCTGATTGTTTCTGAGCTTAATCTTTGTCAAGTTCAAGAATGCAGGTGTATGAACATTTGCCTATCTGGAAAAGTGACAGATATCACAAAAAAACACTGTGATACCTCTATCGGTAGCATGACTTGCATCATGACAAGCACTTTAAAGGTTTACAGTTTTACAAAAATTGCACACTGTGCAGAGTGCATTTTTATATGCAAAACTTTAAACTAATTTGCTTCAGTTCTTGTGCTTCACTGTTTTCCAAGTGCACGAATTCATACAAATGTTTTGTGATTGCTACATCTGCACATCCTGGCAGCATCTTTGTGAATGTAATCGTTTCTTACATTACAAGATCATATGCAAAAATATGTGTATGTGTGTGTGATTCAGATTTTTAACGTATCTTTTTTAAAACAATTTTTCAGTCATATCGCTATGACGTCTGCAATATGGCAGTTTATAGTGATTTCTAGCACTGAGGCATCATGCCGCAGACATGTAGCATGATGTCCCACCCAGTCACATTATCCTGACACCAGGCCAACCAGTCCTAACACTAACCTCTTAAAGCTGAGCCCCAAGCGAGGTAGCTGTTAGTACTATTTTTGTAAGTGTTTGATATGACTCGGCCAGGGAACAAACCCATGATCTTCTGCATCCGAGGCGGATGCTCTAACCACTAGGCCACCAGAGCGGTTAGCAAAAATACAATGGTGCTAATTTTAACTGATGCATGTACATGACTGTGTCCCATTAATAAATAAGCAAAAGACCCCAATTTTGCAAAGCCAGCCTTTAATTGAGCTAGAAAAGACAAACAAGCACCATGAAAACCAAATTACACATCGGACCATGTTTAACAGTCTTCGATGTATATAACTGATATTTTTCTGAAGAAAGCAATTTTTTTTGTAAATTCAGTTTTTAATAATACTTAACTGATAACATTATATATGAGGTAACTTTCTCTTCTACATCCCAAAATGATGAAAAGCATCTTTCTGTCTATATATTATACAGACAATGGGAAGCAACAATTATACCTCAGTGTACCAGTTTATGCCTAAGCAATACCTTAAAGGATGTTCACATAGTGGGTAAGGGTCTGAGGAATTATTTGTATCAAGACTTCTTAACCAGAAATAAGCTGGAGTAGAAGCCCCGTGTGTGCAGTTTTTGTACTATCTACAACTCCCTTTACAAGCAGAAAAACTAGATTTTCTTGTGTACAAAATCCCCCTTAATGGAATCATACAGGTAGGATGATGAAAGTGGACAGGTTTGGATAACAAAATCCAGAGACCCTATTACATGGTTTGACTCACCCAATATTTTTCATGAATGTTTGGTCCAAATCTTGTAAAAAGAAAGTAGTCTGGCACCTCACATGGGTTACCAGAGGGTGTGGGTGACAGTGTATCACTGACAATTGACAGAAGGCCAGGAGAATGCAAAACTGTGTTCATCTCTCTCCCCTCATTGCCTGCATGCAAAACTAGGGGCTTATGACTGATAATAATTTGCAAGGCTATGAGAAAAGATAAGAAAAACATGTCATTAATGGAAGTGCTACTGTGAATTTTCTAGCAACAATCATCCATTTTAAACTAATTTCCCTAACAGAATCATACCAAGATATAAGATTGCATTCAAGGTTTAAGGGCAACTCATGTGACTGTTGCTTTCGAACCTCCTCAATTTGACACATTAACAGAATTGGAGAACTGAAAGGGTGAGAGCACACAGAAAATCTGCAATGATCATTAGCAGCCTTTTTGACAGGACAAAAAAAATTGCTAGATGCATAAAGTCAAGTAGAGAGGAAGCAATGCTCCTAACAGACAAGGCATTGAAGACTTGTCTGTACACTTGATCAAAATCTAGAAAAGGTGCTTGTGGAGAAAATACCTTCGTACATGAGGGTGAGAAAGTTGCATGCAACTGACTCATGCATTACAGGGATTGTAAATGCTCCAAGAGATGCCTAGTAATCTTTGTAATCTTTAACAATTGTGGCAAAATTCTGAATGACGAACTGTTATCATCATCATATACATCCACCAAGGCATTGGTCTTGTAGGTATAATTCACTGAAGTGGAGGGCATTCTGATGGAGATAAAATCCTAAACATTTACTCTTTTGTTGCCCTCTGGATATGCCATCAGCAGTGATCAGATTATAGAATGCCGGTCTGGCTCACTTGGACGGCTCCATAATTAATGCTGGTTCACTATGAATTTCATAGGAATAGTTCTTTTAGTCAATCAGATGGCCAGCCTGCCAGTCAGTCAGAGATAACAGACTCCTGACCAATGTAAATGCAAAAAGCTTATTTGTATGGCTGGACTGGTTGGTCAGCAGTCATAAGTGTACTGAAAAAGGTTTATGCTTTACAGTATGGTTGACATGGCTGGCTAGGTATGTTGTATGTTTTTGTCTATATAATCTGTAGACAGTAACACATTTTTCATGGGGGGGGGTCTGTATTCAGATGTAGCAAAAAAAAGTGATCCTAATGTAATATGATAGGTAATGTATTTGAAGGAGAAACCATTTACTTCTTTCCACCATTCTTCCTTACCCTATGTCTAAATCATCCACAAAATTATGGTCAGGTCAGTGATGTAAAACAAGTGCTAATTGTGCAAATAAAAAAATTCTTCTTCCAATAACCTTGACCTTTGACCGATCAACACCAAAATCAATACACTTCTTCCATATCCTAAGTGCAAGACATCCACAAAGTCTGGTAAAATGCAGATGGAAGAAAATGTGAATTATAGTGCAGAAACCATTTTTCTTTTAACAGTCCCAAACACCTTGACCTTTTGGGCCAAAAATGTATAGTGTTCTTCCTTACCCCAAGTGCCAGCTATCCACAAAGTCTGGTAACGGTAGATGTTGATCAGTTATTGTACCGAAACCAAATTGTTCCAGTTTGGAAGATAGATGGATGGACAATATAATTGCATAACATGTTCTGCCTAATAAAAACTCTACTGTTAAGGTAAAACGAGGGTGTGGACAGATGTATGGAAATGTGAACAGATAACAAAGTAATCACTGTGTAGAGTTTCGAACATAGACTGTGGGTTCAACAATCATTAGTAACAAATATGAAATACTGCAGTTTAAAATATTTAAGCAAAATTATTTTTTTCTTAATTTATCAAATACCTGCAAAATAAAATTTATGCAAATTAATGATCATATAAAGCACATTAATTTGTGGTCTTACTCATCAAAAAACCATTGTCCAAATCCAGTTTTCTTGGCAGATTTAGAACACGTTTACATCAATTCTGATAAAAATTTGGCATTACACTATGTAATTATTAAACAATTAAATATCGATTCTGAGAAAATTTAGATTACAGCACACAAATATTAAACAATTTTATATCAATAAGGGGGAAAAATTTGGCATTAGAGCATGCAAGTATTAAACAATTTTATATCAATAAGGGGGAAAAATTTGGCATTAGAGCATGCAAGTATTAAACAATTTTATATCAATAAGGGGAAAAAATTTGGCATTAGAGCATGCAAGTATTAAATAATTTTATATCAATAAGGGGGAAGAATTTGGCATTAGAGCATGCAAGTATTAAACAATTTTATATCAATAAGGTGGAAAAATATGGCATTAGAACATGCAAGTATTAAAATAAGGGGGAAAATTTGGCATTAGAGCATGCAAGTATTAAAATAAAGGGGAAAAATTTGGCATTAGAGCATGCAAGTATTAAAATAAGGGGAAAAAATGTGGCATTAGAGCATGCAAGTATTAAAATAAGGGGGAAAACTTTGGCATTAGAGCATGCAAGTATTAAAAAACATTTTACCCTCTAACTGAGAAGACACCACTTTCTTCAGCAAGACGGATGATTTCTGGAACAATTTTCAACTCCTGAAGCCAGGAAATTCCCCAAGATGATGTTCCTATATGCCCCTAAAAAGTCACATTTATGCTTTATTAATGTAATCTTCACTGCATTAGCTGTCTAAACAGATAATGTAGAGAAATCAGGCTTTCAGTCATTAACCATTTGTGACATATAAATATGGTATACTTAAATATCTAAAATGATGGTAGCATTTCAAGCAATTGTTGCACTCTTTGAAAACTATGAAAAAGATGACAAAATAAAACAACTGTATCATAAAACAGTATACACTGCTCCTTTGATGCATAACAGGGTCCAAAAACATACAGCATGAGCAAGGATGCAAGGTACTGAGGGATGGAAATAGACACTGAGAAGATAGATTGTGAGGGTCAGAAATAATACAATACTCATCCTATAATTGAAATGGAAAATAATTTACAATAACTACCCATTTTGAAATGAACTTATTAATTTTTCTGTATAAATTACCTTTATTTTCAAGAAAAACAATCTTTGATAGATCATTAAAAACATTACTCCTAAAGGTCTGAAGATGCACCAAGTATACCAGTGAAAACCTTGTGTATTATGTCACTGCTCTTTGCATGTTAATGTGGAAACTTTCTGATTGATGCTATTGTTACTTGAGAACAAGTTTTTTTTTCCCTATGAAAGATGGACACTTATATTGAGAAAGAACAACATAAAAACCAAATTTTCTATTGTCCTATCAGTAAAACAGTTAGACTTAATTTCATTGCAAGTAATCATAAAAAATTACTCTCGTCTCTGAGCAAACCATTGGGTGCCAAATCCAGAATTTTAAACTCACTAAAAACTATGAATCTCACATCTCTATAAAACCAAATTATAAAAAAAAATAACACACAAATTTCACTTGAAAAAACTTATTTAATTGGTATTTATTTCCTACGTGTTGCCTACAGCAGGGATTACAAACATTTTCAATGACTAATATTTCATTGTATATTGTTATTTACAGTATATAGAAAATTTCTGTGAAGAAAATTCAATAAAATATACATCTTATTAAAATTACAAATTTCATGATCACTCAAAATTTCTGGGCACTAATTTGTATATCAATTATAAAAAAAATATATATATCAAGGTTTCATTTACCGATTTAAATAGTGATGTTATTCCTGTTCTGCAAAGACATCTGATTATTGCTATTTTCTATAAGAAAAAAGTCAGACCCACAAATGCACCATGTTATCCAGACATGTTAACAAGTGAGCAGTGAAACTGTTACTTTTACTACTATCGGTTTTATAATGGTTTCCATTTTCTTGTTGGTATAATTTTAATTATCAGTTTTATTGCATAAATCACCATCATCATCATCAGCAGCAAAACAACCTGGACTACGAACCACAGGAGGCAAGTAATGATGGAGTCTGACATTATTTTTGTTATGGCACCAGTAGTAAAAACATTATACCAGTTGTTAAATTTGACATTACTGTAATCTGTCAAACAGAAGACTTAACATGAGAGCTCATTTCAAATGAAATTTGTAAAACATGTTGAGCTTTGCATGTAAAAGGTCTAAATTATACATAAATTTCATTTGAAATAAGCACAAATGTAAGATTCTATTTATCACAAGCCAAAAAATACTGATTGCAAAATGACTTGGAAATACATTTACAACATCACATGATGTTAAATATCTTTATATCTATAGTGTGACCCCACTATAACACGGTAGTTGGGAGCCACAGAACCCGACTGTGTTATAGACCGAACCTTGTTATAAGCAACCAGGTCAGTTAGCTGAAGAAAATAATGCATGTACCCCAAACAATTTGCAGGTGGGGTAGGTAATAAATGTGGGTGGTAAAATATGTGTCATCGGCACAGTTACCATCTTAAATCGATGCATATTAAATGAGAAATACACCTGTAGTGAAAACTGAGAAGGCATATATAATAGTTTAGTTTATTTAGAGAAGCACAAATTGGTACAAATATGTGAATACTGTGTATATATTATACATGTTTAATGTATAGCATGAGTAGTATCAACACCATGGACTCACCCACGAATCTCATCATGTACATTGAATCCACAATATAAGTGATTCCATCGAAAATATGCAGACACACAGCTTTAAAATATTCAATAATTTCGTCACAGGTCATGTTGGTCTGAATTCAGTGGAAAAACATGCACAATCGCGTAACGAATGATGAAGCACATTTACTTTTCAGTACGTCCCAAGTTGGTAAAAGTTAGTTTGCGTTTTAAGCTGCCATTGGTAGTGTTCATAAGCATAAACATTTTCCCTGCAAACAGGAAACTTTCACTGCACAGTTAATGTGTTCCAGTCACATTGGAAAATGCAAAAATCAATCAGATTCCATTACTTTTATTTAAGTTTGGTACTGACTTCCTTTGAAGAAAGGTTTGGTACTGACTTCCTTTGAAGAAAGGTTCTTTGTTTTTTATTGAAGACTGTAGTTGGCTTTCTTTGATGAAGGGTGCATGCGTTATTGAAGTCACTGCTAAAGGACAGCTTTGAAAAACCAAACAAATGCCCATTTCTTATTGTGGTAGCAACATCAAATGTATTGCATGATTGAGACTGATTTTGTTTCTATTTGCTGAGTACATTTTCATAACAATCGGTGCTTCAAAGGTAATCTGTTTCCTTTGAAATTTCAGCAAACTATTTTGTCTGGGTACATTTCTAAAAGGCAATTGACCGTCATTTGGTCTATTCTAGTTACTGTTCTTCCCTGCCTACTGAATAAACCAATAATGTTCTGAAGGATTTAATTTTGAGTGAAAAGAAGAGGAATTTTACATGCCATCCACACACAAATGTCAGTCTATGTAAATATATTAATTAAAAATAGATTATGAGATAATGCCTCGTCTAGCTGATCTCCATTACCAGAAATATAAACAACAAAAAAGTGATTAACTCACAACATACAGTACTCATGCTAGATGTCAATATAAGTGGATTATGATATAACAGTGCACTGTTTAGATGGTTTGTCAATATGGACAAAGAATTTGTTTATGTAACAATAGATAAATTTCAGTGCATTTTATATCCAATTTGTGGCTTCCTTTCATGGGACCTCTGAATTTCTCCACTCTAAACCAAAGGTTGTATATACAAGTTTAAAACAGGCAACAATGTCGCCAACAAAAAAAATCGCCAGATGATATATTTTGCCACAAATAAGGAAAAAACTCAAGTTTGCAACACTGGCAAAGCCCTACGCAGAATAAACATTTTACACATTATTTTTCGTACTTTTAAGAAAAAAAACATTTAAAATTTCAGAAGCCACGCCATGATCGTCTTGTATTATTTATACACGATCTCTTCCCCAAAATGATAAACTTTTTTCGTTTTTTTCGTACTTTTAAGAAAGATTTTTGTTTTCGTGTACGAGAAAAATACATGTATATGAAATTTCAGGAGCCACACCACGACCGTGTTATATCTGAATTCATGTTATAACAGAGCGTGCTATAGCGGAGGTCACACTGTGTGTGTATATATATGAAAAACTCTAGTAAAAAGATGTTATTTTGACAATATTTACCCGATCATAATACCTTAGGAGAATTGCTACTACCTCACAAATCCTGTCCTTCCAGAGAGCTAAAAGTTACCCACCCACAGAGGTGGCGGCTGGGTTGAGTGATATCCCATTGATACATGGCTTAGCAGCAAAACCCACAAATATCTCAGTAACTGCTGGAATGTAAGGCACACTCTCTATATGGATGTAACTGTAGCGAGGCTGGGAGGGTGTATGTGTATTAAGATTAGGTAAGAACTCACGATGAAACATATTTTACCAGAAAAAATTAATTTCTTCTTTATATATGTTAAACAATCATAATACCTTAGGAGAATAGGTAAGAGGTGGAGGGAGGTACATCCCCTTACCCCAGAAATGCCATCTCCGGTCCACTAATCTATGTGAGACATCTTCTAGGTAACCTGACTGGAGAAGACTTCATCTGTCAGGAATCAGCTTTGAAAGGAAAAATTGTCCCTCCTATAAATCTGTTGGAAGTTGTGAAGCACCTTATGCAGCTGTTAAATGACCTGGAAAGGTGACTTATTGTGCCATGGCTACAGGTCCCACTGAATCGAGTTGAGCCCTTTGTGATGAAAGATGTTAGGTACAAATGGGGAATGGGGACTCTGGTCTACATCCCATGGCATGGATAATATCAGAGAACTGTTCTGGACAAAGACAATGTTTCTGGCAACTGATCTAACCTTGTGAGATGAAATGCGTAAAAAATTCATCTAAGTTGGAATAATGTCTCTATATGCAGAGTGAATAACTCACTTAATCCAGGATGAATAGATATGTGTGGTTATATTGTTCTGTCCCTGTTTCAGAGGTAAAAATAGGTATGATCTCCCTTGACGCAATGGCTCTATCTTTTTAAAATACCACTTCAAGGTTTTTACTGGATCCTGTAGGTGGCCTTCAATGGAAGTGTCCAGAGCAGGCAATGATTTCAGCACCAAGGTCTGGTTATATATGGACAGATGCATGTTCATGGAAATGAAAGAGGGAACCATCAAAAGTGGAACTGACCTGGTTTGTTGGCACTCCATGTATATTCAGGTCCCCTGATAGGGCATGCATTCGCTAATTCTGCCTGCCATTGTTAATGTGAACTGGAAGCCGGTCTTTTATGAAAGGTGAGCCAAAGATGCCTCTGAAAGCAGTTTAAATTTGTGTTTGTTCAACCAGGTTAGTACCCATAATAGGTTCCACTTTGGGCACACAGGCAACATTTCTGGCCATCTATAATTAAAGTAGGAGGGGAGGTAGGATAAGTCTTTGGTTTGTCTGATATCCTCTCTTCCATGATGACAAAAGGTATCAGCAATTGTGGAGCAGTAACCCCTGATTGTGTCTGGTGCTAACTTTTTCTCTTAAAAGAGCCAGAGGAGGATGTTATATATTTCAGGTGTAGATGCCGGTAGTGGTATAATTTGTTCTTGTGTACACATTGTGTAATAATTTTCCATTTGCCTTTGTATGGTATCAGAGCGGAGGGCCTTCTTGCTCGAGTGATTCTCTCCATGACTGGTTGAAAAAACTAGTTATTTCTGAAGGCCTGTTTAATATGATCCAGACATGTTGGTTCATTAAGTCAGGATTGGGTGTGAAACAACTGCCATCATGGTTGTTTGAGTAGATATGGGAACTTCTCTATTTTCCATGGAATTTCCGCTGTGAGATTGATGAGGTCATTTATCACATGACTTCTCCCATCTGAATGGTGCAATGAGGATGAGGCAACAATCAGATTTTCTTGCTTTTGTATCACTTTTCGAATCATAAGTGTTGGAGGGTAGACGTATGCATCAAGGCCATTCCACTCTATGAATAGTGCATCAAATGCCCAGGCTTTTGGATCTGGGACTGGTGTGACAAAGGTTGGGAGCCTGGTATTCATAAATGTCATAAAAAAGGTCCATGAATGGTTGGTCCCATCCGGTGCATATCTGAGAGAAAACCGAGGGATGGAGAGACCATTCCATCTGTATAAGCTGACTGTCCTGGGACAAAGAATCCTGTATTATATTTTGACGTTCAGGAATATGATGAACAAATTAGGGCACGGATTTGTTGTTGATGATACCACTTAAGAGAATCCCACATAAGTATGCAAAGGACTGGGGACTTGGTTTTGCCTTGCCATTTGATATAAGTGTGCAAAGGACTGGGGACTTGGTTTTGCCTTGCCATTTGACATAAGTATGCAAAGGACTGGGGACTTGGTTTTGCCTTGCCATTTGACATAAGTAGGAGGACTCTCTTTTCAGTTAAAAATCCTTGCAGCCAGTGAAAGGTTTTCAAAATGGCCTTTATCTCGAGGATATTGATGAGCAGATGCCAGTCCTGGGGAGAATACACTCCAATGGCTTCCCAAAAAGGCAGTAGTAGGTGTACACCATCCCAGCCTTCTGTACTGGCATCAGTACAGACTGTGATCTCTGGCAGTTGTACATGCATAAGTATACACACTGTGAGATGGTACCTCATACTGCATATTGTGCAAATGGGGAGAGATCTGTCCAGTGGGCAAACTTTTGGCCTCCCATTGAAACAAAGGAATCATTTGTAACGAGCGCATATAAGGGAAACCTGGGATGATGAGGTCCACAGCCAAGTTGAGGAAGTCCAGACGGTGAAGGAATTCCCATATGGAGCGATTCCCTCAAAAGTAATGAAGCCACCATGGTCACGATTTTCAATACCGCTTCCTGAAGGAGATGTACTCTTGTTTACCTGTGTGCTGAATTCCATAAATAGATAAATAAATTGTAGAGATGGTAATAAGTCAGATTTGTCCTTGTTGACAAGGAAACCCAGATTGTAAGTAGTATAGAAAGGGGGTTATAACAACATATTCCAATATATAACTCACCTGATCTTCATGCAGGATGGTTTTGTCATCCCCAAAGCAGTGCGATGTCCAGGTCAACTGTTGGGGTTTCCAAGTTAAAAGGCTGATAAATGTCATTAGTTGAACTATTGACGAAAACTTGATGGAACTCATTATTTGAGAAAGAGAGATTGCTGGTGCTTGAGATGTCATGGTCTTTTGTAATTGATGATGTTAAACAGTTCAAAATGTCTACTTCACTGCAGAAGCAATTTGATATCTGATTCTTCCTTTTTTGTGATTAGATCAACAGATGCTGAAGCTCTGGTCCAGGTGGTTGATAATGTGGGAGGAGGCAAGCAGAAATCTGGAGGCAAAAGGTGGAAAACTTTTTCAATGGAAGCTCTGAAGGCCAAGTCTTCCCACAACAAAGTGAAATCATGAACAGAAGGAGCCAGAGAGCAAGCATTGTCATCTTTGCTTGCACAAGATAAAGCTCTTGCCTGATTGAAGGTGCTGACAAAAAATGTCAAGGTCTGCCACTGACACAACACATGGTGCCCTATAGTAGAAATAGTGATTTCCACTCAATGAAAGAGTCCCTTCTATTGTACCAAGGGTTGAGAGAACTGATAGGTGGCAGATATTAGGTTTGGCATCAATAAGGCAGAGTGCAGTGAGGCCATATGTGGGTTTGTCTGGTCTCCATAATTGCCTGTATACAACAGGTTCGAAAGACTGGACAACTAACTGATATCCCAGGACTTATACTATTGAGTTGTCCTTGAAGATCCCTTGCTGTAGGCCTAGGCCAGTCAAAATGGAAATAGGCCATGTTAGAAGCATGGAAGTCGTCCAAGTCATAATGTTTGGATGGGTTACGGGATGTTTGATCCACACAACTGGTCTGTGTATCAGTGGAGTGAAAGGATACTTTGTTTTGTTCATTTGCTCATTGTTTATCATCAAGAGCTATAGAGTGGAACCCTGAAGAGGCAAGGGCTAACAATATCACCAGCAATAAGGAGTCCTGTGGTGATATACGTGCCAGGACAGCTCTGATCATGTAGAGTTCAGGCATTTTCTAACTGAACAGCCCTTTGTTGAGTTATCTCCTTCGTCCACCAAATATTCCAGCATTAAGGACATGTTAGCATGTTACTGTCTTTGTCCTTTGTCATGCAATTCTGTGCTTTGCCCATAGTCTAATCTGTAAGACAAATACAGCAGAATGTATAAACTTGTTGAAGCTCTGCACTTGTCTCTTATCATTGAACACAAAGTCGGTGTAGAGCTAAGAAGCATGGCATCTAGACACCAAATGTATTAGCAAAGAAAACTCACCTGTATGTAGCCAGGTATTGTGGAGAATGTACATATATTAAGAACACAAAGTTAGTACAGAGCTATATAGCATTACCTGGACAACAGCAGACGAATTTTACCAAATCAACTCGCCATACTAACTGTGAGAGGTTCAAGGATGACCCACACAGGTAAATGCAATCAAGCTTGGAATACAGATACTAAATATATTAGCAGAGAAAACTCACCTGTATGAAGCCAGTATTGGAGTTATACATATATTAGGAGTTTTCTATAGGTCTCAGGGACTTGGATGTTAACATAATTAAAAGTATAGGCTACCAGTGCAAGTACCTATGTATAATTAAATGTGTAAGGATGATTAAGTGTTGCTAAAATTATAAAGACATAACTTTTTTGTTCAGACAGAAAGAAAAACAAATTGATAATATTGATGGAGTACACTTTCCTTGTGAAGTGAGTACTCTTCCAACTTGTATCAATGTTGATTCTGGCTTTTGCAAGGTCTATTGTGGTGAAAGCATACTTCTTGACACAAGCGAAAGTTGTAACTGGGATAATGATGGTTTTTTCCTGCCAATCCCTATATCAAGAGATCACTCTGCCTGACTGCCACCTAGGTAAGTGGATAACTTTAGCTATTTTTAGCTAAAAGTTCTATCTAGGAGTACTGCATTTGCCATGCAGAAGTAGTTCTCGTAATATATTACACTGGACAACAAATTTTTACAAAAGTCATGTTACTGAAATAAAATTAGTCAATTCTTATCAATTTTTATGTGCTGAACACGAATATGACAGTCAAATTGCAAAATTGGCTCTAGTTTTTTTGTAATCTGCAAGAAATTAATGTTTACATAACGAAATGCATTCCAATAGTAAAAGGTCAACTGTAATAGCCTACCTATAAAAAATCAAGTCATTGACTACATCTTAGATTTCTTCGCCTGTCTCTTGTACAGCTGTTCGGGAGCATCTATGAGGAGTGTCCAGCAGTAGTCAGCCAGCATTGTAGTGGACCATTTTCCCTGGTATCTTTGTTCCATTGTTGCGATATCTTGATAAAAACGTTCGCCGTGTTCATCACTAACAATACCACAGTTGCTAGGAAAGAAATCCAAATGGGAATGAAGGAAGTGAATCTTTAGAGACATATTGCAGCCAAGTTTCTTATACTTCATCAACATGTCTTCTACTAGTTCCTTATAGTTTTCTGCCCTAACATTTCCGAGGAAGTTTGTAGAAACTAGGCGAAAAGCATTCCATGCTTGTTTCGCGTCACCTTCCAGCAAGTTGTTGAACCGGTCATCTTTGAAAAGCTCTCGAATCTGAGGACCCACAAAAACTCCCTCTTTAATCTTTGCTTCGCTGAGTCGAGGGAATTTTTCATGCAGGTATCGGAATGCTGGCAAAGTCCGGTCAATGGCTTTCACGAAGTTCTTCATCAAACCTAGTTTGATGTGAAGGGGTGGTAGCAAGATTTTCTGAGCCTCAACCAGAGCTGGGTGTTGGATATTCTTCTCTCCAATGGCTACATTCTGCCTGTGAGTCCATTCCTTCCTCATGTAGTGCATTTCCCTTGCTCGGCTATCCCACTCGCATAAGAAACACATGTATTTTGTATATCCTTGCTGCAGTCCCATTAAAAGGGCAACTACCTTCAAATCACCACAGAGGTGCCAGCTGTACTTGTTATACTCAATGGAATTCAGTAGCTGCCTTAAGTTATCGTATGTCTCTTTCATGTGGACAGCATACGCTACTGGAATAGATGGAAGAATGTTTCCATTGTGCAAAAGCACAGCCTTGAGACTCAGTTTCGAAGAGTCCACAAATAGTCTCCATTCTTGTGGGTCATGAGTGATTTTTAAAGCATTCATGAGGCCCTCAATATCGGAACAGAATATCAGATTACTTTCCTTTCTGAAGAAAGGCTCCAATTGCTGGTGGCGCTTTCGATATGCAGTAATTGTGACATCTTCTTCTAGAAGATTCCATTGTTGGAGTCTTGATCCTAGCAATTCTGCCTTGTTCTTTGATAAGTCCAAATCACGAATCAGGTCATTTAGTTCTTCCTGTGTTATTCTGTGTGGGGTTGATGATGCACCACAGTGAAAATCTGGATCACTGCATGCTGATGGACCAGGAGAAGAACAGGTCGACTCACCTTTGTCTTCGTCAGATGAATCAAGAGAATATTCTGCTGGAGGTTCTGGAATAGGAAGTCCCTCACCATGTGGAACTGGTCTCAATGCAGACGGAATGTTTGGGTAGACTATTCTCGACTTCTTTCGCTTCGTTATTCCGCCGGAAAGAGGAGGAACCAAGCAGAAGTAACAGTCATTTAGGTGGTTGCTTGGCTCTCTCCACACCATTGGGACTGCAAACGGCATTGATGACCTTTTGCAATTCAACCACTGTGAAAGCTGTGTTGTACATGTAGCACAGCATATATGCGGAGCCCAAGGCTTGTCTTGGTCACCAACCTTGCATCCGAAGTAAAGATGATATGCCTTCTTCACTTGAGAATTGATACTTTTCTTCTGGTTGGCAAATGTCACTTCCCCATAAATATAGCAAAAATTGTCCGCGGTATTAACACACTTTCGAGGCATTACTGTTCTTTATTGTACGTAAATGGATAAAATAATAAGTTTTATGTAACAGTAGCTTGAACTGTCTCGCACAACGTCTAAAATATTTTAAATGCTGAACCTATCTGATTGGGCTTTATATAGTACACTGCTTACGTCAGCTTCAGCAGCCGCCTGGCATTAGTATAATAGGCCTACACATGTATAGTACACTGCTGACGTCAACTTACTTCAGCAGCCGCATGGCATTAGTATTGCATTGCATCAGAAAATGATGCAATCAACTGTGGATGATGTGAGCATGATGGTATTATGCAATGTTACATCATTATTCCGTATGTTGCTGCAGTCCTACTGGAGAAATTTACACAGTGAAACATAGAAAATGAGGTATATGAATATCTTCAAAACGAGAGCCAATACAAATTTTTCACGGTTATATTCGTGTTCGGCACACCAAAATACTACAGATTAGGGCCTTTTCAAGTCAGTAATGATTTCACTGTTGACCAGTGTTATGATTGGGAAATATATTTAAAGAAGAAATTATTATATGACTATATTGATGTAAATAACAAAATAGTCATGAGATAAAACATTCTCATTATCATTTTTATACCACCAAGAGTTATCATCACTACTCACAAATCATCATCATTATCATCAATATGGTCTCCCTTGGTGTCATCTTCCTCCTCAATCACCATTATCATCATCATCATCACAGTTGTCATCATCATCACGATCAAAAGCTCTGATTGAGATTAATATAAATTACATGGGTATTTTTCTAATAATAATAAGAACAAGCTATGCAGGATTCAATTTTTCATTTTAGTATTTCAAAAATTTCTTACCACTGCCCATAAAGCTGACTTCAACTTCAGGATATCTTCAGCTGTTTGCAATTCTTGACAACGAATGCAGTGGAAATACTCACTAATGTGCTCCTGTGTACAAGAAAAAGAGTTGTAAACTTTTCTATTTCTAACCAGTTCTTAACTGTATATTTTGCTTTATCACAACTCAGATATATGCTGTACCTGAGCACAACTCAGATATATGCTGTACCTGAGCACAACTCAGATATAGACTGTACCTGAGCACAACTCAGATATAGACTGTACCTGAGCACAACTCAGATATATGCTGCACCTGAGCACAACTCAGATATAGACTGTACCTGAGCACAACTCAGATATAAGCTGTACCAGAGCACAACTCAGATATAGGCTGTACTGGAGCACAACTCAGATATAGGCTGTACCTGAGCACAACTCAGATATAGGCTGTAGCTCCAAGTTCAACATAATACTGCATATTATTACTTACATTTCAATTATGTAACTTCAGACTTTAAGCCAAAATAAAAAGGCAAGGATCAAAATGTAGCATTTAGCTTTGGCACACACTCTTGTGCCTGATTTTAAAATGTGGGTGCACCGCAAGCATTAAAGTCTGAATTGTAAAAGTTTTATCAAATGTGTATCGAATAAAACACCAGGATGTTAAATAAGTGTTGTACTAGTTTGAACTGTTCAGCCTTTTCTCTCTCTCTCTCTCTCTCTCTCTCTCTCTCTCTCTCTCTCTATATATATATCTTTTCATTCTCTTTTACATATAAACTTCCCGTCTCTCTACTCTATACATCAACATCCTTTCTCACTTTCTTCTATATGATTAACTCTCTTCTATATATGAACATTCTCACTCTTTTATGGATGTGAACAACCTCTCTCACACTTTTATATATGAACATCATCTCTTTCACTTCTACGTACGAACATCATCTCTCTTTCACTTCTATATATGAACATCATCTCTCTCCCTCACTTCTATATATGAACATCATCTCTCTCCCTCACTTCTATATATATGAACATCATCTCTCTCCCTCACTTCTATATATGAACATCTCGCTCACTTCTAAGTATGAACATCATCTCTCTCACTTCTATATATGAACATCTCTCTCACTTCTATGTATGAACATCATCTCTCTCACTTCTATATATGAACATCATCTCTCTCCCTCACCTCTATATATGAACATCCTCTCTCCCTCACTTCTATATATGAACATCATCCCTCTCCCTCACTTCTATATATGAACATCTTCTCTCTCCCTCACTTCTATATATGAACGTCATCTCTCTCCCTCACTTCTATATATGAACATCCTCTCTCCCTCACTTCTGTATATGAACATCATCTCTCTCCCTCACTTCTATATATGAACATCCTCTTGTCACATCTATATATGAACATCATCTCTCTCGCTTCTATATATGAGCATCATCTCTCTCACTTCTATGTATGAACATCATCTCTCTCACTTCTATATATGAACATCATCTCACTCTCTTTTACATATGAACATACCCTTTAGTTCTTTTCTCTATCTCTTTTCTATATATTAAGATCCTCTCTCAATCTTCTATATATGAATATCATATCTCTCACTTCTACATATGAGTATCTTCTGTCACTATCTTCTATATATGAACATCATTTCACTCTTTTCAATATACACATATACTCTCCATCACTTCAATACATGAACATCATCTAAGTCTGTTCAATATATTAACATCCTCTCTGTGTCTTTTCTATACATGAACACTCTATCTCTCTACATGAACACTGTCTCTTCCACTATATATGAACAGCTCACTCTCATCTTCATATGAACATCACTTCTCTCTGTAATATATATGAACAACATCTCTCTCTCTTCTATATATGAATATCTTCTTACTCTTTTCTACATGTGAACATCCTCAGTCACTCTTTCTACATATAATCATTCTCTCTCACTTTTATATAGGAACATCCTTGCACTCTCTTATATATATGAACATCGTCTCTGTTCTATACATGAACATCATCTCTGTTCTATACATGAATATCCTCTCCCTCACTTTTATATATGAACATCTTCTCACTCTTCTACACATGAACATCCTAATTCTTTTCTATATATGAACATCCCCTATCTCTCTTTTATGGACTGATCTGCTGGCCTAATAATTAAACCGTCTGCCTCAGATGCAGGTTTGAAACCCAGCCAAGTCATACCAAAGATTTATAAAAATGGTACAAACAGCTGCCTCACTAGGCGCTTAGCATTAAGAGGTTATTGTTAGGACTGGTCAGCCTGGTGTCAGGATAATGACTGGGTAGGACATGATGCTACATGTCTGCGGCATGATGCCCCAGTGCTAGACATCACTATAAACTGCCACACTGCAGACGTCATAATGATATGACTGCAAAGTTGTTAAAGCTATGTTAAAAATCCAAATCACACACACACACATACTCTTTGAAATATATATATTAACATCATCTCCCACTCCCTTCCATATATGAACATCCTCCCACTCTCTTCCACATATGAACATCCTCCCACTCCCTTCCATATTATGAACATCCTCCCACTCCCTTCCATATATGAACATCCTCCCACTCCCTTCCATATACGAACATCCTCTTGCTCTTTATCCCCCCTCCATCCCTCTCAGATATAAATGAGATATAATGGGAGACCTACTGTCTGAAGAAAAATGTTGAAGACATTCTTTTTTTATCTTCAAATTTATGGACTATTACCTGCTGTCTTAAAAGGTTGTAGCCCTCTTTGTGCTGTACCAACTCTCCATAAAGATGGACAGGAACAAAGACATCTTTTCTTCTTCTTCTACAATAAATAAAATGGAGAAAATGATAAAAAGTTAATAGCTTGCATTCCAGAGGTCACGATATTAAATTCTGCATTTAACATGTTTTCTATCAAACTTGTGCATTTTTCTTTGTTTTGTGCTTTATTTGCATACAGAAATATAGAGACCTGGCTTTTAAAAAAATAATTTAGAAATAAATTATTGTTTGGTTTGCTGTACTTTAATCTTGCCTTTAGCTAATTAGTCCTTTTGTAGTATTCAAATACTTGCAATTCTAGACATCAATTAATCTGAACCTTTAAGAAATAACATATAAGCTGTTCAGTTGTTATAATTAAAATGTAGCTTGAATTAAGTCAAGAACCCATTGACAGAGTTGTGCATGCTTGAACCAATTAGATAAAAAAGCAGCTGTTCTACAATGTTACACACACTAAAGTATTTGATGAAAATGTTAAATATGCAATGACTTAAATTCTTCCTGTCAAAAGTCTTATGTTTCATATCACTTTTCAAGGTATGATGTGATAACATGGTATAAACACTCCATGATTTGCTATACTGAAAACCAGTCAGTTATAATATTACTGCAACTAACACTCCATGATTTGCTATACTGAAAACCAGTCAGTTATAATATTACTGCAACTAACACTCCATGATTTGCTATACTGAAAACCAGTCAGTTATAACAGTACTGCAACAGACCCACATCTTCTGAGTCATGTAAAAATTGTATCAGATCCAAGACCATGCATGAAATAAAGACTTGTGCAGTCTTTATAAATTTTTTAAGCTCTAAAACCATGGATGGAATTACAACTTGAGTAGTTTGTATGAATTTTGTAAGCTCTAAAACCATGGAGGGAACTATAATTTGTGTAGTCTTTATAAATGCAGCATGTCAACTTTACAGCTGCATTCAACTATCAACAATTCTATGTGCATTCAATTAAGAGTTAATTTTTTGGATAATTATAAACGGTATGAGCTTATTGCCAATTATATTATTTGAAATCTTTATTACCATTTTTAAAAGACTGGGGCATGCTAGCCATAAATCACATGTTTATCATTGGGCAAATACATATAATCATACTAATTTGGATTAAAAGTGTTTTCTAAAACAGTTTACATCCAGTTCACAAAATATGTATTAAAAAACCCTGAAAATTTGCTTTAATGGCCCTGAAAATCTAATTATGTCATCTACCTGTAACCATGACAAAGGGTGCAAACTTTCATTGCTCCAAGATTAATAATTTGTGCTATTGAGCTACAATGGATTCTGTATGACATTTTTAAGGATGTACAGACATGGACTTTTGGATGGACAGCAGGAAAATAATATGCTGCCTTTTGCTATCATAGTTGTGACATAAAAAAGAGGAGAAATCAGGTGTATCTCCTACCAAAAGCATATAAATATGATAAACAGGCTTCAGCAAGATACAGCATGTAAATAAGATAGAACAGGTGTCAGCAACATACAGCATATGAATAAGAAAGAACAGGTGTCAGCAACATACAGCATGTGAATAAGACAGAACAGGTGTCAGCAACATACAGCATGTAAATAAGATAGAACAGGTGTCAGCAACATACAGCATGTGAAAAAGATGGAACATGTGTCAGCAACATACAGCATGTGAACAAGATGTAACAGGTGTCAGCAACATAAAGCATGTGTACATAAGATGGAACAGGTGTCAACAACATACAGCATGTAAATAAAATAGAACAAGTGTCAGCAACATACCGCATGTAAATAAGATGGAACAGGTGTCAGCAACATACAGCATGTAAATAAGATGGAACAGGTGTCAGCAACATACAGCATGTAAATAAGATGAAATAGGTGTCAACAACATACAGCATGTAAATAAGATAGAACAGGTGTCAGCAACACACAGCATGTAAATAAGACTGAACAGGTGTCAACAACATACAGCATGTAAATAAGAACAGGTGTCAGCAACATACAGCACAGGTATCAATGGTGGCATGCCAGACTCTTTGGAAAGGCACATGGTATGAGTTTTAGTTTTGTACTGTATGTACAAAGATGATTATATTAAAGAAACAAATATGGTTTGACAAACAGCACTCTGCAACTGAGTGGACCATTCTAAAAAGCTGCTGATGTCTGAGGTAGGATGATATCCAATACAGATGTCTGCCCACACACAACAATGTAATGGTCAATGCAAACACAGGTGCCCCACACCACTAACATGTAAATAGGATAGAGTGGTTTTCAATGCATTGATCCTATGCTCATGCAAATTAAACACACCAACAAAAATGGAGTGGTTAAATATGTGCTCTAGATGTCGCAGTGACAATGTCAGAACATATGCATGATTATTATAACAGATCTCAAATCTATCAACCTAAAATTGCACAGAGAATGATTACACTACATATTATGTGCATTATCATAATCTCCATTACACTAAATGTAATCAATACTGCCCATCCACCTGCAAATAAAGCTGAACAATCAAAGTGGGCTTTCAGTGGAAAAGCAATCATTTTAACAACAATTCTGTGTTTGTAAAACACATATCTCCACACTTCTCCATATTAACCTCCAACCCAATGTTTGAGCCTCCTGGGTAGGGGTTAAGGTCACTTATTTAAGTATGTGCATTTGTTTAAGGGGGGAGTGCTGGGCAACACCCAACCTCATACATAGTTATATAGCATGTGTCCAGTGAGATGTATATCAAATTTTAGTGTAGGAATATCAGTAGTTTCCAAGTTATGACCTACTCATTATCTATAAGAATCTTCATAAGCTGTAAAGAAACAAAGCTGTTTACACACATAAATGCTGCTGCCTAAGTCTACAAGACATGAAAGAGTCCTAGATATCAACTTTATTTATTTGCATTTTATACTGTTAAAAAAGCCACATCTTGTCAACTAGTGTATGAAGAAAAAGGTTTTGCTTTCTTTTATCCTGTACTGTTTATTTTGCATTCATTATAGAAACATATTATGGGTGAATGAATTCATAACACAATGATAATAAACAAACTTCTTACTAAGGATACATAATTTATCAAATTCATGACTGCTCAAAAAGTTTTCATCCACTAGAATAATTGGTATAAAATAAATTTAAACAGAACATCAGTCACTTGCCCTTGCAAAATCTCATGTTTCTTTTCCTTACATATTGTTAAGCTCTACAGTTCAGTGAAAATGCATTAAACTACATATTCTATTACAATTATCATGATCTTCCTGCAATGGCTGCATATACTGAAATTCATAATTACTGTATTTTAAAGGAACAGGTAACGAAGGAGTCATTTGCAGCCCATAATCAGATCCCATGAACCTTACATAGACCAAATATACCCTTCTCTCTTCCTTAAGTATGCATTTGATTTATAACTAGGACCGCTTTAAATGATGGAAATTACCAATTAAACTGCCTATGGTTTTCTTCTACATTGTGGTACCTATATTTGTGGATTATAAATATACAGGTTAAAAATCTCCTATCATGCATATTGTCAAAAAATATATATCCTAAATTGTACATGTGCATACAATGTTCATAAAAGCTTGTTTTGAAACAATGTAACAATGATAAATATATTTCCAGTAGGTTATGTTGATTACCACTTGATACCTATTTTCTTTTTCATAAACTATTCATACCAATGTTTAGTAAACTTTCTATCATGATGGTTGACAGAACATTTCAAATATAAGAACTTACTTTCTACTGGAGCAACGAGTGTACGACCCCTCGTACTTCTTCTCATAAGTTGTCAAAGCCTCATTCAGCATTTCCTCCACAATGTCCACATATCTAGTATTAAATTTCTAAAAGCAATAAAGAATGTGTTTAAGAAGGTCATAGGTTATTGGAATATATAAATATCACACAAAACTATAGTAATAAATATAATTCAGATGTTGTAATCAAAGTCATGAATTCAAAATGCAGCCAAAGAGAAGTCACCCTTAAATAACGCACAAACAAGATTTGTGTTAACAATGAAAAAGAAATCAACTCCAAATATTCTACTCAACACATCTAAGACTTGTTTTCATTATTTTATCATTTCACCTTTATATACATACACCTGTCACACAATACTCAAATGAAATATCTAATACCAGCACCACTGGGAAATTTTCTTTCCATAGTTTGAAAATAACAAATCGAATCAACATAATCTGTTTTGTAGAACCTTAGTCCTTTTCATATTGTTCAGAAAATAATGTTTTGTTGGTTTTAATGGAAAATAATGTTTTGTTGGTTTTAATGGTACTTTAATGCAAAATTTGGTTATATCATGCCCAGGATATAAAAGTTAGCACCTTTCCCAAGGAAACACTGAGGAAGCCAATCTGCACTGACCTGGGTGTGGGTATCAAACCTACCACTCACTAATGCTTTAGGATATAAAAGTTAGCACCTTTGCCATGGAAACCCTGAGGAAACCAGTCTGCACTGGCCTGGGTAGGTATCAAACTTACCACTAATGCTTTAGGATTCCTATGCTCGTACCTAACGAGCTTCTGTTCAATAAAACACTAAGAATCCATGGCACAGCAAGAACGAAAAAGATCAGAAGAGGATCTAAGAGGGAAAGCAGGTCAGTTATGATGGATAGAAGGTCAATCAAAGAAGCCTACTGTATACAAAATGCTAACTTCTATAAAAATATTATGAAAAAAGATCATTTATTCAAAAGTGTCTTACAGTTATTTGGTTACTCTTGCTCTTGTTTCAAGTTTACATGGACACAAATACTGCTTTAATAACCCAACCTACTCCCTTTCATAATTTAATTTTCAAACTGCATGTATTTACAGTATATACTTGCTTATAAGTTTAATCTAATTGCAAACTGCACACACCCAGATTTGCAAAGCTGAATACTGCACAGGCAGATCTGGATCGATGTAGCTTGTTAGAAGGTATCAGTAGAACAAAAGACAGAGACCCTGGTCTGCCAGCACATCATGCGGGATCTATGCTGCAAACAGTTGGATTTGACTTGCAAGCAAGTATATACAGTAACATTCAATTTAATTCTGATGTTCCACTCAACTCTATGCATACATCATACATATACATATTCTAAGCATAAAAATATAGATATAATACTCTATGCATACATATATACACATACATATTCAATGCATACATACAGACATAATAATCTATGCATACATATATACATATACATACTCTATGCATCTACGTATACATATTCATGGGAACACAACCCTCAGCTGACCCCTGGCAATGATATAAAATCCTGATCTCAATAGCAGGCCAGAATACAAATGTTGCATCAAACTGATGCAGTTAATCTTTTTTAGAAAGGTCAATTGGCTTGCAAAATGCCTTTTAAGGCATAAACTGCATACATGCATAGTACATGCATTCGAATGCTTGTGTAGGCAGTGAAAAACTGACATAGTGCCTAACTTTTACAAAAAATGGAAAAGACAATTGAAAGATATCACTTCTTGCTCAGAGATGGAATGTATTTGAAACCTCCTGAAATGAATATCATTTTGTTTATTCATGAAGCCACCTAAATGTCTGAGTGAAAGCAAATCTGGTTATCTATATATCTGATGGTATGGTGTTTAATATTGTTGGAAAATCCAAGCATTCATCAACAGGGGACAGAAAGCAAACAAACATACAATCTAACTACTTGATGTTCACAACACTTGTTGCACAGTGCAGGGTAGTTATATACTAAAGCTGATCACCTCATTTCTGGGCCCATCCATGTTTTCATTACATACAAAATTTGAAACTGGATATAAGCAACCTATGCTATGAGCAACCACCTTTCATTCACAACCATATTGCCATGCATGCATTGATTTTACTATAAAAATGCATTGGTGTGATTAATCACCTGCCAAACACAACAAATGACCATGATTTTTTGGCAAAATAATTTTCAATACTGCTATGACCATATTTTGTAAAAACAGATATAAACACTTATTTCATCCTTGTAGCCATGACTCGTGAGTAGAGTCCCAAGGCCAGATGCAGATTGTTCAAAACAAAGAGGAAAACAAACAAAAAATTCTTTAATTAAGTTCCTCAATGGGACTGTAACTCTACTAACTGAAAAGAATTTCCAAGAATTCACAGTAACATCATTTCTTCTTTATAACTGCTGAGTGTTGAAACCATTTGATATTCTTGAGCAATAACAAGATTTTCAAATTAGCCACTGTGGCTATCTTATTTCATTTAGGATCAACTAGACAGACATTTAAAGTCCTTTGGTGAAAACCCTACGTCAATATGACCATCCATTCCAGAGGAGTAGCAAGACTTGAAGATGACTGCCAAAGACTGTAAACCAACTTATGCACTTGTGAAACCATCACTATTGTGCCACAATCAAAGTCCCTATTACAATCAACCATTATATCTTTAAAGGATATCAATCATGAATGCATATTATAATCAGTCCAAAGGTCTGTATCATTTATCTGTTGTGAAATCCAGCACAATGCTGATAATGACATAATTAGATCTCAATGTAGTGTGATGATTAATAAATTCATTAAATGTTTCTCTGTGGAATTGTCCAGTGGCTTAAGTGTTTAGAGAGTCCACCTCAGATGTGGCAAGTCACAGGTTCAAACTCAAGCCAAGTCATACCAAAGTCTTATAAAAATTATACAAACAGCTGCCTTGCTTGGCACTCAGCATTAAGAGGTTAGTGTTAGGACTGGTTGTCCTGATGTCAAGATAATGTAACTGGGTGGGACATCATGCTACATGTATGCAGCATGATGCCCCAGTGCTAGACATCTATATAAACTGTCACACAGTAGACATCATAGCAATATGACTGAAAAATTGTTAAAGCTAAGTTAAAAATCCAATCACACACACACACTCTGTGGAATAACAAAATATAATGACCAGGATGACTGAGGTTTCTGTCTTTTCTCTTTTAATAAGTTATTTGCTTTATCGAGATGAATTAATTCTTTAGTTATTGTAAAGTTTACTTATGCTATCGTTACAAAACTCCACAACAGGCAAAACATCATCTGTTCACCTTTGTACATCTGTTAATCATTATGTTTACTGAGCTGATCCATTTATTGTTCACGACATGGAAGTGGTTAACTTTTTTTGTTTGGGAGGGTTATATTTGTGATGTTAAAGGACTCAGAAAAGATTACAAGCTGATAATACATTTCAGAAAGAAAATTTTCCAAAGATCTTGTGTGAAAGAACTGTGTCCACTGTCGATATGGATCTGTGTAAACTAAGCACCGATAGCCTTTAGAACTGCTTTGCCAGGTCAGCTCAACTGTAGAATGCTAAGTCATATTCAACCCTTTAATCTGATTATCATGTTTAGTAGATAAACTACAAAACTACAACTCATACCACATGCCTTTCCAAAGAGTCTGGCATGGCGCTGTTGGCACACATGCTTTAGGTTGCAACCACCTGGTGTAGACCATATTTATTTGGCAGTGGTGTACAGACTTGGGACAAGGCCCTAAAATAATAGGGAATGTCCATTAGGAGTGAATGACATTGGTTGCCTGATATCCTTATTTTTATTAATAGTGAATGTTTTTGGATATCAATATCATGGGTACTTAAATCCATGGATTTGGGAAAGGGTCAATTAGATTCAACATGGATTTAAGAAAGGGTCTCTTAGACTCAACATGGATTTGGGAAAGGGTCTCCCAGACTCAACATGGATTTGGGAAAGGGTCTGTCAGACTTAACAGGGATTTAAAAAAGGGTATCAGACTCAAACATGGATTTGGGAAAGGGTCCATTAGACTAAACATGGATTTAAGAAAGGGTCTCTCAGACTCAACATGGATTTGGGAAAGGGTCCATTAAACTAAACATGGATTTGGGAAAGGATCTATTAGACTCAACATGGATTTGTGAAAGGGTCCATTAGACTCAACATGGATTTGGGAAAGGGTCCATTAGGCTCAACATGGATTTGGCAAAGGGTCTCTCAGACTCAACATGGATTTGGGAAAGGTCCATTAGACTCAACATGGATTTGGGAAAGGATCCATTAGAATCAACATGGATTTGGCAAAGGGTCCATTAGGCTCAACATGGATTTGGGAAAGGGTTTCTCAGACTCAACATGGATTTAGGAAAGGTCCCATTTGTCTGAACAATCACAAAATGCACAAAAATCGGTAAACCATGAAAATTAAGTGATACTGTTTTTGTTTTGTGGGTTTTAATGACTTGCAAGGCAGTCAGTATATTTGTTGAAGGAAGAGCCCAGGAATATCCCAGGAAGAAGCACCAACACATAGGAAACTACTATCCGACTTTCAAATATACCCACATTAATTAATCCGAGACTTGAACCCATTTGGACAAAGGTCTCATGATAGTGATCTGCAAAAGTGAGCACCTTAGACCACCTGGACATACAGTGCCCTAAAATGAAAGTAAATACACAGCAATCTGGTAATAAAATTTAAAAAGCAAATAAAATAAACCATGTCTAAAATGCTTTACCAGCCATATACAAAATATTCATATTTAATTACCTGGTGCCATTTCGTAAGTTCTGTCATTGTGTAATTGGCATCCATAAGAAACTTGAACCCTTTGGGAATGGACATGAATCTGCATAGAATTAACACCCCTTTCTCGCCCAATTGGAGGAATGATGGCCGTAGTTTTACTAGAGAATAGAGATTGTCCTGCAAAAAAAAAGACGAAATGATCATGCACAAATTACAAATTGAGCTTATACTAAATGCACTGCAGCAAATCTACTTGTACTTAAAGTTACTAAATTCTGTAGGTGACATCTGAAAAAAGTAAGTTTTGTTACAAAATTTGTGACACAAATATCAGGTCTAAGGACACTATATAGAATATATTCAAATTATTACAATATATCCATGTGTGAGTGTGTGTGATTTGGATTTTTAACACAGCTTTAACAATTTTTCAGTCAAATCACTATGATCTCTGCAGTGTGGCAGTTTATAGTGATACATAGCGCTTGGGCATCATGTCGCAGACATGTAGCATGATGTCCCACCCAGTCACATTATCCTGACACCAGGCCAACCAGTCCTAACACTAACCTCTTAATGCTGAGTGCCAAGCGAGGCAGCTGTTAGTACCATTTTTGTAATTCTTTGATATGACTTGGCCGGGGATTGAACCCAAGACCTCCTGCATCCGAGGCAAGATGCTCTAACCACTAGGCCACTGGAGCGGTGCATGAAATTATTGAAGTAAAGTTGAACATTTTTGTTAAGTTTATTAGATCAGATACAAGTCCTGGTAATTTAAGGTCCTGAATAAAACTCAGTACAGAACCATTATGAGGTTTGAGTATACTTAACATGAACCAGTATGAGATCTGAAAGATTTAACATGATCCATTAAGAGTCCTGAAAGACTTAACATGATCCATTAAGAGTCCTGAAAGACTTAACATGATCCATTAAGAGTCCTGAAAGACTTAACATGAACCATTAAGAGTCCTGAAAGACTTAACATGAACCATTAAGAGTCCTGAAAGACTTAACATGAACCATTATAAGGTCTGAAAGATTTAACATGATCCATTAAGAGTCCTGAAAGACTTAACATGAACCATTAAAAGTCCTGAAAGACTTAACATGATCCATTAAGAGTCCTGAAAGACTTAACATGAACCATTAAGAGTCCTGAAAGACTTAACATGATCCATTAAGAGTCCTGAAAGACTTAACATGAACCATTAAGAGTCCTGAAAGACATAACATGAACCATTAAGAGTCCTGAAAGACTTAACATGATCCATTAAGAGTCCTGAAAGATTAAGGATGATCCATGAAGAGTCCTGAAAGACTTAACATGAACCATTATGAGGTCTGAGTAGACTTAACATGAACCACTTTGAGACTTTGGTAGCCTTAACATTTAGCGATGTTTGTTACCAAACTTACAGCAACTTCACATGCTTCCTCCAGCACACTGAGTGCCGTCATGGCAACAGCTCGACTTTGATCATATAACTGAGTCACCAAAAATTCGATACCCCATGTCTGGAAGCCAAGAGACTTCGCCCTCAGCAACACTCTCATCAACTTTGTGGTGTATAGTCTGGCACTCTGGAAAATCAGAAAAAAATACACAGCTACATATCTGCACAGAATAAATTTTCTGTAATTACAGGGCTTTCATATTCAGGAAAAAATACACAGCTACATATCTGCACAGAATAAATTTCCTGTAATTACAGGGCTTTCATATTAAGGAAAAAATACACAGCTACATATCTGCACAGAATAAATTTCCTGTAATTACAGGGCTTTCATATTCAGGAAAAAATACACAGCTACATATCTGCACAGAATAAATTTCCTGTAATTACAGGGCTTTCATATTCAGGAAAAAATACACAGCTACATATCTGCACAGATTAAATTTTCTGTAATTACAGGGCTTTCATATTCTTTTTATTTCTCTTTCAAACATAATGAGTCACTTCAAATACAATGAAAGTCATTTATGCAAAATCCAAAGTATATTTTATAATTCTCAATTCCAAGAAGTTATAATTGAGAGCATAGTGGTTAATGTACATGAAGATATATACTAACAAGCTTAATTAGTCCATATCTTTTACAGCAACAGTAAACAAATATTGTATTTAACATAAAAAATAACCCAATATTTCCCAGCCCCATCTTTGTGTTGGTGTAATATAAATATGCACATATTTTATTAATTTCCATTAGCATTACAAATAATAAACTGCTTTGTTAATAAGTCACATATACATCTATTATGAAGTGATGCAAAGAATAAACAGCTTTTTAAATTATTTTATCTAAGAAATGATCATACAAGACAATTCACAATTACAAAAAAAAATTCTTGAAACAAAAAAAGCTGACACAATCATTAGACAAATGCTCACCTCTGATGATCCACAGAGAGCTTTTGATAATATGGCTCTAGCATTACCATCCTTGGTGTAAGACAGACAGGATACAATCAGTTTAATGTAGCTGTCCTGTGTGGTGGAAGTAACCACTGCCAGGAGACTGAAATAAACAAACATGAATATAAACAAACTCCACGAGCTTTGTGTGTTTTTCATTTTTCAATGCCTTGATATCTGAGTAAAATGCGTAAATGTTATTTGTGGTCACCTCTCAATCATGAGGACCTCTCAATCATGATCACCAGCTCATCATATTCAGAGGAACTCGTGCTATCAAATTTTCCCATTCAATACAGTTTTGGAAATAGCAGACACTTACTCCATGATTACTATCAGTAGCTCAAAATACATACAGTTTCTGTACATAATAGTTTGATTGGCATATATCCTTATCCTTCATGCTTTAAATATCAAGAATTTATTTGATTGGTTTAAATAATATAATAAATAAAAATACACTTATGGTCTGTTTCTTTTCTCAAAATTCTAAATACAGCAGTCCTACACTATAAGGCCCTCAGCACAAGAGTTTCACTCATGCAGACATTGTCATACATCCCATTTAAATGTGTGAAGTTGCTTTCTGATTGCTCCTTTAATTATTTCACTTGTGGCAAACAAGAACAGATCATAACATGATTTGAAACTATTTAATTCCCTGTTACGACACAGCTTTGTTGGAACATCCCTCAAACTAAGGTTCCCTTACATATTACATGGGTCACTTTTCCATGAATAACATTATCAAGAGGGTGTACTATATTGCTTCATTCTTCTTTTGCTAATTCTAACTTTCATGCCATCCTTCATCTCAAAGGTTGACCAATTTTATTACCCTCTACAGAAAAGTCAAATGTCTATAACAGCCATGACCACGATACACAAGTTCAACCATACTGCAAAAAAAATAAATGTTCACATGCAGATAATGTATCATGAATTCAGCTAGAAAAATTAAATGTACAAATAATCTTTCCATTGTAAAGGCTTAAATATGCAAGATAAAATACAACGAACATTATCAGGCAAGATTTTAACATCAATTTTTTTGTAGCCAGAAGGACGATTAGATTAAAAAATTTACTAGTCCCTCTGAATCTTCATTAGTCCTTCCCACAAAGTACTGACTGACCATAACGAAAACTTTACTAGCAGACAGATTAGTGACATTATGAACACTACTAGTCTGACAGGAAACCTACTAGCTTACAGCTTTATATCACATTAAATAAATTTAAAGAAATGTAATACTGATCCTAAAATATGAACAAATAAAATATGAAACTAATTGTTTATAGTAAAATATGTTTCTTTGTAAATACCTCCCCAATCATAATACCTTAGGAGAACTTCTACCACCTCACAAATCCAGCATTCCCAGATAGAACTTTTAGCTAAAAAAAGCTAAAAGTTATCTGCCCACCTAGGTGGCTGTCCTTCATAGAGGGATTGGCAGCAAAACCCATGAATATCTCAGTTACTAATGGAGTGTAAGGCATGCTCTCTATATGGATGTAACTGCAAGGAGGCTGGGATGGAGTATATGAATGATGATTGGGTATGTATTTGCAAAGAAATTCCCAATCATAATATCTAGTGAGAATAGGTAAGAGGTCGAGGGAGATACATCCCTTACCCCCGAGATGCTTTTTCCTGTCCCCTAAGGTTTGTGAGACAAATTTCTAGGTAACCTGACTGAAGAAAACTTCATCTGCCATGAAGCAGCTTTGAAAAGGGAAAAATTTTCTTCTCCCACAAATCAAGTCATGAAGCCACATCTTATAAAGCTGTCAAATGACCTGGAAAGGTGACCTGTTGCACCATGCCTATAGGTCCCATTAGCTGAGCCCTTTGGGATGAAAGATCTCTGAGGTAAAAACTGCAGAATGTGGCTCGGGTCTCCATCCATTGGCATGGATATCATTTAGAGAACAATTCCGGTCAAAGGTGATCCTTCTAGCAACTGCTCTAACATTGTGAGCCAGAAAGCATAACAAATTCATCTGAGTCGAGTTATATCTTGATATGCAGAGTGAATAACCCATGATGAACAGGTCTGTGCACTTGTATCATCCAGTACCTGTTTGAGAGGTAAAAATAGGAATAATCTCTCTTGATGCATGGGCTCAGTCTTTTTAAATACCACTTCAAGGTTTTTACTGGATCCTGTAGGTGGGCTTGAGTGCAAGTGCCCAGGGCAGGCAATGATTTCAGTACCAAAGTCTTGTTGTTGTTGTTGTTATAGGGTTTAATGCTATTTTTCAGCACAAGATAGGCTATACATGGCGGCCAGTATAACTGGTGGAGGAAGAACCCTGGAAAACCCTGGGAAGAACCACCGACTCACGAGAAGCTACTGGCAGGCTTTCTCACATACCCACGTTAGCCAAGCCTGAGACTTGAACCGACGCAGACAGAGGTGAGATGGCAGTGATCCGGAATGGTGAGCACTTTAGACCACTCGGCCACTCAGGGCCCCTTACCATGGTCTTGTTATACATGGACAGAAGCCTGTTCTTTGTGATGAAAGGTTCCACTTTGGGTACAGAGCCAACATTCGTGACCACGTATAATCAAAGTTGGAGAGGAAACAGGATAATTCTTTGGTTTGTCAGATATCCTCACTTCCATGATGACAAAAAGTGTCAGTGATAATGGAGCAGTAACCTATGACTATGTCTGGTGCTAACTTCCTCTCATAGAAGAGCAAAAGAATGATGTTTGCTATTTCAGGTATAGATGCCTGTAGTTGAATGTGTTCTTGTGTATACCTCTGTGTACAAATTTTCTAATTGCCTTCAAATGCTTTCAGACTGTAGTGCCTTCTTGCTTGACTGATTCTCTCCATGACTGTTTGAAAGAACTGTTTCTTTCTGAAGGCTGTTTAATATGATCCAGCTGTGCTGGTTTAGCAGGTCTGGGCTGAGTGTGTTTGTTTGAGCAAATGAATGAAATTCTCTATTTTCCATGGAATGTCCACTTAGATTAATGAGGTCATTGATCACACGACTCTTCCCATCTGAGTGCTACAACGAGAATGAGGCAACGCTCATTGTCTTGCTTTTGTATCACCTTTGGAATCAAAGGTGTTGGAGGGTAGGCATATACATCCAAGCCATTCCAATCTATGGAAAGTGCTTTGACTGCCCAGGCTTTTGGATCTGGGAGTGGTGCAATGAAGGTTGGAAGCTTGGACTTCCACCCTGTTGCAAACAGATCGACCAATGGTTGGTCCTATCAGATTCATATCTGAGTGAAAACCAAGGGACCATTCCATCTGTAAAAACTGATTGTCCTGGGGAAAAGAATCTGCTACTGCATCTAGATGTCCAGGAATACAACAAACTTGCACTTGGATTTGTTGCTGATGACACCACTTTAGAATGTCCGACACTCTGCCTGATCACCACCTAGATGGACAGGTTAACTTAGCTCTTTTTAGCTAAAAGCTCTATGTGGGAGGGCTGGATTTGCAAAGTGGTAGTAGTTCTCTTAATGGTGTATGATTGGGTAATATATTCAGAAAAGAAATGTGTAGTTATGTACATTACTTCCTTTTTTGCATTTTCAAATACTATAAATCACAAGTTACACACATGCAATTTCTTTGGCAAATCTGAATCCAAAACTTCATTTAGACTGTTTACTTTCAAGAAAACTCCTGTGGAATGACATATCAGATACAGGAAAGATTTTGTAGCCATGGCACTCAAGGACAAAATATTCAAAATGTCAGATGAAGAGTTCACAATTGTGCAATATATTAAGACCATATCATGAACTATCCACACACCTTCTGTAATATGTGACTGTCAAACAAACAAATGTGACTTACTGTTGGTATATTGAGGTTTTCTCCAGGTATCTGTCTCGGGTGACAGAGGCAGATATGTGACTGTCAAACAAACAAATGTGACTTACTGTTGGTATATTGAGGTCTTCTCCAGGTATATCTGTCTTGGGTGACAGAGGTAGATATGTGACTGTCAAACAAACAAATGTGACTTACTGTTGGTATATTGAGGTCTTCTCCAGGTATATCTGTCTCCAGTGACAGAGGCAGATATGTGACTGTCAAACAAACAAATGTGACTTACTGTTGGTATATTGAGGTCTTCTCCAGGTATATCTGTCTCGGGTGACAGAGGCAGATATGTGACTGTCAAACAAACAAATGTGACTTACTGTTGGTATATTGAGGTCTTCTCCAGGTATATCTGTCTTGGGTGACAGAGGCAGATATGTGACTGTCAAACAAACAAATGTGACTTACTGTTGGTATATTGAGGTCTTCTCCAGGTATATCTGTCTCCAGTGACAGAGGCAGATATGTGACTGTCAAACAAACAAATGTGACTTACTGTTGGTATATTGAGGTCTTCTCCAGGTATATCTGTCTCGGGTGACAGAGGCAGATATGTGACTGTCAAACAAACAAATGTGACTTACTGTTGGTATACTGAGGTCTTCTCCAGGTATATGTCTCCAGTGACAGAGGCAGATATGTGACTGTCAAACAAACAAATGTGACTTACTGTTGGTATATTGAGGTCTTCTCCAGGTATATCTGTCTCCAGTGACAGAGGCAGATATGTGACTGTCAAACAAACAAATGTGACTTACTGTTGGTATATTGAGGTCTTCTCCAGGTATATCTGTCTCCAGTGACAGAGGCAGATATGTGACTGTCAAACAAACAAATGTGACTTACTGTTGGTATATTGAGGTCTTCTCCAGGTATATGTCTCCAGTGACAGAGGCAGATATGTGACTGTCAAACAAACAAATGTGACTTACTGTTGGTATATTGAGGTCTTCTCCAGGTATATCTGTCTCCAGTGACAGAGGCAGATATGTGACTGTCAAACAAACAAATGTGACTTACTGTTGGTATATTGAGGTCTTCTCCAGGTATATCTGTCTCGGGTGACAGAGGCAGATATGTGACTGTCAAACAAACAAATGTGACTTACTGTTGGTATACTGAGGTCTTCTCCAGGTATATGTCTCCAGTGACAGAGGCAGATATGTGACTGTCAAACAAACAAATGTGACTTACTGTTGGTATATTGAGGTCTTCTCCAGGTATATCTGTCTCCAGTGACAGAGGCAGATATGTGACTGTCAAACAAACAAATGTGACTTACTGTTGGTATATTGAGGTCTTCTCCAGGTATATCTGTCTCCAGTGACAGAGGCAGATATGTGACTGTCAAACAAACAAATGTGACTTACTGTTGGTATATTGAGGTCTTCTCCAGGTATCTGTCTCCAGTGACAGAGGCAGACATGCTTCCAATGAAGAGGAAGTAGTAGTGACTGAGTGTGTTCTGGATGTTGACAGGACTCATGACAGACTCGGGGTCAATCCTCGGTAATGAAAGCTGAATCAGAATACTAAATATTAAATATTTATGGGATCAGTAACAGAAAGGGACCAGTAATTATTACAAACATCTATTACTGCCACTGAAATTAATGATACTGAAATGGAGCAATAAATCAAAATTGAGAACAAAATTAGGAAAATTTAGACACTTCAGTATCTTATTGGTGATTCTGGGTACAGCCACAATTTGTAACCTGTAAATATTGCTGGAATTACTGATTGGCCTTCCTACAATTTGTGCACATAACAGTCTCATTCTACCAGACTCCTGACAGCCTGGTAATAGTCTTCATATCTAAGTGTCATGCATTGCTATTTTCTTTCCTAAAATCTACCATGTATATTTTTAAGTTAATTGACCCTAAAATCTACCATATATACTTTTATTGACCCTATCTGTGCAATTCTGTTGTCTTTGCATAATTTGTCGCTGGTAAAATGTATTGTGAAGAAGTGGACGGTAAATGCCCCTTTGTGTACTCATAAAATATCAAAGATCATTTGCAAAAATTTAGTGCAGATCAAAAAAACCTATATTACATGTACATCACTTCAATTACCTGTTCAACTTTCATAGCCATAGGGCCACTTTCTAGAAATTTTAAAGGTCATTTCAAAGTTTAGGCTGCATAGACAAATTATTTGGGTCACCTCAGACAATGAAAGCAAACAAATGAGTGGGTAAACAATGGCAAAAGATGACAAAAAAGTATAAGTTTTAATTAAGGTAAATTAAAGGATAATTATTCATCATCTCTGTCAACCTCAGGTGTGCTACTCAAATCATATTTGGTATTCTTTAAACCATATCTCTTGCATGAGTTTTCATTCTCACTATGATGTTTTCGCAAAATCTGGCATGGCATTAACAGTTTTGAACCAATAGGATATTCTGAATGAAATAGTAAAAGCCTAACCATTAAATGCAAAATATACACATTTTCGTTTGAATGAAGATCTGGTCCATTCATTTTTCTCATGATTATGGCTCACACTATCTGGTCCTATAGACCGCAACTACCACATTATAATGAGGGAGAGCTGTAAATCAAAGTTTAAACTTTCTTTATATACAACAATTATAATAGCCCTATCTAATGGGAAAGCTGTATAAACAAAAATTATAATAGCCCTATCTAATGGGAAAGCTGTATATACAAAAATTATAATAGCCCTATCTAATGGGAAAGCTGTATATACAACAATTATAATAGCCCTATCTAATGGGAAGGCTGTATATACAACAATTAGTATAGCTCCATCTAAAGGGAAAGCTGTATATACAACAATTATAATAGCCCTATCTAATGGAAAATCTTGATCCCCAAAATGCCATCAGTCAATACACACAAACAAAAACTGCTGAACAGGTTAAAGTTGAGATAATAAAATAGCTCAGAATAATTTTGCTTTTGGGCCTTTGATCTATCGACCAAAAATTCCAAAAGTTTCTTCTACACCTTAAGTGTAAGCCCTCTGCAAACTCTGGTCAGGGTATGTGGTCTAGAACCAAAGTTATTACGTAAAAACCACAGTTACCATAACCACTGACCTTTTACCCCCAAATCAAAGGGCTTCTTCCTTACCCTAAGTGCATGCCATCTACCAAGTTTTCATTCATGTCTGTGATGCAGAATTAATTTTATTATGCGGAAACTATTTTTCTTCTTTCACTCACAGCAACTTATACATTAGACCTTTTGACCTCAAAACTTATATGTCTGGTCCTTAATGAAGTGTAAGCCAGTTCAGTGTGATAGAACCAATGTATTGTGCAAAAGGTTTTGTTCTTTTAGTCACACTAACCTTTACCCATAACCATTTGACCCCAATATCAAAAGACTTTTTCTTTATCCAAAATGCATGCTATTTGCAAAGTTTGGTAATAGTAGATAGTGAAGAACTCAAGTCATCATGCAGGGACAAAGCAGGGACAGATGTACTGAAAGACAGACATCACAATGATGAGTTTTCCCTTATGGCAGTCACATGAAAGAACAATACCACCCTTTCAAAGTAAACATCACACACTTTATCTGCACAGACAGCAAATTTTTAAGTAAATTATATTTCTCTGAGAATATTTACCCAATTACATTACATTAGGAATATTAGCCTGCTACCTCACGAATCCAGCCCTACTAAAAGTCATCTTTTCCTGTCTATTTTAATAGACAAGGTGCAATAACTCTTGCCCATTACCTCCCCTTGGCACAAATCAAAGTGCAAAAATCTGAGTGAAGACTGATTAATGGAGAGACCATTCCACATGAAGGATTTGCCCTCTTCTGGATAGTGTGTTGGCCAAGACATCGAGTATGCTGGGAATGTGAAAGAACTGCATGTTGAAATGTACATTGTTGCACTGACGTAGAAACTGCCAAATCAGAACACACAGGTCAGGTGAGTTGGTACCTCCGTTTGAGGAAATAGGTCACCACCACAGAACTGTTGGACCTAATGACGACCATTTTGCCTCAGAGTTGATCTTTTAGAAGTGAAAGGCACTGATGATGGCCTTCATTTCAAGGATGCTGATATGTAGAGGCCTTTCCCTGGCTCCCACATGCTGCTCACGGTAGTGAGGTCTAGCAACAGGTGGGCACCCAAACCGTGTGTAGAAGTGTTGGGACATATCCTTAGCTCTGCTTGGGGCTTCTCCAGCATGGTTCCCACAGTTACCAAACATGGGCTGTGCCACTGACACTGGAATGATCAAATATCAGTTGTGATCATGACTGATTGATTGAGTGGACTTGAAAAGGGGTGCCACTGTGCTCATATCGTTATTTGTAAGGGGTGCATAAAACAACGGTCAAGCAGGATCAAGTCTGCTGCTGTATTGAATAAACTGAGGGGCTGCAAAACATCTCTCTTGCTTAAGTCCAAGTCCTGTTTGAAACAGACTTGGCGAGTTCGACAATTCTGATCACACAGACACAAGAATTCACACCAGATTCCATTTGGTTAAAAATTTCATGCCCAGATGGACAAAAGTCGGGGGTGGAGAGAGATCCGACTTTTCCTGGTTCACTAGAAAGACCAGATCATCTAAAAGGAAGAAAAGATCATTCCTGCCTTGGGTTAGGATAGAATTTACCAAATGTTTCTGGAGCGAGTCGTCCAGGTATGCTGCCATCATTGAAGATGATGTCGATTGGAACAGGGTGACAATGCCACCTATAATCTTGGTAATAGCCCAAGGGCTGATCTTGAAACCCAAGAGGAGAGCTCTAAACTGACCAACTGTGTCTCAGTAAGCAAAACTGAAACATTTCATGACATGGATGGAAGAAATAGAAGTGAAAATATGCATCGGTCAGATTATGACCTTTGGCAAACTTGTCCCATCAAAGGAAGAGGCAGATTGATCTCACCATCTTGAATTTTGGAGAAGCAATCAGATGGTTAAGGCGATTCAAGTCAATGATGGGTCTCAACTTGCTGCTTGCTTTCCAAATAAGAAACAGCCTTGATTAAAACCCCAAGGACTGTGGTCTTTGCACAAGCTCCACCATCTTGTATAAAAAAATATTTATGAGCAACCGTATCTCCAGTATTAAAAAGGCATCCTTCTTCAGATTAGATGGTGCAGCATTGAAGAGGGGAGAGAAAGGAAATACAAAGGGGCTGTTGATGAACGAAGCCCAAAGCCCAGCCGAAATGACTGGGATCATCCCCACCCCTGTGCTGAGGGAATACGGAGATCCAGTAAGCTAAAAATTTGGTTTCTTACCATTCTGTACGATTTCTTTCAAGGGATTGATGTTGGTGCACATGCAACTAAAGAAGATCTCCTGTACTGAGGCTGATTAACATAACTTCACACTGGCACCGTGTGGGTTCCTGAGCTGTTTGCCTCCAAACTGCCTTTATTCTTTCTCCAAAAGCATCAGTGACCCACACAGGGTCACCTGGAAGGAAAGGGTATGACGAGGTCAAGCTATGTGGATCACAGACATGGGACACATTAGTGTAAATTGGCCAAAGCCATCAAAGGACAGGCCATGGTATGGTGAGCAGCTTTGGTCAATGACCCAAGCAATCCCAAAAGTGGCTATTGCCAGGTGTTTCCATCAAGTCTGTAAAGTGCCAATGGGGCCAAATGCAACGTTGAAGAAGAAGCGACAACATTCCAGTCCAGCTCTGACATGGCAGGGAGTACCTTTTGAACACACAGCTGAACAAGACATACTGTTATGTATATTTAATTAAATTGTTCGTCTTATAGTTTTAAATTTTTTATATTTCATTACATGTTATTATAATGTAACAGTGTTTGCTGGACTTGACCTTGTCCGAAATTGAGTTCATTTCTGCTTAATCTGATTGCCTTTTGTTTAATTTTTTTTAAATTTCATTATTCTCTGTGTATGAACTCATTAACTGAATTATTATTCAGGTAAACAAGAAGTGGTAAATATGTTGATCTGGGTCAGGGTTTTTGGAGACTCCCAAGTGAATTTAATTAGGTGATTGTGTTGTAAGTAAACAAGGCTCATTAAGATCATTCTAGAAGGTTATTTTCCATTAGGTAATGGTTATTTTTAGAAAATGCTAATGTTACCTGAGGTCAAGCAGAGAACTATATTATCTTGTGACTAAGGATTTTGTCTGTCGTGCTTTAACATCCAGCACTTTAAGTTGTATTAATTTGTGACCAGTTTGGGCTGAATTTTATTTTCTTAAAATTTTTTAATTCAAGTGATTATTTTCTCTGGAAATACAAAAGTGAACTGCAGGTTGTCTTCCTTGACTTATTCCTTTACTACTTCCCTTCAATACCATGTGGACTATTGCTCTGAATGGTGCGTTTCATGCATTTAGTAGATATTTCTCCTAAAATGACACCAAAAGAGAAAACAAGGCACAAATTACCTAATTAGTATGTGACTAACTAGCTGATACTGTAGCCTAGACCTTCTCTGACCACGAATTACACACACTACAAGTTATAAATGGCATGCACATAGTATACACAAAAACAAGAGTCATGGTAGACTTCCATTCTCTGAAGTTGTATTATAGCATTTACATGACATTCTGCTGGTATGATACAAGAAATAAGTGCAAAGCATAAATAAATTAGCAATTCATCAAGTTACTAACTCGCTAATAAATAAATACACATATTATCTACTACTGATGGAGTAACTGAAAAAAGTCATTGTCACATTACAAATTTACAGACTATGCTTTGAGTTTCTGCATACATGTATTTAACTGACCTTTCTACAGAAACAACACATAGAAGGGAATAAACATGTATAAATTAGCAATGTAGTATGTAAATTACTCACTAAAACCAACTCTGTTACAGACAGAGCAAGTGAAAAGAATCAAAGTCATGTCAACTCGTAATGACCTTGTCAGAGGTCAACGACAGCATGGATGACATGGTCTTAAAAGGATAAAATCCCTATAGGTGACAAAATCACTCAAATTTGTAAAAAGAATGTATACAACCTGCAACAGAATGATTAATCCACATAATAAATCCAATGGGAATGTTGGATGAGTTAATTAGAACAAAAAATGGCTTGGATTGTTGGAGGATAAATTGTACAATGTTATCACATCCAGCCACAAAGCTAAAAACTAGTGACACCTGGCGGTGCCAAAGAGAGGTAATGGGTAATAGTGTTTGGAATAAACAGGAGAAGACAATTTTCATCTTTCAGTAGAGCTGGATTTGCAAGGTAGCAGGCTAATATTATTAACGTAATATGATTGGGGAATGTATTTAAAGGAGAAAAGAGAGTCACTGGTGATACATCTAAATGACTGCTTAAAGTAGCAAGAAATTGTTATGGTTTGAAAACACCCTGACACTGTCTGGAAAGCAGGTGACCATTTTTAATACATAATCTTTATAAAGGAAATTTGCTGTGGATGGGTGGATGGGAATAATAATGGTTATTCAGACCAAGTGTCCATTGAATAAAGGTGACCATTTAGACTAGTTTGTCTGTATAACATTTAAATTAGGCTTTATAAGCATAATGTAGAAATTTAAAAGCAATTTAAATTTAAATTTAAAATACAAGATTTATTTTCCAGATAACTAAATTTGTTAAAAACAGGCATAATTACTGAGATAATATTTAGAATCAAACTAGTTATTGGAAACCAAGGTGGCTCAGTAGTTCATGTGCTGGACTCAATACTAAATGGTGCAAGTCAGAATCCTACCTTGGACCAGTCTGAGTCACCTAACATGGTGTGTCATTGATAGGCACTTTACTCCAATTAGCTCAGCAATAAATAACCTACTTGCTGTGGTGTAAACCACCAAACCAATCTAAACTATTCAATCTAGAAAGAAATTGCATTGCACTCTATATCTGAAATGATCAGAGGCTTTGAGAATATTGTGGACTCCAATGTGTCAATCCCATTATTTGCATATAGGCTTAGAGCCCCCCAAAACAGACTACCACTGCATTATCTGCATATAGGCTTAGAGCACCCAGAAACAGACTACCACTGCATTATCTGCATATAGGATTAGAGCACCCAGAAACAGATTACCACTGCATTATCTGCATATATCCTTAGAGCAACCAGAAATAGACTACCATTGCATTATCTGCATATATGCTTAGGGCACCCAGAAACAGACTACCACTGCATTATCTGCATATAGGCTTAGAGTACCCAGAAACAGACTACCACTGCATTATTTGCATATAGGCTTAGAGCACCCAGAAACAGACTACCACTGCATTATCTGCATATAGGCTTAGAGCACCCAGAAACAGACTACCACTGCATTATCTGCATATAGGCTTAGAGCACCCAGAAACAGACTACCACTGCATTAACTGCATATATGCTTAGAGTACCCAGAAACAGACTACCATTGCATTATCTGCATATAGGCTTAGAGCACCCAGAAACAGACTACCACTGCATTATCTGCATATAGGCTTAGAGCACCCAGAAACAAACTACCACTGCATTATTTGCATATAGGCTTAGAGCACCCAGAAACAGATTACCACTGCATTATCCGCATATAGGCTTAGAGCACCCAGAAATAGACTACCACTGCATTATTTGCATATATGCTTAGAGTACCCAGAAACAGACTACCACTGCATTATCTGCATATATGCTTAGAGCACCCAGAAACAGACTACCACTGCATTATTTGCATATAGGCTTAGAGCACCCAGAAATAGACTACCACTGCATTATCTGCATATATCCTTAGAGCACCCAGAAACAGACTACCACTGCATTATCTGCATATATGCTTACAGCACCCAGAAACAGATTACCACTGCATTATCTGCATATATCCTTAGAGCACCCAGAAATAGACTACCACTGCATTATCTGCATATATGCTTAGAGTACCCAGAAACAGACTACCACTGCATTATCTGCATATATCCTTAGAGCACCCAGAAATAGACTACCACTGCATTATCTGCATATATCCTTAGAGCACCCAGAAATAGACTACCACTGCATTATCTGCATATAGGCTTAGAGCACCCAGAAACAGACTACCACTACATTATCTGCATATATCCTTAGAGCACCCAGAAATAGACTACCACTGCATTATATGCATATAGGCTTAGAGCACCCAGAAATAGACTACCACTGCATTATCTGCATATATCCTTAGAGCACCCAGAAATAGACTACCACTGCATTATCTGCATATATCCTTAGAGCACCCAGAAACAGACTACCACTGCATTATCTGCATATATCCTTAGAGCACCCAGAAACAGATTACCACTGCATTATCTGCATATAGGCTTAGAGCACCCAGAAACAGACTACCACTGCATTATCTGCATATATGCTTAGAGCACCCAGAAACAGACTACCACTGCATTATCTGCATATATCCTTAGAGCACCCAGAAATAGACTACCACTGCATTATCTGCATATAGGCTTAGAGCACCCAGAAACAGACTACCACTGCATTATTTGCATATATCCTTAGAGAAACCAGAAATAGACTACCACTGCATTATCTGCATATATGCTTAGAGCACCCAGAAACAGACTACCACTGCATTATTTGCACATAGGCTTAGAGCACCCAGAAACAGACTACCACTGCATTATTTGCAT